>CAJQZJ010031868.1:1915228-1940711 GCA_907164525.1 Lophiomys imhausi
CACACACACACACACACACACACACACACACACACACACACACACACCACTAGAATGTGAGGTCACAGATTTCAGAAGAAAAAGGAAGAAGACACAATAACAAAGCACTCAACAATTAGATAGAGCTGATACGATCAAACAAGATCTTTATTTCAACAATGCTTTATGGGCCACGTTCTAGAAATGCTACTCTTTTTTTTTCAATTAAGATCTTTTTCACACTTCTTGTTGAGATAAAATGTCTGGCAAAAATCAGCTAAGGGAGGAACAGTTTATATTGGCTCTCAGTTTGAATAGAGTCCAGCATGGGGAGGAAAGCTTGGTGGCAGGAGTGTGAGGTGGCTGGTCACATGGAATCCATAGTCAGGGAGAGCAGACAGAGATGAATGCTGATTCTCAGTTCACTTTCTCTGTTTTTTTCAGTCCAGGATCCCAGCCTAAGGGATGGTGCTGCCCACATTCAGGGTGGGTCTTCCCAGTGCGGTTTAACCATTTTTGGAAACCTTCACACAGACAAACCCAGAGGTATTTCTCCATGATGTTTCCAAGTCCAGTGGAGCTGACACTGAAGATTAATCACCACAATAACCAGAATGTTTTGATGAAAATCAATATGAAACTCTTGCATGGACTTCTGCATGAAACTATTTTCCAGTTTTGAAGAAACTTGTGTATCTCAGTATAGCATAGTCACAGCTGTGCTTGGTGCCATACACTAAAACAACATGTCTAGCCAGACAGTTAAAAGGTCCCATTCTGATATTCATCTTGCAAGTGAACTGAGATGACAAATAACCCTATTTTGTAAGTGTGGTTTTGTGGCTGCTTTTTTATCTTCTAGCATACCACTCTAATAACAGAGTCCATGTCATCAGCAGCAGGATGGATGTCTTTGAGGTGACAGTGGTGGGAGGGACAGCCAGGGGGTGGGGAAAGGTCAAGAGCAACAAAATGGAATGGCAGGAGCCACATAATTCATAAGTCAATAAAACACAAGTCAGAAGAAGAACACAGAAAAGAATTATGGTTGAACTCAAGAAAAAGGCACATCTCCATGGGCCCCATGGGCTGTGGGTAGAGATATTTATTTTAAAAGAAGAAACAATGCCTCTCATCTATTGGTCATGGCAACCCAACAGTAATTTTTTTTCTTTTCTTTCTTTTTCTTTTTCTCTTTCTTTTTCTTTTTTGAGACAGTTTTTTTTTTTTTTTAATGTAGCCAAGGCTGTCCTGGAACTCATTCCATAGGTTGGCCTCGAACTCAGAGATCTGCCTGCCTCTGTCTCACGAGTGCTAGAACTAAAGTTGTAAACTACCATTACCTGGCTTTGGAAGCTTTTTCTTCCTTATTTTCTTTCTTTTTTTTTCCAAGACCCACAGGGGTTTCTCTGTATTGTAGAAAAAAATAGCTAATTAAATTGTTTACCCAGTATTTATATTATCTTTAATTGATTTGGCAGTGCTAATCCCTAACCTGCCATTATAAATGAATACACACAGACACTGGGTGGATCTTAACAAGCCTAGGCCTGGGTTGTGCAATCCCAGCCCATCTAAGCTAGCTCATAATTCTATTACCCAAATATGACCCCATATCCCCTTTAGACTATTATTCTCCACACTAAGCCGATGTTCCAGGCCACATGGAAGGATCTTCTTTAATCTACTCCATGGCATGTCTTCCTTGTTTACTCCTCACTTCTTCTCCGGCAACTTTCCTCTCCTTCCTAAGATGCTTTCTACCTCTGTCTTTGCCCAATCTCCAGGCCTCAGCATTTATTTAACCAATCAGAGTCAATTAAGTAACAGACAGCAAACAGGACCAATTAACATTTAGAATGCTTAACACCACCCCATCACTGTATAGCCTGGGCTGCCCTAGAACTTGATTTATAGATCAGAGTGGTATTGAACTCAGATATCTGCCTGCTTCTGCCTCTCGAGTGCTGATCTAAAAGGCATGCACCTTGTGAAGACACTGACAGAACACAACAAACTCTGTGCTTCACTTAAAGCACTCCCCTTGTTTTTAAAACTAGACTTTTCACCTGGAAAGTGAGGCATGGGACTTCCCTTTCATGACCTAAGACAGACTCCACACTTGTGTGTTTGTTGGACGCTGACAGTATATGGAAGAGTCAATGACTGGAATGACTCACAAAATTAGATAATGGCTTGTTTTTGTTTTCTTTTGTACTCACATGTTTTGCTTCATGTGACCTTGTGTTGCCCTGTGCTAATCACGACCTGCATCATCCTGAACGCGAGTCTGTGTAAGTTCACACGGAGGCGCATAATATTAGTAGCATTTCAACTCATGGCACAGTCATAAAAGAAGAGGCTGCAGCGTGGGCTGTCTTTTGAGAGGCCTTCAAATAAGACATTTCTAAATAGCTCTGGGGCAAGTCGTTTTGGCTTCAAAGTCTTGTATAAAAACAAGGTGAGGTCTGTAAATAAAGCATGTAATTATTTGTGTTCAGTTAGTGTCTCTCCAAGAAACAGGTAAGAGATGGAGCATTTAAAATTATTGTTGAGTTGTCATTACCAGTAGATAGGACACATGGTATTTTCTTTTAAAATATAATACCTGTGACCACAACCCAAAGAATCCATGGAGATGTATCTTTCTCATGAGTTCTGCTATGTTCCTTTTCTGTGTTCCTTTTCCAACCTGTTAAGTGACATCTGTCATTCCATTTTGTTGTTCTTGACTTCTAGCTCTAAACAGCACCACTGACTTGGGAGCAAACCCACTGCTTTTCTCTCTGTGATACTTTCAGGGCCCTGACTTTCCAGTCCAGGTGTGAACATCCTAATGCTAAGTGGTTTCAGCCATCAAAACATAGAGTTATCCATCAGATGGAGCTTTATAGAGCATCCTTCTCATCATCTTCAAAAAAGGTTTGCCCAGGAATCTAGTCTTTGCAAACCCTCCTTCTTGCCATTACAGAGAGAACAAAAACACTTGGCTAGGCTTGAGAACAGAGGAAAAGATGTGGCCACAGCTTTGCCACCAATGGAAAATGCTTGGTGGAGAATAGATCCCTAGAGGTTCTGCTGTTTCCTGATAGTTTCCTCCCACTTTGCCTTGTGAGACTTAAAGGATTGACCCTCGTCTCATGTAGGAATGGTATAGGGGAATTTCATAAGTAGAAAAGAGAGTATATATCTATCATGAAGTGAAACTGTAACTTAATTATCAATTGTATTTATTAATAAGTATCAACTGTAATATTAGGCCAGCAGAGCAGCTAGTGGACTGGTGGGAGGCTGGCAGGCCTGTCCCGCCATAACTAGCAGCCTGACCCGTCCTGGGGAAAAAGTACTGGACCAAAAATAGCTTTCACCACCTGCAACCTAAATTCTGTTAATCAATATCTCCATTAATAACTATAAGTTGTTATATTAGGCTGGCAGAGCAGCCGGCGGCTTGGCAGGAGATTGGCAGACCTGACTTGCTTTAGAAGCCTGTAGGGCTGGTGGGGGCAGCTGTTGGATATTTATTAATAACATTAAACTGTTATATTAGGCCAGCAGAACAGGAAGCGGTGACCTGGCAGGGTAGCTTCCAGGGTTTGCTGTGAGGCCTGTGGCTGGAAGCATGTAGGCCTTCTAATCTGAAACCCACAGGGGCCTTTCTCCCAATAATTAATTACACCAAAATTTTTAATGTTTCAACACTTAGCCCTTAGCTGGGCAGACTCTCAATTAGCTAATCTAAATTAACCCAGACCACCTAACAAACAGCCATGTGGGCTGCTGTACCTTCCAGAGGTCTCAGACATGTCTGTCTCCTTCTGTGTCTCCTGGCCGAAAGAGAGATTCCTCTGTGTAAAATCCAGGGTTCCTGTTTCTGTCTCAGGAAGTCCCACCTTTCTATATTCTTTCTGCCCAGCTAATTGGCCACCAGCAACTTTTATTAAACCAGAGAATACCTCAGAAGGGGCAGTAACCAGATCTCAGCATTGAAATCAGCCTTCCAGAACCAGAACCTTCCTCCAACAATGAAGCTTCTCACATAGTCAAAAAAATTTTTTTTGAAATCGTAGATTAAAACATAGTTTTAACAAAAGCAAGGAAATTACCATTGTCTTCAAAGTTGTCTTCTGTTGCACCTGAGCAAGGATAACCATCTTAGTTTGCTCTCTATTGCTGTGATAAAATACCATGATCAAAGGCAATTTGGGGAGGAAAAAGTTTCTTTCATCTTATGGTTTTAATATTATCCAGGGAAGTCAGGTCAAGAGCTAAAGGCAGGTCCTAAAGACAGGAGCTAATACACAGGCCATACGGAAGTGCTACCTACTGGCTTGCTCTTCATGGCTTGCTCAGCCTACTTTCTTATAGACCTGGAATCACCAGCCAAGGGGTAACATCCACAATAAGCTGGGTCCTCCTACATCAGTCATCAATCAAGAAAATGCACCACAAGCTTACCCATAGGTCAATCTTGGGGGGGGGGGGCATGTGGTGGTTTAAATAGGAATGGCCCAATGGCCCCAAGACTCATATGTTTGAAAGTTTGGTCATTAGAGAGCGGTACTACTTGACAGGGATTAGGAGGCATGGCCATATTGGAATAGATGTGGCTTTGTTGGATGGCAGGTGTCACTGGGGATGGGTTTGGGGGTTTCAAATGCTCAAGCCAGACCCAGTGTCTCTTTCTTCCTGTTGTCTTTGGACCCTGATGTCTAGCTCTCAGCTCCTTCTCCACTCCCATGCCTGCCTGCCTGCATGCATGCCACCATGTTCCCCAACATGACAATAATAGGTTAGAACTCTGAAACTGTAATGCTTTCTTTTATATCAGTAGCTGTGGTCACAGTGTCTCTTAAGAGCAATAGAACATTGACCATGACAGGGAATTTTCTCAGTTGAGGTTCTGTCGTCTAAGATGACTCTCCCTTGTATCAAGTTGACATAAAGCTGACCAGCATGGCAGCTTTTACATTGAACAGCACAGAAGCTTGTTCTATGTTCAAGGACACAAACAAGAGGTGAAAGCAGACCCATATGAAGGCAGGAGCTGAGAAGTTAGTGATCTCTGCCAGTAGGTGAATGGGAGGGATAAAGGCAATGTCATCCTTTCTGGGTCAGTTCATTAGCTGCAGTGTGCAGGGTGGACACAGGTCCTGAAACATCACTTAGTAACTTGCACTGTGCCCAGGCTCAGCATGTGGGCATGGTGGTAGGGGCCTGACAGGATGATGAATGAGACATGGTGCTTGCACAACAGAAATTTTGAATCTAGTGATGGTAGGAATGGTGACTGACTGGCAAGTAGTGCCTGGAGTAACAGAGTAATGGCTGGCAAGAAGGAAAAGGAACATTTGGAATTAGCTGGAAAAAGCATTCAACCTTGCCGTTTTTCCTGCAAGCATAGACTATTTCTCTGGGAGGTCTTTTCCACCTCCTTCTCATTTCCCTGCTACTCCCTCCTTTGGGCTGGTGAAATCTGGCAGGAAGCCCTGTCTAAGACCCATGGCCACTGGTCTGCAGAATGAGTCACTGCCAGGATCCCAACACACAGCAACACACTCTATTCCAGAGAGGAGTATGTCTTCAGAGAAGTTCAAGCTTGGGCTGAAATATTTACTTGTTTTAAGAGGGGTAAAATGGAAAACCCTTATTTGCATATGAATGTGCTTCAACACTATTTTTAACTCATAAGGATTTTATTAATTTTCTAAATGCATGTATGCTACTATTCTAAGATACTTCCCCACCACCCTCAGAAACTTTGGTGAGAAAAGCAAAGAATTAAACCAGCAAGGTTTAAAAAGCTAACTAGGAAAGTCATATTTATTTTGGCTGAACTAAATTCCAAAACTTAACAAACTGTCTCCAGAGTGTGTATCTCTAAAGATTTTATTGTTCAGAAAATGATAAACCAACATATTTCATAGTCAACATTATTTAGTGGGTAGTCATGCTACTAAGTGAGATACTAAATAATGCAGTCCTTGTTTTCTTTTAAAATTTTAAATGATTTTTATTTTATATATATGAGTGTTTTGCCCACATGCATGTATGTGCACCATGAGTTTGCAGGTGTTCACAGAGACCAGAGAGAGGCCAGAAGAGGGCATCAGATCCCTAAGAACTGAAGTTACAGATGACAGTGAACTACCATGTGTGTGCTGGGATCTCTGTGTGTTCAGCAAGTTGTCCTAATCTCTGAGCCATTTCTACAACCCACAAGCAAGACACTTTTAGCCCACATGTTCTTTTGATGCTACTTCAAAGTAGAACAGCTTCCTGCAGGTTTTTTTCAGAACCAAAAGTTAGTACCCCCCTTCCTCTCTCAGTCCCCTCTAGACTGCCCTCCCTTTCTTCCTCATTTTCCTCACACTCACCACACTTAGAACATGTTGGAAACTTAAGCAGTTAAGCAGCTTTGACCCAAAAAAACACTATATGAATGTATCAGTCAGAATAGAGTAATGCTATAGAAACGAATGACCTCAAACTTAGTGAGCTAGAAGAACAAATGTCTGAGCTGGGCATGGTGGCACACACCTTTAATCACAGCACTCAGGAGGCAGAACAGGGTTATCTCTATTAATTCAAGGCCAGCCTGGTCTACATAGTGAGTTCCAGGCCAGCTAAGGCTACATAGAGAGACCCTGTCTCAACAACAACAACAAAAAAAAAACAAACAAAGATTTATGTTTTCATTGAAGCCACATATTCACCAGAAGTCAGCAGGAATCTTTATTGGTTGCAGTCTCTGGGAGGCTCAATCCAATGGGATAGCCATCTTGAATGCTACTGGTTACTGTACTGGATGGAAAATAAGGTCTTGGAAAATCTCAGGCTCCAAGATGCAACCTGAAAGTGTCACATGTCATTTCCAAACAATCCTCAAATATCAAGGGAGTAATTGTCTGGCTCAGTGGTAGGGATCTTGCCTAACTGAGCACCACCAAAAATAAGTTAACAAATTAAATTTAAAAATAGTAAAGATTTTTTTTTTTGATTTTAACAAGCATTGGCCTGAATTGTGAAATCCTAGCCCATCTAAGCTAGCTCTTAATTCTATTACCCAAATATGACCTCATATATACATACATCCCCTTGGACTGCCATTATCCATGCTACACTGATGTTCCTGGACATGTGGAATGAGGTTCTTTTTTCTAACCCATGGTGTGTGCCTCCTTCTTCCTGCTCCTGGCTGGAATGAATTAATCCTCTGTCTAAAGCACAGGCTTCCTGCTCTAATCTCAGAAAGTCCCATCTTTCTCTGTCTTTGTCCAATCTCAGGCCTCCGCATTTTATTTAATCAATCAGAGTCAATGTAAGTAACAGACAGCAAACAGGACCAATTAACATTTAGAATGCTTAACAGTACCCCATCAATTCCCTCCTTTTGTCTAATTAAAAGGCTAAATTTTTAACTCATATAGTAAAAACAATAAGAACAAATATGAAACAATCAAGAAAACCATATATAAAAGTTACACACATAATATTTAGCCTATTTGTATCAGGCAATCTTGAAGAAGAAAAAAATCATCTATCTTGGTGTGTCAAAAGTTCTGAACCTAAATAATTTCTATCATATCCCATATTTATAAACCTAAAGATTTTATTTAGACTTGAAAATATCCTTTTAAATCCTAAACAACTCAAGTTCAATTGAAATTTTATAACTATTATGCCTTCAACCCCATCAAAGACATAAGAAGGGATAAAGTTATTGTTTGAGTGAGTAGGACGCATAGGAGAGCAGCTTCCAAAAAGAAATATGACAGTTTGTTGCCTAGACAGTCCCAAATATCTCTCAATATCGTTGGAGCATCATCTTCGGCCTTCTGGCTAAGCATTTTTCACAGACTAAATTGTGCAGCAGGAAATAAGGATTTTCCCATTCTGTCTCTACAGAATCAGGACATTGACTTACCTGCATTTAAGCGCTGGTCCGCCTTTAGACTGTATAAAGTCTGTTGAGAGAGCAGGGGCATTTTTGCCCAATAGGAATTATCTCCTGATGGGAGATTTCTTTTTGAGGAATTATCTCCTGATGGGAGATTTTTTTCTGATGCTCATTCTTTTCTTCCAAGTCAATGGGAGCTGCCAGGAACTGATTGTCTTAAGTCAAACAATTCTTAAAATAATAAAGACATCTTTAAATGCCATTTTCTGTATTCCTCTGAGGGTTTTGAAGACATCGATCAATTTATTTATAAATCTATCTATCATCTATCTTCTCTCTATCTATGAACAAACTGTATATTTTTATCCATTTATTATCTGTTTAACTTAGTATTTAACATGACCAGGAGCTTGACTGGCCAGCAATCAACCTGTATTAACCAAACTCCTAAATGGATTGCAATAGCAACCCATAAAAGGATTAGAAGTAAACCTGTACTTTTAAATGAGTTATATAGGCACAATACCTTATATAAGAATTGAAATATACATAATGTGTCAAAATATAAAATTCTATACTAATGAATCAAAATTAATCTTATTTTTGTATCAATATACAAAATTCTATACCAATGTATCAAAAGATAACATTATTTAAAGAATAACAATAGTTTTGAGTTTCAGAGCATATTCAATAATCTATCCTTATATCTTATCATTTATATATATATTCCCCCTCTTTTTCAAGTCTTTTCCCCCTATATAAGAGAGAAAGAAGGATAGAGAAAAGAAAAGGAAATAGAAAAGTCCTTGAATCTAATCTCCTATATCTTGCTTAACAAGACCATATAACAATTTGTAACCATTCACCCTAAACGACATCAATAACCCGTCAAATAACCAAAGAAACATCCACCCCACTTTTTGGGAATGGGACGTCGCTCTCTTAAAACTGCTTCCTGCTGAATTGAGATGCAGAAAACCTGTTTGGGGGCCCAAATAAAATGAAAAAAATTGGTTAAGCAAGTAAATTGTAACATTTATTGTCCACTCTCTATGTGTTCAACAATTTGACTGTTCTGAGCAATTTGTAGTTCGAAGCTGGACTTTGGTAGGAAAGTTCAGGGCTTTATTGAAGTCCTAGCTGGAACAGTCTCTGAGGCTGGGCCATCTCAGCAAGTTGTTTGAAGTTGTTCTGGATGCAGATTTTTGAGGAAATAGCTATTGAGGCAGTCTATGAGGCTGGATCATCTGGGTTACTTGTCTTGTCTTCTTTGGACTCAGGTCCCATTGTTCTGAAAATGTATAATTTCTCACAAGTAACATATAGTTCTGCATTTACCAAACTTCCTTGGATGTGCAGGATGCACAAATCAATTAGGAATATTTTTCTGTTCTTTGTTTGAACAGAAGACATTTGTAAGTCTCCATTCATGCCATATGAAAGGATAGCATGCAGTAGCATTATATATATATATATATATAATCTATTTCAAATGGAAAATATAGCATAAGACTGTATGGAGTTTAAGTATTCTCCTCTACAGTTGACATAAATTTATTAATTGATTAAAACAGGTTTATTCTGTGTTGTTCTGGCTTTTTGTAGATTAGGTTGGCCTCAAACTCAAAAGGAACCAATCTGTCTCTGGCTTTGTCTCCCATGTTTTGGGATCAAAGTTTTGCATTTATATATTTTTTTCTTCCCTTTTCTCCTTTCTTTGGAGATTTAATTTCAATGTGGATATATCTATCCTTATTGAGACAGGGTTTCTCTTTGTAGCTTGAGCTGTCTTGATTTTCTCTATAGAGCTCTGTAGATTAGATTGGCCTCAATCACACAAGGAGCCTGTTTTGTCCTTGTCTCCCAAGTTTTGAGATCAAGGCATGAATTTAAATAATGGAATTACCCTTATTAAACAATAACATCAATAAAACCATTTTGTAATAGTTTGAGTTCCAATTCTCTCATGGAAACCCCATTCTTAAGGAGATTGTTGTAAAATAGTATGATATGCAATTTTATGTTAAGCTTTTCTTGACTGTTGGCTGTGGGAGGCATGCTGTTTGCATGTTCTTCCCCAGCCTAACTCTGGGTCCTTACATTGATTAACAGAATATCTCTCTCTCTCTCTCTCTCTCTCTCTCCTTTTTTCCCCTGAGACATGATTTCTTTGTGTATCCTTGTCCTGACTCACTTTGTAGACCAGGCTAGCCTTGGTGAAGGTCAGGGAACGACCTGTCTTTGTTTCCCAAATGCTAGGATTAAAGCTGTGCACTACCACACCCAGCAATTAATATATGTCTTTTAGGGGCAAAATGCCTCCCTTAGTAAGAGCCCCACACCTAAGGAGACTGACTTGTGACTCCTTTCTCTTTACGTAAATTTAAGATTATGTATATTTATCCATTAAATCAGTAAGTACATTATTAAATTTAACATCAAGGAAAAAATTTGTCATTTTTTAATTAGACTGTCTTTAGTAACAGTCTTATCAGTAGGGTTCTGCCCTGCCTTCATTGTTTAAACCAGGCTGGTCTTGAATTCAGAAATCTGCCTGTTTCTTCCTCTAGTGTGATGAGATTAAGGGACTAAGGATGTGTGCCAGTACCACCCTGCTTAAATATTTCACTTAAATCTCAGATTTAAGAAACTCTGTAATGCAAAGAGCAACTTTGAACTGTAGTGACAATTCAAAATCTACCCAAAATCTTCAAAAATCTCTTATGTTTTAGCAATGCCAAATCAGAAAAATATCCTTTCTACCTCCTGATATAGGAAAATCAAAGACATCTAAACAAAAATCAAGCAAAAAAAAAAAAAAACATTCCAAAACCTTGGCATGTCTAACCATTGCCATTCCATGCTGCAATTAAGGTTTTGTTCATTATTCCTTGGAATCTAGTTTCAACTGTATTTCATTGGTGGACCCTTCCCAGAAAGCCCTGAGAAGCACCTCATAGCCATCAATGTTGCCTTATTTATCAGGAAAGGCCTCCCTCTTTCCTTCATTATCATTGTTGAAAATTTAGCATTCCATCTGTAAATTCTTTCCTTTAAGACTATCCTAGTTTAAACCTTCTCAAAAAAGATACACAGAACCACAATTGTCAGGGTAAAAATCATTTGCATGCTAAGAGGAACAAACTCAATTGGAATACAAATGTATTGAAGCATTATGAATTCCTCCATTTTTAATCTAGGTGATTAATTTCGCTCTCAAACTCTGTTTAGAAGGCTGCTGGTTTTGTAGTAGGTAAGGAGAGCGAAGCCTCAGCTCTCTGCCTTTACTGCAAGGCAACAGCTTTTGTTAAGGTAGCTGCACCTTTCAAATGCATTTGAGTTCGGTTCCCTGCACTTGGGCTAGGAAACCGGCTTTCACTCAGGTGTAAGCATGGATTCTAATTGCCTTAGTTGAGTGCCATATTAAAAAAAAAATAATTAAATTGTGTTATGTTGGGTGCCATTTGTAGAAATAAATAGTTAAATTGTTTAACCAGTATTTATATTATCATTAATTGGTTTGGGGGCTGTTAATCTTTAATTTACCATTATAAATGAACACACAGAGACACCACATGGATTTTAACAAGTCTTGGCCTGAATTGTGCAATCCTAGCCCATCTAAGCTAGCTCTTAATTCTATTACCCAAATATGACTCCATATATACATACGTCCCCTTGGACTGCCATTCTCCACGCTATGCCAATGTTCCTGGCCATGTGGAATGAGGTTCTTTTTTCTAACCCATGGTGTGTGCCTCCTTCTTCCTGCTCCTGTCTGGAATCAAAAAATAGGAAAGATTTTAACTAGACACAAGACTCCAGTCTACCCAATCATAGGAATCTAAGACATCTGATATATCCTGTGCCCAGAAAAAAAGGAAAAGGAACTATTTGGTGAAAAGAATCAGTGATTATTGAAGTAGGTGGTGAGAAGCATATTTCAGTGAGATCTTCTTCCTAAGGTGTGCCCCAATGACCCCAATTCTTCAAAGTGAATTAAAGAAAACTGAGAAATGGTCCATAATCAGGTATCTTTCCAGATCAATCTGATTCCAGAGTTTCCCAATTTGCTGTCTATGATCACGGTGACAAACATCACAGCAACTTAGTTATAGAAGGGTTTGGTTGGAAAGGGCCACAGTCTATCGCTGGGGAAAGCCAAGCCAGGAACGTGAAGGCAGGAGCTAAAGTAGGGATCATGGAGGAAAGCTGCCTATTGGCTTCCCTCCCTCGGTTTGCTCAGCTTGTTTCCTTATACCTCAGGACCACCTGCCAAGAGGTGGTACTGCGCACAGTGGGCTTGTACCTCCCACATCAACTGTTAACCAAGAAAATGTCCCTGTAGATGCACCTACAGGTCATTCTGACAGAGGCAATTTCTCAATCTAGGTTCCCTCTTCCAGATGCCCCTGACTTGTGTCTAGTTGACCAAAATAAAAACAAATACTAATCAGCACACAGAGTGACCCTTCATGTCATTCTCAAGGTACAGGTAGCACCCAAGTGAAGAGAAGGAGACCAGGAGGCAAGTAGAATGAGATGACTGAGTGCAGACTTCAGTAACAGGCCACCTGGGTTTGCCACCTATTTCAAATATAGCTAGCTCTCACCTCATCTGTATCTTGATTTCCTTATTTGCTTGATTGATGGCTAGTTTAGTTGATAAACTAAATGGGACTAATAAGGAAGAATTCTTTAGTTTATTGTTGACCTATACTGAAATTTTTGCATGCAAATTCCTTAGCCCACTATCTAATAACTGACAAGGACTCTGTAGACTGTAACCTGTTGGGATGATCTGTTATGTATTCTAAATGCTAATTAATTGCTCCCAGAGGCCTGCTTACTGAATGAGACACACCAAGGGCTGCTGTTACTTTGCTTGCTAACCATTGTCTCTGATTGGCCTTCATAAAATGTTGAGGTCTGTGATTGGGCAGAGAGAGGTGGGGCAAAGATTGGCAGGCTTTGGGAGCAGAGAGGCTTATGGGAAGAAGAAGCCAGGTGAGAGGAAGGAAAAGACACGCCAAGGGTTAGATAGAAGAATCATATCTCCACATGGCCTGGAATATCAGCATAGCATGGAGTGTGCAGTCTTAGCCCATTTATGCTAACTTTTAATGCTATTCCCCAAATAAAACCCCAATATATAATACACACCCTTGGGCTATTATTCTCCATGCTAAGGCTTGTTAGTATCTATCAGGTAGGTGTCTGTGTGATTATTTATAACTGCGGGTTAAGGATTAACATTGCCAACCAACTAATTATAATATAAATACTGGTAAATAATTTAATTACTTATTTCTACAGTAACCATTATTGGCAGTAGTCAGATGGAATAAGAAACATCAGTGCAATTGTCTGAAAGACATAGGGTAGAAGATTAAAGATTTTTGCAATTTGTTGTTGCTTTACTTTGAATTTCTCAAAGGAAAAAGAATGGAGACAAGGCATGACCCCAGGTAATGTGCACAGGAGACAACAAATGCAAGTGTAACTGGAACACAATTCCCCACATAAGCCTTTGGGAGTACTGTATATGTGCACCATACCACTATAATTATCCCCAAGTACCTTCTTAGGGCTTGGATATAGCAGTACCTGCTTGTAATTCCAGTACTCGGGAGGCTGAGCCAGAATAACTGTGAGTCTAAGGTCCACATGAGCTACATAACAAAACTATGTGTCTTAAAGCAAGACTAACCAAAGAAGACCTCTGGGCTGAAGAGTTAGGAATGGCTACTTGACAGCAGAGTGGATCTGGGCTGGCTGGGTGAAACTCTCCTCTCCCAGTACACGCCTGCATGACTGCAGTTTATGTCACTTCTTCCTCACCTGTGAAGTGGCAGTAATTACACAATTACATGGCATGGAATTGCTATGCTGTTGAAATAAATAAACACAAGTAAAATCCTGAGCCTAGGTATTGCATGTCATAGGGGCTCCATGGATGTTAGAATTATCAAATATGAGGAAATCAAGACTCTAGAAACTTAAGTCACTTGCCGGAGGTCACACAGTAATTAGCAAAATTTAAACTCTGGTCTTTCCAAATCCAAAGCACATGTGTCTGTGTTTTGCCACATCATTCCATTATTTACACTCGTATAATTGCCCTTAGGACTTCATTAATCTGAAATTTGGGTCAAGCAGTTCTCAGGCATAATTAAAGAATAGCAAGAAATCAAGCTATGGCCTCCAGTAAATGGAGCCACTCCATTTCTCTAGACCAGTTCCAACAGTATTCTTAAGATGTTTCTCCTGTAAGAAGTGAGAGATGTTGGGGTATGGATCTGGCAGGCTCTTCAGAAAAGTGCTCACTACATTTTATCACTTTATACTCATACAGTCCCTGAGGGAAGGAAAGATTATTCCCGTTTTGATAAGGAAGAAACTAAAATTTGAAGGGCAAGCATCTTAGTTAATTGTTTCTATTGCTGTGAAGAGACACCATGACCATAACAACTCTTATAAAGGAAAACATTTAATTGTGGCTGGCTTACAGTTCAAAGGTTTAGTTTATTATCATCATGTGAGAAGCATGGCGTCATGCAAGCAGACATGGTGCTAGAGAAGGAGCTGAGAGTTCTACATCTGGAGCAGCAGGCAGCAGGAGGAGAGAGTGACATTAGGACTGGCTTGAGCTTCTGAAACCACAAAGCCCACCTCCAGTGACATAGTTCCTCCAACAAGGCCATGCCTTCAATAATTCCACTCCCTGAGACTATGGGGGCCATTTTCATTCCAACAATCTCAGTGAGTTACTCAAGATCACATAGGTGGAAGATGGCAGGTCTTCTGAGAGATAAGTGGAAAAGAACTACTAAACTGAACAACATAATCTCTAAAATAAATAAATAAATATAATATTTTTAATAAATAAATATATATTTATATATATCTAAATACATACATGGATACATGTGAAAACACATGTACATGTATATAAACACACATATGCACATATGTCACTATAAAAAGATGAACATATATACTTTCGTTCAGACCATGAGAAAAATAGATGCATAATATTAAAAAAAAAACATTTGAGCAAAGTGTAAAAGAGAAAAGTTATCCATAGCTCTCAAAGGCCAGAGGGGTGAGGTCCCCTAGAGCTGGAGTTATGGTGAACTGCTTGGCATGTGAGCTGGGAACCAAACTCAGGTCTTCTGCAGGAGCAGTACATGCTCTTAACATCTGACCCATCTCTTCAGCCTCTATAGATACTATTTTAATATATTCTTTTTTAAGAGAAAAAGGTAAACAATAACAAATAAGCTGAGAGATCAAGTGGGTTTTTTCTTTGTTTTTGAGACAGGGTTTCTCTGGGTAGCCTTGGCTGTCCTGAAACTCACTCTATAGATCAGACTGGCCTCAAATTCAGAGATCTGCCTGCCTCTGCCTCCAAAGTGCTGGAATTAAAGGCATGTGCCACTACTGCCCAGCACGAGTTAATTTAATTTACTTACTTTATTTATTTATGTATATATGTATGTATGTATGTATGTATGTATGTATGTATGTATGTATGTATTTGGTTTTGAGACAAGGGTTCTCTGTGTAGTCATTGCTGTCCTGGACTCACTTTGTAGACCAGGCTGGCCTTAAACTCACAGAGATCCACCTGCCTCTGCCTTCTGAGTGCTGTAATTAAAGGCGTGCACCACCACGCCCGACCGTCAAGTTTATTTTTTAATTAAAAAATTATTTTATGTGTTCTATGTATTTGAGTGTTTTGCCTGCATGTGTTTCTGTTAGCCCTGTGTGTGCAGTATCCTGGGGAGGCCTGAAGAGGACACCATGTCCCTTGGGACTGGAGTTACAGATGGTTGGGAATGCTGGGAACCAACCAAACCTTGGTCTTCTGGAAGAGGATCAGGTGCTCTTAATGACTAGAATCAGGTCTGTAGTGGCTACAAATTCTTTCTGTTTTCATTTGCACCAAGGTGAAGACTGGTATCTATGATAAACTAAAGGATGCTGAATGACATTTTCCTCCTTGCTTGGCCTGGTCTGTGTTTGAGCATCCCATATTATATGGGGCCATTTAGTGGACATAAGAAACAGGAAATGAACCAGATTCCCCTAAAGCAGCCTGAGTCATGTTCCACTTTCCTCATTTGGCCATTTTAGCTGGCTCCATGGAAACCCTCTTGTCTGTGAAGTTGGGTGATAAATCTGGTTTCTCTGTGGCTCTCAGAAACTTATTTGACAAACCATTGACTTAGTAGAAGACATAGTTCAATTACAATGCCAGAAGAGCTCATGCTAGAAGATAGGAAGGGAAGGAAAGGAGAGAACAGCCATTCTGAGATGAATGATCATACCCTTGATCAAGTAAACTCTAAACATAGCTTATCGATGTTCAGAACACACGGCCCTCCCAGGGCCTAAAGAGACACCCAAGGAGGCTCCAGCTACAGAGACACTATTGGTCAGGAGTTGGCTTTGGGGTTTCCTGTTTTATAGTTTTAAAGACCAGGTCTGTGTTTGACAACTGAACTTGCTAATAGCCAGCCCCTGGAGTTTCTGCTTCTAGCTCTGTTTGTTTTAAATAGGGAGATTCCACCAGTAAGTGTGGGAGGAGCTGCAAATGACTTCCTCTGGCTGGGTGCGCCTGCTTATTTTTCCTACAGCCTGGCCAAGCTGATGTACAGGCTACACTCAAAGGCCATGTCTGAGAAGACAGCCCGAGGGACTCCTTGATCTGTGTATTTATTTATGTAGGATGTGTGCCTAAGTGGGTGTCATGTATCAAAATACATAGGTAACCAGAAGCAAAAGCTTAAATATACCATCTTATACATTTTTTTCCTTATTAAATTATCTGACAAGCCTTTGCTGAGAGCACAGGAGGCTATTTGCTGAGACCTGCTGAGATTCCTGAAAGAGGGCCACCTTCTTCCCTATCACATGTGTATATATGTAAGTATGTGTCCACATACATGTGTCTGAGAAATGCACATACACAAAAAGCTCCTAATTGTTCAAATTACCCACGGTTCAAGATAGTGGATATGGCTAGCAAGGTTCATTATACCTGTAAAACCACCAAGAACCCAATAGAATGAAATGGGCTTACACTAAAAAGCCCTAGAGCGGTAGTTCTCAACTTTCATAATGTTGGACCCTTTAATACAGTTCCTCATGTTGTGGTGACCCCCAACCATAAAATTATTTCTTTGCTATTTCATAGCTGTAATTTTGCTACTGTTACAAATTGTAGTGTAAATAGTTGTGTTTTTCCAATGGTCTTAGGTGACCCCAGTGAAAGGGTCATTCAACCCTGAAGGGGTCACAAACCACAAGTTGAGAACCACCGATATAAAGGCTACCAGGAAAAGAATTGATGATCACATTAGCCCTACTGTGTGTGACAGTTGCATCTCAGTATGTAAAATAATAATAATAATAATAATAATAATAAGAAGAAGAAGAAGAAGAAGAAGCATAGGTGTAAGAAAAGCAGGAGAGAAAGAGAAGCAAGAGGAAGGCCCCATGTAAAATAATTGAGCCTGTGCTCACCAGCCTCAACTTCATCCCTACCCAGGAGGGAGGGGGAGATAGAAAGAGAGGGAGAAGGAGAGGGAGAGGGAGAGGGAGAGGGAGAGGGAGAGAGAGAGAGAGAGAGAGAGAGAGAGAGAGAGAGAGAGAGACTACTATGTTCATTTGGAGACCCAAACAGTTTGATTAACATTTTTAAATATCAACACCCAAAATTGTTCATTGTTTTTAAAAACTAGTCTTTTGTTTGAGGTGGGGGGCATCCCATATTTAGATGGGCTCCAGGAGAAAACTGTCCAGGGAATCTCTGGAGAATCAGGCTGCACCTTTTCCTTCTATGTAGGAACTCACTAAGGGATATGGCATGGCCCCTCAAGGGTTTACCCTCCTGACTAATTGCCACATGTGGAAACTAGCAGTCACTGCCACATCTGAGAAATTTCTTTTGCTGCTCATTTCTCTTCTTACTGAAGCTTTGTTTAATTAGAGGCAAGAAAACCATTAGCTGAATTAAATGAGACGTAAGTACGTTTACCAGCAGGTGGCAACAGAGGTAATTGGGTCTCTCGAACATTAAACTTGAATTATTTTCTAAGTCAGATTGTAGAGATGGGAACCTTCAAAACTCAACCTACTCTCGAGGTAAACTTTACTTTGTCCTACTCTCATTCTGTGAGATAGAATTTTTTAAGCCATGATGCTATCAGCAGAAAGAAATGTTTTGGTGGGGGTTGTTTTGTTTTGTTTTTCCCCCCCCCCCCCCTTCTATAATGGAGTAGTAGTCACAGAAGTCTCTTGTTCTTTTATTTTGAGAAAGGGTCTCACTAAGGTTACCCAAGAGAACCTTGACTTTATACTGTAATTGAAGCTAGCCTTGAACTTGACACTCCTGTCTCAGTGTCGCACATAGTAGGGATACAGACCTGAATCACCAAAGCCCAGTTACACATTTTTTTTTTTGAAAAACAAAGCTGCCTATTGTATTTTGTTTCCTAAAATTGAAAACTCTAAACTTGGCATTTTAGGTTGGAAAAAATTGTATGTATAGTCCTACACAACACATAGTTCTATGTATATGTATATATACATAGGAAAATTATGTATAGTTCCACAAATTAGGTATGTAGTGAAAGGAAACCAAGCAAGGTGAAATCAGCTATGCTTACAATATAACCTCTTGGTATTACTTAATGAGTGGGCCCCAATCTCTCATTTTAACAAAGATGAAGCAATTTGAACACCCTAATGTTGAAGGGACACTGTTTCTAAAGGAACTCATCAAAGCTTTGTTAATTCCTTTCATCGACAAGAAAACCCATAGATTGCAGCGGAAAATTCAAAGTTTTAATTTTCACAGAATAATTTGGAAGTCTGGTGTAACAGGACAGTTTGATCTGAAGCTCATGTACCAAAGAGATCAGTTTCCAAAGATATACAAAAATCCTCACCCAACAACATGCAGATTGTCCTTACTTCTTTCTATCTATGTATCTTCTCCTGGGTGAGATCCAAGGCTGAACAAGAAAGTGTTTATCCTGTACCTTTGAAATTTTTAATCTAATGAATATGTGTACTTATTTAAATATGAACTTAGATAATTGAAAAAGTAATTTATACCTGGTTTTTAGAAATACAGAAATGATTCAGTATTTCATATCATAAAATAAGAGCAATGAATAGTTTTTAGTTTTTAATTTAGGTATTCTAAACTTCTGTTCAGTATTTTGTTCAGTATTCGCTATTCAGCAAAGAGCCTATCTCTTCCTATGCTATGTTCAGAATTAAGGAGAGATTTTGGGGAAAGAAAGGAGTAATGGACCCTGGAAGGAAGGGACCTTGGAAAATGAGAACTAGTTAATCATCATGTGACTCAATAATATTGATTTTCAAACTTGAATTTAAATTTAATTCCATATGTATTTCTTACTCTGATTAGTAATGCTACTAGAAATATTATAATACTGTTTTTATACTTTCTACACATTTAGTGATCTTCATTTTTATTTTAGCTTGATACTTTTCAATCTTTCATTAGTTATCATTATATAAATTTAAATACCCTAATAAAAGTTTTTAAAAGAAGAGCCTGTATATCTCAATCAGTAAAGCATCAGACCTCAAATCTGAAGGTTCAAGATTCAAATTCCCATTTAAGTAGGGTGTGGTCATACACACCTTTAATCCCATCACTAGGGAGACAGAGGCAGGTGGATCTCTGTGAGTCTGAGGCCAGCCTGGTCTACAAAGTTAGTTCCAGGACAGCCCATACTGTTATACAGAGAAACCCTGTCTCAAAAAAAAAAAAAAAACCAGAAAACAAAAAGAAAAGTTTTTTAAAAGTATCTTTTTCTTTCCGTTTTCTGTATCTGCTATTGACTGAATGTTTGTACCCCATCAGAATTCATGTTGAATCCCTAATCCGTAGTGCAACCATGTCTCTAGGAAAGTTATTAAGGTTAAACAAGGCCAGAAGAGCTCTGACCCAATAGGATTAGTGCCCTTCTAAGAAGAGACTCATACATCATGAGAAGGCAGTATCTACAAGCCAATAAAAAGCCTTATCAACCCTACTAGACCTAAGGCTCCAGGACTCTAAGACTGTGAGAAAATACATAGTTCTTGATGAAGTCACTCTCTCTAGAGCAGTGTGTGTGTGTGTGTGTGTGTGTGTGTGTGTGTGTGTGTGTGTGTGTGCGCTTGTGTGTGTTTTTTTGAGAAAAGGTTTCTCTGTGACCTGGCTGTACTGGAACCCTCTCTGTAGACCAGACTGGCCTCAAACTCAGAGGGATCCTCCTGAGTGCACTGGGATTAAAGATGTGTGCAACCATGCCTGGCCTAGGGCTTTTTTTTTTTTTAACACAGCCTATACTGACTAATACAACCTCTAATTTCCTTATTTCATTAGATGTGTTGACCAGAACCAGAACAATATAAAGGAATGTGGTCATTACAGATAGCCCCTTGTTTTTCAATGAGTTTTATCAATTTTTTGGTAGTGTTTGTTAAATAATTAGGGATTGCTTTTTAATGTCTATGATGATGCTCAAATGCCTTTTCTCCTTAGATCTATTGACAGAGAAAAGCAGTGTAATTTCTTAAAGTATGGCTCCATCACTCAGCATGTTCTTGACAGAAGTCTGCATCTATCTGTATGAGCCCTCCTGTTCCTTACCTAGTGCCCTTCCCATGACCAACAATAAAGGTAAGGATGAGGCTGATTTTGTTGTTGTTGTTTGTTTTTAATTCTCTTGAATACCTTTTAATATAACTTTATAATACCTCTTTTAAATTTTATTTATTTATTATTTTGTGTGTCTAGGTGTTTTGCCTGCACGTATGTATGTGCACCATGTGCATACAGTGCTTTCAGGGGCCAGGAAAAGGAGTCAGAACTTCTGGAACTGGAGTTAAAAACAGTTGGGAGCTGCCTTATGGGTGCTGGAAATCTAATGTAGGTCCTCTGGAAGTTCGGCTAGGGCTCTTAACTGCCGAGACATCTCTCCAGTCCCCAAATACACTTTTATTTAAAAACTCTGGATTGTTTATTCTTTCCTGTATGTTCTATAGTCTTTATTTTTATTGATTTTTATTTCCTCTATGAGAAAGAGAGAGGGAGATCAAGAGAGCTTATGGAGACAACAGAGAGATACCAGATTCCTTACCAATCACATCCCACCTTATTCTTGAACTTAAGTTCACCAAATAGCTAGACTGACTACCCAACAAGCCTCAGAAAGCCCCTGGATACTTTTATTACATTTTTTTATTTGTCTGATTGCATATGTATATGGGGAGAGGTGTGTATGGAGGCATGCGTATGACGTGGCATGAATGTGGAAGTCACAGACAACTTGCTGGAGCTGGTTCTCTCTCTCCTTTCACTATGTGGGTCCCAGGCCAAAGCCTGTTAAAATCCATCAGGTCTCTGTGTGCTCATTTGTAATGGTGGGTTAATCCTTAACCCACCAACCCATTAAATATAAAATAAATACAAGTAAATAATTTTAATTAATTATTTCTACAAATGGTGCTCAACATAATTTAATTAATTTTTTTCTACAGGGTTTCTCTGTGTAACATCCCTGGCTGTCCTGAACTCGATTGTAGAACAGGCCAGCCTCAAACTCACAGAGATCCACCTGCCTCTACCTCCCAAGTGCTGGGATTAAAGGCAAGAGCCACCGCACCTGGATTGAAAAAGGTAATAATTAGTTCATCCTCACAAAACTTATGATAGACAAATAAGAATTACTCTAAAAGTGACAGCTGAGACTCTTCTAATGCCTAAAAGCTAAACAGTCTGTCCATGACCACACAGCAGTCTAGAAGCTAGCAGAGGCTGGATTTGGAAAGCCTGATTCACATGCACATACACAGACTACACTATCTGTAGTCAGGCTAACAGTTAAAACAGATAAATGTATGTGAAAACATTCACTTGTGACGGCCAAACTTGGCCTCTTGTGTATGATCAATAAGAAAAGGAGCCAAAAACCAAGACCTTTTGAAAACATGACATCCCAAGAGTCCAGCCCTCAGAGGCTATGCACCAAAAGGCAAAGGTCCAACCATCTTTGGTGGTCATCAAAGTTATTATATGTTACATTTGTAAGGCCTCCTACAGCATTTGGAACACTTTTGTGTGTTTCTCAAATGTGCCTCTTATGAATAGAAGGAGACTGTAAAATTGTTATCTCTTTGACATTTTAAAAAGTTGGTCCTCCAAGAAGCCGGTTACACATCACTGGGCACTGAACCTGTTATAATGAATATGAGGAAGTAAGCAGACACCCTCATCTCTACATGAGCACAGGAGGTGATCTTGGGAATCAAAGCCAAGTAGGATGCACCGGGTTACCCTGGCAGGGCCAAGGGGAAGATGCAGCTTGGGTAAGGGCCCTGGGTGCTTCCTTGCTAGGCATAGAAAGACCCAGCTTATGATTATACTCCACTAAGTAAGCTCTTGGGTTTGTTACTTTTGCACCATATCTGACATACAGTGTGGTACATAGAAGGTATCCTATATATGCTGAGTAAAAATGAACAAATGACACACTGCCTCTTGAGAACACAGTGAAATGCAATCCTGCACTAGGGAGGACATTTCACAACGATTTTCTCTTCTGGAGGTTCCAAATTGGTCCCCAAGAAACTTTCATTTGTAAGACATCAGAAAAGGCTCTGTTCTAAGTTTCCTAAGGTTTCATTCTCAGAGAAGGATTCTGGCTTATCACAAAGGTGCAATAGAAGTCTGGGAAGTAGGAAGCCACACACTAAGTTAGAGAATGAGCATCCTTTTCAAAGTCTCATTGCAGGGGAAGAGAAAGCAGCTAACACAGAGATAAGCAAAGCATTAGACTATTAATGGCCTTCTCATCAAGTTATACAAGTTTAGCTGAAGCTTTAGCCTGAATACCTGCTGAAAAGATGGGTCAAATTGATTATTGCTACAATTTCAGCACAGGTTGTTCCCCCTAAAGTTCGACATGTCATATGTTTGGTCTGTACAGTGGTTATTTTGAGATGAGCTGGACCTTGAAAAGATGGGATCTAATGCAAAATATCGAGGTGATGACAATACAGCCCTCGGAAAGCATTAAGATTTATGGATGCAGTGCTCTGACAAGAAAGGGTCCTTGTAAAAGAGCAAGATTGGTCCTGTCTCATTTTCGGTTTCATCTCTCCATATGATCACTCCCTCTGTCACTGTGGCATCTCCTTCCATGAGAGCCTCTTCAGAAGAATAAGATTGCCCAATCTTGGGCTTTCAGTCTCTCAAAAGCTATGCAATAAGTAAACTTCTTTTCTTTTTGAAGTACCCAGCCTCCATTATTTTGTTATAGCAATAGAAAACAGATTAACCCTATTGACCATGTCATAATGATTTAAGAGATCATCAATATCTTGTAAGAAAGAAGAAAGACTTTATCATATGCATTTTCTATGAAGATTGGACTCATTAGGCACTGGAGAAGAAATGTCCAAAGATGGTAGAGTGAGGGTTGGGGTGTCCGGAGTGCTGAAAAAGTTAAAGAGCAGAAAATGAAGTAAGGAAGAATTTAGCCACTTTGCAGTTTAGCCTGAAGCCTTGGTATGGTGCTGAGAACTTTCTCTGAGCTGGAAGACTTTTTTTTTTTTTTGCCAACACCCAAACTTGGATGTCAGGACTTGTTTATAAACTGAAAATAGTTTACTGCCTCTTAGCCCAGGCTTCCCAGTCTAGGCCAGTCTAGACTCTTTGAGCTAAAGTCTGGGTCTCCTTATCCCTCTCTCCAGAAGTGGGGTGGCAATAAAGAGCTCTGTCTGTACTAAATGTCTTCTCCTGGAGGTCTCCCTATGTCAGCTGTTCATTCTCATGAGAGTCCAGTCACATACTCCCAATTAACTCTTCCCTGTCCAATTCGATTCCCTAATATAATTCCAGTATGGTTCTATAATTTCTCTGTCAGAAGATTCCTAGAACAATCCTACAAAGAATGCCAGCTGGCAATCTCCTCCATATCTAGAGCAGTGGCTCTCAACTTTCCTAATGCTGCGGCCCTTTAATACAATTCCTCATGTTGTGGTGACCCCAACTGTAGAATTATTTGCATTGCTAATTCATAACTGTGATTTTGTTACTATTATGAATCATAATATAAATATATGTTTTCTGACCCCAAAGGGGTCATGACCCACAGGTTGAGAACCATATCATCTACAGCCTTAACAAACAATATCCTAAATGGGAAGGCAGGCCAGCCACTGCATGCTGTCAGGTGAAGTAAAGATTATGGTGACCTCAAGTCAAGAAAAGTTTCACAGGGTAAAAGGAAAAAGAAAACAAGTCTAGAATCCAAGGAGACAGCAAGGGACATTTAGAAAGGATAAAGGAGTATCCAAGAGCACGGAAAGCCAATGTGTGGAAGAGTCAGGATGAATGAATTTATTGTGGGCCATAGTACTAACATGCAGAAACATCTACAGCCCTCTGTCTCTGTGCCCCATTCCAGTTCTGCCCGTGATTGTGAGTCTCCAGATTGGAGTGACCACCTCACGGCTAGGCTAGTAAGTCAGGAGATGAGTGTATGGATAAGGCTCCGCAGCCAAGCATGCGACAAAACCTCTCCCAAACGACCCAATGGAGAATGGCTGCCTGGATAGAATGATGATCAACCAAAAATACTTAACTGTTCAATCACTGCACCACATTTATACTTGTCTCCAGCCCCCAAATCTACCATTGTTCATGGTATGAGGGGCAATGAGGTCTTGACTTCCAAAATCATCTTACATGCGGATCAGACAAGCCCAGGAGTTCCTGTGCTGTGGTAGGTTGCCTCAGCAAGCAAGCTTCTTCAGGGCCTATGAGCAGTACCAAGACAAACAAACAAATAAAAAAGATTTAAAAAAACAAACAAACAAATAAAAACCTGCAAAGCAATAAACAAACAACAACAAAAACCCTACATAAAGTAAGGCACAATCCTGAATGTTCCATGTAAGTATTTTGTACCTTTAAATTGCCTAATTCCAGAATGTTGACAACTATTGCTCAGATTGACAGAATCTGTGAACCTTTCTCCATTTGCTACACATCAGTGGATAGTTCCTGGGTAATTAGGAGAAAAATAATTAGCAACCCACATACACTCTCAAATCCTCAATGTTTCTCACAAACATCAGTCTTAATGGACAGTGAAGTTTCCAGACAGTAGTGAAGGTATTTAAAAAAAAAAAGAGGATGTCTAATTAAAATGACCTTCCCCCTACTACCATTCTTATTCCAGTATTTATTACAATATTGAGAATTATTGAATTAGGGCAATTAAGAAGCAGAAGCAAGAAGTTACTCTGCCACTATCTGTCTAAGAGCACAGGTTGGACTTACAAATGACATCCTTCCCCTTCCTTCCACCAGGGAGAGCAAAATTAGTCACTACAGACAACTCTGAGTTCTCATCAGCCTGGAGCTGGCTCCAGAGAAATGGCATTTGTGTCTGTCCCTCACAGGGACTCCTCTTATCCAAGGGAGAAGTGATCGTCCCCAGAGGGTGCTGATATAGTGTGTGTGTGTGTGTGTGTGTGTGTGTGTGTGTGTGTGTGTGTGTG
>CAJQZJ010031868.1:1958019-1995256 GCA_907164525.1 Lophiomys imhausi
TCCTGGCAAGGGGTTACCTCTGACATCCGTTTCAGCTCTACAATCCCAGGACCAGTGTTTACCTTTTCCACAATGAGTACAAAATCCTGGAGACCTTAACCTTCTATTGCCATTAGAAGCCGTTCGTTCCCTTCTACAACCATGTTCTGCAGAGTCCAAGCACCTATCATTTCGAGTTCTGGATGATTCAGCCTTATGATATCTTTGGAAATGACCAAGTTCACCATTTTTAAAGCACTCATTAAGACCCCTAGCAACTGCTTGTGCTATGACATTAGTCTGTTGCTCTTGAAAACCAATATCAGCTGTTTCTCTTATCCATTCATCTACTGGGGCTCCTCGAGCTTTCAATGGCCTAATTGCCCTTTGACATTCAGCATTTGCATTTTCATATGCCAAGGCATTTATCAAGTCCTGTCTGGCACCAGGGTTATCTACATCTCTCTCCACAGCTGAAGTCAATCTCCCTAAAGAGTCTGAGAAGGTTTCCTGAGGACCTTGTATTATCTTGGTAAATGAAGTAAACCTTTTCCCAGCCTCAGCCACCATATCCCAGGCTCTCAGAGCTGCAACACAACATTGTTCTATCACAACATCTTCAAATTGAGTCTGTAACCTTATGTCAGCATAAGGTCCCTCACCAAGCATTTGGTGGGTTGTGACATTTATTCCCCTTGCCATATTTTGTTGCTCTAATTTTGTGGCTTCATGTCTCCACCATGACAACCATTGTAATTGCTGGCTACCTTCTAGCACAGCTGATATCAGTCCCTTCCAATCTTGGGGAATGATTGTGTTTTGTATAGCCCAATTGTTTAGCATCTGTTTAACGAATGATGAGTGCACTCCATAAGAGACAATAGACTCCTTAAATCTTTTTAAATCCAAAATGTCTATTGGATGCCATGTTAATTCCTGATGGAATTGACTGTTATTATTATCAGGCCTAATTTGAAACATTACTGGAAAAGCTGATGGTGACTGTGCAGTACCATGCAGCTCCTCTGGGGGTGCAATTGGTTCCACATTAGCACCATTACCTACCTGGTTTCCTACTGGCACACGTGGCGGCTTTTCTACTGGTACATGCGGCGACTGTGGAGACCTAGTTAGAAAAGAACTTGCCATTTTCTCAGTTCCAGTCACCTGCCCTGCCAGAATTTTCTTAAGCTCCTCAATCTGCATTTCCATAATTTTTAATTGTGTAACAGACGTCTTCCTTATGACAAACCAATAAAATAAAAAAGTAAACAGCATAAAACATTCGTTCTGATTGAAAAACAGTGTAAACATTGTCATATTGTCAGCGTAAACATTGCCATATTGTCAACAACTGGCATCATAGTTTCAAAATCTGCAGTTTTCTCTATAGTTTTGAAAATAAAATTACCCATAATGCCCCACGTTGGGCGCCACCTGAAAACTGCAAATTAATTAATGTAGTTATTAGTAAGTATAATCTGTAATATTAGGCCGGCAGAGTGGCCGATGGAGTAGCCGGCAGCTTGGCAGAGGAGCAGGCGGCCTGGCCTGAGTGCCTTCACCGGTTGCCTAACTTATCCTGGAGAAAAGAGCCCCGGGACCAAAGGTGGCCTACACCACCTATAACCTAAACTCTGTTAATTACTATAAGTTGTTACATTAGGCCAGTAGAATTACCGGCGGCTTGGCGGGGGATTCGCCTGGGCTCAAGGGGAGTCTGAGAATCCAACAGCCCGGGACTGCTTGGACTGAAGGCCTATAAGCTGCTGCAGTCTTTTCCCCAATAATTAAACACACCAAGACCTTTTAATATTTTAATGCTTAGCCCTTAGCTGGGCAGACTCTCAATTAGCTACTCTAAGTTAACCCCAAACCAATATGTGCCTGTGAGTACCTTCCAGACTTCTCCAGACATTTGTCTCCTTCTGTGTCTCCTGGTGGAAAGGGGAGAGAGTCTCTGTGTGTGTGGAATTCCTGCTGATATGAGGAAGTCCCACCTTCCTATACTCTTTCTGCCCAGCTAATTGGCCATAAGCAACTTTTATTAACCAATCAAGAGAATGCCTCAGAAGGGGCAGTAACCAGATCTCAGCATTGAATTCAATGTATCAGAAACAATATTAGAACTTCTCTCAACAGGACTGTAATGGAGATGTAACTTGAAGTAATAAATAAACATTTTTTTAAAAGAACCATTTTCTCACATGTCATATCCTTCATTCTGTATAGTGGGAGGTCTTTCTCTTGCAAAGATATTAGTTTCTGAATAGTCAAATTAACTTTTCACAGTTAATTTCTAGGTTCAATTTCCTATTTGGAAAGATCTTCTGATAGGATAGGAATTTCTCTGAATCTTCTTCACCATAAATTTATTGAATTTCATTCATTTTCTAATTATATGAGTGGTACAGTTTAGGGAATAGGAGGATTAAAAATCAGTGCAGAACTGGGCATGTGGCCCATTCCAAAAATCCCAGCACAAAGGAGGTAGAGACAATAAGATCAGAAGGTAGTCTTGGCTAAATTACCAGTTCTAGGCCAGCCTGAGCTACATGACAGCCTGTCTCAAAAGAGGGAAAAAGTGATGATAATGAATAAATGGTAGAACAATTAGAATCTAAATTCAAACACTCTCCACTTTCAGTTACCTTGCTAGGCAGGAGTACTTGGATTTTTTTTTTCTACCATTTATCCCACTTGTTCATAGGAATCCAATGACTAATGAGCATGCCCAAAGTACTTCAAGTAGGAGAATGTAAAATGCATGTGTTACAATGCTTTAATGACATGTGTACTCAAACACTTACACTTCTCTACATGGGCATTCCACAATATCATTCATCTGCATGATGTCACTGTTACTGTTTGTCCTTGTGGGTAAAGATTCTGCCATGGACAGGTGACAATTTCCTGAACATAACACCAATAGTTCAGGCTCTAAGACCAACATTCAATAAATGAACCTGAAAAGCTTCTGTTAGGCAAAGGACACTGTCATTAGAACAAAACAGCAGCCTACAGATTGGGAAAAGATCTTCACCAACCTCACATCTGATAGAAGGCTAATAACCAAAATTTACAAAGAACTCAAGAAATTAAACACCAAGAAACCAAATAATTTAATCAAAACATGGAGTACAGAGCTAAACCAAGAATTCACAAAAGAAGAATCTCTAATGACTGAGAGATTCTTAAAGAAATGCTCAACCTCCTTAGTCATCAGAGAAATGCAACCCAAGACAACTCTGAGATTCTATCTCACACCCATCAGAATGGCTAAGATCAAAAACTCAAATGACAGCACATGCTGGTGAGGTTGTGGAGAAATAGGAACACTCCTCTGTTGGGGTAGTGTTAAGCATTCTAAATGTTAATTGGTCCTGTTTGCTGTCTGTTACTTACCTTGACTCTGATTGGTTAAATAAAATGCTGAGGCCTGAGATTGGACAAAGACAGAGAAAGGTGGGACTTCCTAACAGGAAGCCTGTGCTTTAGACAGAAGAAAGCATTCAAACCAGGAGCAGCAGGAGGGAAGCACACACCATGGATTAGGAAAAAGAACCACATTCCACATGGCCAGAAACATCGGCATATCATGGAAAATGGCAGTCCAAGGGGACGTATGTATATATGGGGTCATATTTGGGTAATAGAATTAAGAGCTAGCTAAGGTGGGCTAGGATTGCTCAATTCAGGCCAAGGCTTGTTAAAATCCACGTGGTGTCTGTGTGCTCATTTATAATGGCTGCTTAAAGATTAACAGCAGCAAACCAATTAACAATAATCTAAATACTGGTTAAATAACTTATTAGCCGTATTTTTTATTACCCTCCTCCATTGCTAGTGGGAGTGCAAACTTGTACAACCACTATGGAAATCAGTCTGGTGATATCTTAGAAAACTGGGAATAGTTCTACCACAAGACCCAGCCATATCACTCCTAGGCATATATCCAAAAGATTCTTCACCAAACCACAAGGACATTGGCTCGACTATATTCTTAGCAGCTTTATTTGTAATAGGTAGAAACTAGAAACAACCGAGATGCCCTTCAACTGAAGAATGGACAAAAACAAAAAACAAAACAAAACTATAGCACATTTACACAATGGAATACTACTCAGCTATCAGAAACAAGGAAAGTTTCTGGATGTTAGCCATATAGTACAGAATAACGATCCTACAACCCACAGACCAAAAGAAACAGGAATCTAGCAGAACCACTCTAAGAGAAATTCCACCTAGCAGAAGATCAAAACAGATGCTGAGACACACAGTCAAGTATTAGGTGGAGCTCTGGGAGTCCTATATAAGAGAGGGGGGGAGAAATAGAGAAACCTGGAGGGGTCAAGATCAATACATGAAGATCAACATTACCAACCAACCTAAGCCCCTAGAGGCTTACAGAGACTGAAACACTAACTAAAAAAAAAAAAAAAAAAAAAAAGCTTAGACTTGACCTAGACACCTCCCCCATACTAATATAGAAGATAAGGAATAAGCAACTTGGTCTTCATACAGATCCCTTTGCAAGTAGGGGTGGCGCAGTCTCAGTCATGGACTTTGTTACCTGTTAGTGGGACTTTACCCTAGTGGAGCTGCTCTGTTGGGACCCAGAACAAGAGGAAGCTCTTGGCCCTCATAGACTGATGAGCTGAAAGGGGCTGATATGTGGGGGCCCTCCACATCAGAGGAGTAGGATAGGTGGGAGAGGGGGTAAAGGATGGGAGGGTTGAACAAGGAGGGGAAGAGGGAGAGGACTGTGATCAAGATGTTACTTGAATTAATAAATAAATGTTTTTTTAAGATTCTGCCATGGAAATTATTAAAAAAAAAAAACCCATAAGCCTGAAAATGAAAGCAGGGGAAAATTTTAAAAATAGCCCAACACATAGCAATAGAAGGAAAGTTATCACTCAATATGCAAATTTCTAAGCCAGGTGTGGTGGGCCATGCCTTTAATCCCAGCACTTGGGAGACAGAGCCAGGTGGATCCCTTAAATACAAGGCCAGCGTGGTCTACAGAGTAAGTTCCAGGACAGCCAGGGTGACACAGAGAAACCCTATGTCAAACAAACAAAAAAGAAAGCATGAAATTCCTTGACTGAGTGGGTCTGAGAGTGAGTGAATGAACAGTTTGGACATATGTAAGAAGGCAGCTGTCACTAACTTCAGTCACTTGCCTCTCCTTTCCTTCCTCAACCTCAGCCTCACAAACCCAGCCCCCTCCTTCATATAAGACCAATGTTTCCAAGAGGCAGCTAAGGTAGGAAAAGCTGCCATCCTATGTATTGTAAAGCTTCTGCCAGGCAGGAAGGGAAGACGCCAAGCATATGGGTGTTCAGAAATGTCAGTGCCCCATTCAGAGTCCTCACATCTGCACGAAAGCAGAAAAGGTAGCTAACCCAAACTTCTCCAAAGTAGCTTGGCTTTCTTCCAATAAGCCCCATTCAGGCTAATCTAATGCTTTGTTCTTTGATTCTTCTCCTCTTAAAACATGTTGAGGCAATTTTGGTATAGGAGTTAGAATCTTAAAGTAGAGGTAGAGGAGGGGCCTGAAATTGAGGCTTTGTTTTTCATGGTAACAGGTAAGATGCCAGAAGTCTGATCGTGTCCTTTTACTAGCTCCCTACACAGTAATTTAACATTTCAGGCATTGGTTGCTCATTTAGGTGAGAGGTGGCAAGCTTTGCTTGTTTTAAGAAAGTACTCTCAATTTCTAATTTGGCCAAAGAAAAGAAGGGATTCCTATGAATCAAAAAGACTCAGAAGAGTTTATCAGTAGCCTGAATAAAGATGAATTTACACCCAGGGAAATTCTACAGTTACATCTCTCTGATGCCTCTTAAGTTGAGATTCGAGTATTTGAGGCCATTTTTTTTCCACCTGAAACTGTGGTTGTAAGGACAAATTATTAAAGCCAGTGACTTGAGGCTTGACCAGAAAAAGAGACCACAACCATGAAAGAAACACCTGCTAATTAAAGATGGAAAGATAAAGGGATTCCCAGCAGGCAAAAAATGGGTACTCACATCCATCCCACCCCTTTATGCCAGATACTTGTGAACTGTGCCAGGATTATAGCTATAGAAGCAACATCCCTGCCCTCGGGACAGTACATCCAACTGTGGGAGATAGGTGATAAATAAACTAGACAGATGAGTTATAAAACGTCTCACCCTTATAACAAAATAATAAGCTAGTTAGGTACAGCACTGATGATAAGTGTAATGGAGTTAAGAAAGGAAAGTGAGGAGAGGGAGAAAGAGAGGGAGTGAAAGAAGAAAACTTAATAAATAACGAAGAGGGCCAGAGAGCACTTCGGTATTAATGATGAGACATTTGAGCAGAGCTGGGATATAATCAGAGGGAATCAAGGAGAAACCTTCTAAGATAAAAAGAGCAAAAAGGCCAGAGGAAGGGGTACTCTGTGTGTGTGAGGTGCCCCTAGGGGCCTCTGTGGCTGTAAACTAGAGTGTGAGGGTGTGGTGGGAGACAAGTGCCCAGAGGTTGGAGGTGGGGGGCGTAGGGCCTTTCAGAAGATGGTGTTAGGTCTCAAATACAGGACAAGTCTCACTCACTACCTGTGGCTCCTCTCAGAACTTCTCACCCTACCTGCTACCCTAAGCCTCTCCCTCCCAGGGGCTGATTCCTATTAACTCAGCCATCTTGGCTACCCAGGTCTCTTGGCCTGGATGCCTTCCTTGGCCGTCAGTCCCTCTCTTGCTCTCTTCCCGCCTCACTCCTCCTATGGTCTGGTTTAGTCAGCCAGCTATGTTCAGCCTGGGCTCTTCCCTCTGCCTGCTTTCTCCCTTATATCTACAATAAAAGTCTTCTCCATATTTCAGTAATCATATTCTCATTTTATTTCTTTTTTTTCCCATTCAGTAAAGATTATGGAATTTATTCCAAGCAGAGGGAGAGGCCACTAGAAGATCCCATATTCATCAGATTACTGAGAGCCTGGAAGGTGCATTCTAATTTTATCAGTGTGCTTTTCCAGGGTGGTAATTATTTTCTGCCCTGAGAATAGACTGTATGTCCCCCAGCCTCCAATCCAGGTAAACTAGTTGTCCCACTTCAACCACAGCTATGCAGCTCTAGCAGAGGATTTGAGCAAAGTTGCAAATCTCAGACCACTTGAGCAAACCTGTCCTTATGTAGATCCTGGGAGCCACAACTGTAGATAGGAGTTACTTTGGTCCCTTTCTTGAAATGTATCATATGTACCAGTGCATGGCTGTTGCCTGGACATTCAGAGACAACCTCTGTCTGCTTCCTTTCCCCCAAATTCTTCATCTCAACATCTCATCAAGAAGCCTAAAGGAAGACACCTGCTATGCCCATTCCTTCTGTCTGTGACAAAATAGGTGCAGGCCTTCACAAGTTTCTTCCTTGTGTAGGAAGTGGGACTCCTCCCTCTACCCCAGTCCCCACACAGCTAAAGAAAGAGATCTGTCTAGTACATTTATAGGTTCAGTCTGCAGACACCTTCTCACAAGACTCAAATGCATTAGCAGATACCCACACAGAAGGAAGTCAGACATCAGGGGCTGATCTTTTCCACAGGTGTTCTTTCTTGAAGCCTTAGAAATTGCAGATGGTTTTGTTGGTGTTTGTATTTTATCTTGGAGGTCTTAAACCTGCACATACCATAACCAGAATGTCAGAGACTAGTTCCTTAGGAAATTGTGAAATCGCATGATCATATGAGCATTTGTGTGTGTTCAAAGTATATGTAAATATTTGGAAATATATCCATCAAAGCAGTAGGATTATGGGTGATTTTTATTCTTAGCTTTTTAAGCATGTGTCTTATGACTTAAGTGTATTTTTTAAAAAGTCTTTACGTACTAACTAGTCAGACATGTCAGAAAGCTTCAGTCAGTCCTCCAATAACTACTTTACAAGATGAGGCCTCATGTGTCCTTCCAGTAGATCACTTTTTCAAATTCAGCAAGTAAGACAGGCCATGGTGGATCATGCCTTTGGTCCCAGTACTCAGAGTCAGAGAAAGCCAGATCTCTAAGTTTGAAACTAGCTTGGTCTACAGAGCAAGTTCCAGGACAGCCAAACAAACCCTCTCTTAAAAAATCAAAAGCAAACAAACAAACAAGCAAAATAATTAATTAATTAAAGAAGGAATAGAGCACATGTCCATAGTGAATATTCATTCTCTAATCCCTTGACCTACAGACCAGCTTCCTTCTTTCAAGTGCCTGCACATGGCTTATTATGGCTTATGTACAGGAACCCAGAACTAGAAGAGATTTTAGAAATGTTCTTGCCCAGTTGTTGGCTCAATGCCTTGCTCCCCTCAGCATACTTCTGGCTGGGGCCCATCTAGTTTTGCCTAACTCCCTAAGATGGGGAAGCCAGGGAGTAAGACCAGCTTTTGGTAGACTGTGGCTTTTATAAGAAGGGCTGCCTCACAGAACAGAAGTGTCTGTCTCCATACTAATTCCCACAGCAGATCCCAACCCTCAGATGTGTGTTATATCATCAACGTTAGAACTTATCTCAGGGGTGGCAGAGAAGTGGCTCAGTGACTACAAGCGTTCCTTCCTTTTCCAGAGGATCCGAGTTCAGTGCCCAATACCCACATCTGCTGTCTCTGCACCCCACTTAAACAGATAAATGTAAGTAAGAACAAAAACAAACAAGAACAACCACTCATCTCACCAGGCATCGTGACACATGCCTGTGATCTCAAGTATTAGGGGCTGGAGGCAGGAAGATTAGGAGTTCAGAGTTATCCATGGCTATATAGCACATTTGAGGCCTGCCTAAGCTACAAGAGATCCTGTCTCAAAAAAACAAACAAAAACAAACAAGAGAGCCCCTCATCTAACAGAAAATAAAAGGGGAAGGAAGATGAGGCATGAAGTTTACAGAGTATTTTTTATTTTGCTTTAAGTATCTTTTTAAAGTTCTCTTTTGTCTTATTCTTTCTTCTTACAATGTCTGAACCTTCTTTCTCTCCTAGGCATAAAACATAATGAATTTATTTTCCTTGCTTCTTCTTGGCTACATTCAACAGGCTGCCCCTAGTTTTTAATGTCCTACTGTACAGATGAGTTTTCCACAGCTATTCCCATCACTATTTTTCCTTTTTTCTTCAGAATTTCCTACCTACCCTTTTTCCCTTTTAGGTTCACTTTAACATCATCAACCTTTTGAATACTAATCAAATTAGTAGTCAATACTAATATAAATCAAACCTTGCATATGAGTCCACATAAAGTAGTACCTTGCTATAGAAGAAATTTTCCAGATGTTGAGTGTTTATTCCAAGATTTTCCTTATTGTAGAAAAATAGTAGAACATGAAACTTACCATTTGAAAATATATGACTCAGTGGCATTACATATGCTCAGGATGTCACCAATGCTTCTCCCTAGTTTCTAGAACTTTCCCATCACCTCAAAAGGAACCCGAATACTTAAGCAACTTTTCCCTATCTCTGTTCCCCCAAGCTCCTGGCCACAAGGAAACTGTTCTGTTACTACAGATTGCCTATTTCTCAGTAGTTATGGTGAACTAAAACTATACAGATTGTGACATCTGGAGCCTGCCTTCTCTCATTCAGTATATTATTTTCAAGGTTGAGCTCTGTTGTTGTGTGTATCATTATTTCACTCCTTCCTCCTGTGGATGAATAATATTTTTCCATATGGACTTAACATATTTTGTTTATTCATCAGTTGGTGGACATTGGTGTTGCTTCCATATTTTGGCTATTGTGAATAGTGCTGCTATGAATATTTGTGTAAAATTTTTTTTGTTTGAACATGAATTCTGCTTTAGAAATGTTAGTTTTTCCTCCAAAACACAGGCTTGTTTACTTGTGTCTTGCTGGAGGCAAGGGTGGGACTCCCACTACTTTGCTGGCATCCTAAGCATGGCTTAGCCTGCCCATGGCAAACCTCCATCTGTCTGTTCCTTCTACGCTCTTTCTCTGCATAAGCGCTTGTGCATGCGTGGGTTCTCTCTCACCTTGAACAATTTGGAATTGGTATCAGCAAGTGGATTTCTTCCCTCCTAGTAGAGGTGACTCCCCCACCCCCAGCCCTTTCTCTTTACATAAGTACAGTGAATGTGTCCAATTCAGAAAACCCTTGGGCTTCAGTTCTCAGCTTCCCCTAACAAGGCCCCTTTCCAGCCCAGTTCCAGGAAAGCCGGCTGCAGGAGCTCAAGCCAGAAGAGGCCGCCTCGGGCCTCAGCTCATAAAGCCAAGGTGTGTCTGAGCCCCTCAACCCTGTCAGACTTGGAGCCTGCGCCTTCATTCCCTGGCTGCTGTCAGAGCTCCCTGCTTCCTGCCAAAAAGCCTGGGCTGGAGAGGGAGAGGTGTCAGATTTCTGTCTGCAGAAGAAACAGGGGGTCCCGTGATCCCCACATCTTCCCTGTAACAACCACCAGCATTATCAGCAATCACCATCACATCCAGGAAACTCTCTTGGTCCCTTCTTCCTTGCCTCCTGTCAGAGTTGTAGACATCTTTCATCCCTTCTCTTTAATTTCCCCCCAGTTGCCGCTGTCCCCGCTCTAGTATACATCTATTTTCCATGTTGGTCTTCTCTGCTCCTAGCCCATCCCGCCCCCACCACCACCTCCTCGACTCTCGCCCCACGGCTCTCTTGTTCTCTCACATCCCCTGGTTCCCTGCCCCCTCCTTTCATCCTCCAAATCTTTTTCTATGGACTCCCTGTCTCTCTGCCTCTCCTCTGAGTTCCTTTCGGGTCTGTTTCCTTTGACACTGCTCCCAGGACTGATGCCAAGTTTCAGACCCATTAGTGAGGTGCCTTGCTGACTGAAACACAAATCAAGACTGATCCGGGTACAATTAGCAGCTGCTCACACCTCATCTGGAAAGCATTAGGCAGCCCTGGGAGTGGAGGGGGTGATGGGAAATATTGATGCCAAGCAGAATAGATCTCTTATTTGGAACATGAAAGAAACCTGACCCTGTAGATATAATAACTGACAAGAAGATGTGAATAGACAAGGGGAGTGGAAAGGCCTGGTATCTTACCTTGGGTGTCCTTCAGTATCTATGCACACGACAGAGGTTTCTTTGTACTTTATTCTAAGTTATAACTGTCATGCAAGAAAGGGGTATGTGATTCAGGAATCTTTTGCTTTCTTGCAGCACACTCTTATCTTGGCCCTGCTTAATTCATCAGGGCTGGGGGAGAACCTCGGACTCAGCATGTAATCAAGATGATAGGTGCAACATATTTTAGCAAAGAACTTAATGCAGTATAATTTGCTCCAGTTCTCCGCCAAAGCCTTCTTCTAACACTCTGTTCCTTCCCCTTTTAGCCCTCACAATTCCAAGTAAGGATGGATGACGATGACGTAATATGAGTTGTTGATGTCTATCCTCCCAGCCCAAGTGCAAGTTGCCAGGGAGCTGTGGTGTAAAGAATAGATGCACCTGATTCTCTTCTGAATATCAGTACTAGTACTAGTGCTGCACATAGTAGGCGTTCAATAAATATTTCACAAATGTGCACACTCCCCTCCCCCCCACTTCTCAGCAATACTAGGGATTGAATCTAGGACCTCAAGATTACTAGGCAAGTGCTCAACCACTCGACTACAGCCCAGCCCTTAGAAATGCATTTTTCACAACTTAATGATTTAATTCAATCCCCAAGGCCCACCAAAAGTTGCTCTTGGGGCCAGCCTTTTGCCAAGCCTGATGATCTGAGTTTGAACCCCAGAGCTCACCTGGTTAAAGCAAAAACAGATGCCCACAGGTTGTCCTATGATTTCCACGAGAACTGTAGCACCCATGCCATGCCTCCGTATCCACACATACAAAATACATATTAAAAATATATATATATATTTTAAAATCACTCCTTTTCCAATGAGCCTCACTAGTCTAACACTCCTTATCTAATGCTGGTGCGATTTAATAATCTCCCATGTGGCTAAGCCTCACTACATTATTAGTTGTCCGATTAGATTATTGATATAGATTATTAGCTTAGATTATTGAGGCTTCCCCATTTCTGAGTTTCTGAATGTTTTTGATGCCCATCATTCTCTTCCAACCTCACCGTCATGCATTCCTCCTTCCAACAGACATCTAATGTCAGTTGATTGATTGAGAGACCTTAGGATGGGTAAACACTGTTTAGACCTCAACAGTCGTGCTGAAGGGGTGGCTGGATTTAGGCTTGGTTAAAAGGCTAAGGCTTCATATCTCCTAGCAGTAAACCGTCAGTACCACCAAACATATTTGGGAGAGGAGAGGCTGAGATGTCATCTGGTACACACTCAAGGGCTGGGATATTTTCTGGCTCCCAAAGCAGCTGTAAATCACACCTCTCTAGAGCCCTCACTCTGGGTGGTGGCCATTCTTTCATTCCTTCTTTTCAGCTGAGTAGCCTTGTCCACAGGGCCAGGCTTCCTCCACCATGGGGGAGGGACTGTAGCTCCCCAAAACTAGATGGACCATTCCTCTTGGATATACAGAAAACTAACTCACAATATTCTGCCAAAGTCAGAAGAACTTGGTCTGGTAGAAAATTCACCAAATGATTCAACTGTTTCCCCAGAACTTGGGGCTGCCAGCAAGCACTTTCCCCATCATCTTAAAACACACCAGTATTTTAGGGGATGTTTAATCCGTATGCTTTTAATTTACTTGCTCTTAAATCATCAAAATATTGTTACAAAAGTCTCATTTGATGTCTAAGAAACTTTATGAGCACTATGTGGAAATTTTAAAACCTTGCTTTTAGCAGGGAAAATCCAGGAAGTTGGGTTTCTACAAGCATTTGGTGCCTTTAACACAAAAAAAGATTTAATAGTTTTTCCAAATCTTAATGTGTCAGGGAGTGAGGTGTCCAGAGTCAATGGCCTAAGACTCCTTGTCTCTTCTGGAAGCTGTAAATAGATGTCTCAAGCATGTGAGACTGGGGCTAATCTAATTCCAATTGGAATCTGTGACGCTTAACACAGAGCAGTGAGAGCACTTCATATCTGCAGGATCCCAAGTGTATTTTAGAACCCAGAAGTAGATTTCATGTATATTCTGTGTGTAAATGCCTAGCTGAGGCCTTGGTGCCTTCTCACGTGGATGAGAAATAAATCCAACAGGATTAGAGAAAACTTCAGAAGCTTAGAAGAACCTAGAAAAGAAAATACACATGAATAAAGGATGAGGATGGAGTTCTCTGGAGCAGATATGAGATGATTTGGCTGGTCTCAAAGAGGGTCAAAAGGCAGGAGATGTAGGTTGTCCTATACTGCCTACGAAAGCCCTGCCCCAAAACAAGAGTTCTGATCTATACACAAGTGATACCGGAAGACAGGTGAGGTGGATCAGTGCTGATGATGCTTGCATGCACACACATATATATGCACGAATGTCCATATTCAAACAATGAGACCAAAGTGGATGAGCCATATGGGTGAAAGAAAGCCTGTAGTACTTCTAGCAGATCAAGCTCAATGCACAGTTGTTGAATGAAGTCTAACTTCAGATTGCATTTGACAGGAATTTGCCTCTGTGACTTCCTAATCCCAGATAGTAGGCTCTCCGGTTCCAAGCACAGGGCCATGCAGATTGGGAGAAAAGAGGATGGGTGTGGGCAGATAGCACTGATCTAAGCAGGTGCTGGGAAGCATGAGCATATGCAGGCCAATGTTCCCAGGCTAGCTGACCCACCTCTCATTGACTTCTCTGCTGCACCACCCTGGAGCTCAGCCTAAAAGGAACAGAACCCTGCACAGGGAACAAGGTTCCCAAGAATGACAATCAGCATACATTCACTGAGGGCCTGCCATCTGTCAGCCATGGCACAGCCACCATCTCAGAGCTCAATGATGGGTTTGCTTCTAGTCCCCACCCTCAGAGAGTGCATTCTGGCAGTCCTACATACCCGTAAGGATCAAGGGGAAAGGCGATGTTGAGGGATGATGGGGGGACACTTGAAAATAATGGAGAAAGGAGAAAGGCAGTTGACTGAGGCTTCTACAGTCAGTTTGGAACTAAATGCTAAGTTTGGGAGAGGACAAGAGAGTGGCCTTTTTAGCAAGAAAAAAAAAAAGCTGCCTTGGAAGTTTCTAACAGTAGCAGCAAAGAGGGGTAGAGAATGAAGTATGAGCCCTGAGAACTTTTCCCAAAGGGGCTGTTTTGAGCTAGCAGAAAAATGGGTTCTCCTGGCTTCAGTCAAAACCAGCACATTGTGTCTCATTTCCGGTCATGCCAAGTGCTTCCAATGTGAAAGTCGCTTCCAGCAACTAGTGGTGAATCTACACATGGAAAACTGTGTTCAGAAATGCCTGAGTCCAGCACTTTCAACTCATGGTGCGCACAGAAGGAATCCAGGAGAAAGCCAAAGCTGTAAAGAGTCCACCCACACTGGCAGGGATGGTGCCCTGATGCACTTTGACTGAAGAGAAATGTGGTGAGGAACCTTCTCCAGGGTTAAACAATACACATTAGACTAGGTGCTCTGTGAGACTTCTAGTTCACTAATCCTGTCATGCTCTGAAGGGGGATTGTGGACTACTGTGTCTGGCCATCCATAATGTTTCAGAGTATTGAAAGAGCCTGGAAGAACTAGCCACTCTAGACTGTCAAGTGTTCAGTCTTTCAGTAACAAAACATCACTTCTTTCAATGATTTTTTTTTAATCTGTTTCTTGGTTTCCTAAGTTGTGGAATTAATGTCAATTAAGAACTGTGGACTGATGGGCGTGGTGGCACACGCCTTTAATCCCAGCACTCAGGAGGCAGATGCAGGCGGATCTTTGTGAGTTCAAGGCCAGCCTGGTCTACAAAGTGAGTCCAGGACAGCCAAGGATACACAGAGAAACCCTGTCTTGAAAAAACAAACAAACAAAAAAAAAAAAACTGTGGACTACAAAATATGCTATATAACAAGAGAAACTCTAGCTAAAAGCTCCATGAGCAACAAATGTGTGCAAAAACTGATAAAATCCAAGTAAGATCAATAGTCTAGTTATCAGTGTTGCACTGATGTTAATTCCCCCGCCCTGATCACTGGTCATTATTTTATGTGAGATGATAGAATGAGGAAAAGCAGGGAGAAGGTTGTCTGGGGGATTCCTTCAGTAGTTTCTCTATCTATCTGTCTGTCTGTGTGTGTGTGTGTGTGTGTGTGTGTGTGTGTGTGTGTGTGTGTGTAAAATGGGGGGGGTGGGGTTCTCCTAACCCCAAGTTCCCAGAATAAAGACTCATGAGACTCATACAGCTAGGGTCATTCCCTGACTAGCTAATAACTTAAAATAACTCATTTATTCTAGACTAAGTTTTGCCACATGGCTGGTTATCTGTGCTCAGGTACCATGCAGTTATCCTCCTCACATCTTCCTTGGAGGTGAATCTCTCAGGGCTGGCACTCTCCCAGAATTCTCTCTGCCTACCGGATGTCCCACCTCTTATTCTAACTTTTCCTATGGGCCATAGGTCTTTTATTGACAGCTACTGCATCCTTACAATACATAAGATATTCCTTCTATATGTGTATCTGTATGTGTGTGTTTGTGTGTGTGTGTGTGTGTGCAAAAGGGCCAGAGAATGACATTAAGTGTCCTACTCTCTCACTTTCCACCTAGTTCTTTGAGACAGAGTCTTTCACTGAACCTGGAGCTTGGCTGGCAACAGGCTGACCACAGTGCTCCTACTGTCTTTGCCCAGAAGGCGCTGGAATTACCAACTTCTGCAGCATGTGGTTTTTTATGTGTTTCTCAGATCCAAACTCAGGTTGTCATACTTGGGCAGCAAGTGCTAAGAGAGAAAATCTGTAGGTCTACAAACCTAGAAGAGTATGTAGTAAGTACTGTACCAAGTGTAGGTCTTGAACCAGCAGACTCTTGAGTCAAGCCCCTTTCCTAGTTTTATGACATTTTTAAACTCTGTTTGTGTTGCCTTTGTAATATCAGGAGTTACAAATCCACTGCAGCGGACTACTGTGTGGATGAAATCGAGCATTATGTCCAATACACCTAATAGAGTATTTATCACTCAGCACACATTCATAAAGTACCCTGATCCAATGGCTTTGGGTAACATAGATTGAGATTCACTCGTCTTCCTTTTGAAGTTCTGGTTACCAAGCATCACGAGTGGGCTCTCCCCGGAAGGGTGTTGGCATGCTCCCTGCCAGATGAGCTGTCTCTTCTCTGCTGTGGACTTGATATAGTTCCATCTGCAGCATTAATTAAACTCGAAAAGAGGATTTCATCTGTGAATAAAGTATTTTTGCTTTAGCCCACACACACTAATTTTAGCCCCTTAAAATGCTTTTTTCTTTTGACTTACTTTCTAGCATTTGGTTAAATCCCAGATAGATAAAGGACTTAAATAAGTTCTGATTAGATGAGGGAATGATATTAACAAAAAGTAGTAATAGTCCATTGATCATTAAAAGGGTAACCACACTCAACATTTTATATACATTGTCTCATTCAGATGACTATTTAAATCCCTTAAAGTTCTATCTTCTTGCCCAATGTCCCCAAACTAATTATCTATAAAGCCAGTAGCACCACGCCTGGGAGACTCCAGAGCCCAAGTTTCTAGCTTGTAGAGTCCTGTGATAGCTTTCTGTTTCCTCAGTGTAATCAAAGGGGTTTGAACTAGCTTCAGGCATTGGGAAAGGAGGTTGGTTCTTTTGATAAAGTAGGTTAAGAGGAGGTAAAAGAAAATAAGAAAGCTATAATTGAGGGAGATCAAAATATCCCACCCCGGGGCAGAGGAGGAGGTGGAGGTGGAGATAACAAACACTAAGGATGTTTGGGAAAGCCATATGAAAAGCTGCTATTTTATAAGTTTTCTAAGTATATATTTTGTGTTTTTATAAGCTACCTAAATGCATATTCATATAAAATAGTTTAAGTGGAGTTATACAGGGATGGTGCTCCTCCCAGAATCTATGGGATGCCAAATAAAAAGATCAATGCCAGGTGTGGGCTATCTCCCTTAAAGTTCTTACTTGGGTGTCTCGGGGACATTAAAGACAATATAGGATGTTGCCATTTCTCTTGGTTAACCAGCAGTATGTGATGGTAGACCCTGTTATTGAAGACATCACATACCTTGCTCACAAGGGCATGGGAAAATCAAGTTGGTAGGAATTAGGAAGCTTCCTCCCTGCTGGCTAGATTCCATAGTACTGGAAAGTGCCATGAAGGCCTATGGGAGAGAAAAGTCATTATCAGTCTTACCTAGCTGTGAGCCCTGTGAACTCTACCAATAACTGGTATGGCAAGATGTGTCCATGGTGCAATAGTGGAAAGAATGATACGGGGGTAACCAACCACTTTCTGATTGAATTTAAAGTCAGCTCTATAGGAGGAAATACCTGCCTGATATTGTAAATTTGGCCAACAGCCCATGATTGGAGTGCTTGTAGGACCCAGAGGTGAGTCTACTACTATAATTTGGCTAAATGGGCAGAGTATCAGACTGTCCTCTAAATTTGTATCTCTGTGCCATAAATTAGTGTGGCTCTCAGTCCACATCAGAGAGAAGTATCTTTGCACAGTTTATGTAGTCAGTGCAGAAACTCACAACTGAGCAGTGAAGAAAGAAAGTGTCTGTGCAGTGTTCATCCACAAATATGATATCTAGCTATCATCACATCTCCCAAGGCTTGGGGACCATCAAGTGAAAGGAAAGAGAAAGACTGCAGGAGACAGAGGTTGGGGAGGATCTGACCAAAACAGTGTCTTCTGGACATGACTGGTCCAACCAACTCATAAAATCAGTGTCCATGGTTGCTTGCATAAGATCAAGCCAGTCAATGCTCCAGTGTGGAGGTAAGAGGAGCTTACAAACCTTGACCTACCTTAGTTTAATCAATTTTCCTTAAGTGTATGGCCCCTGGCAGACCAACCACGTTCCTATGAAAGACTCCATACCACAGACGTGGTGTGTTATGAGGGGGAGAAAGGCAACAACAGGAAGTTTGGAGGGAGTGGGGGATGGAAGTCCACTTGGGAGGTATTAGTGGTAGGAGTGTGGGGTGAATATGATTACAATACATTGTGTGCATGTATGAAATTCTCAAAGAATAAATAGAAATATATTTAAAATGTACCCCAAATATAGTTTGATGTTTTCAAGTTGGTTGTCTAGAGAAACTTCAGGGCTCTGTGGTTATGAGAATGCCTCTGAGAAGCTATCCTTCTGAAAAGGGAGATTTAAATGTGTCTGCTTTAGTACAGTAGAAGCACGGTATGATAGCACAGGTCTTTAATGCCAGCACTTGGGAGGTAGAGGAAATGGATCTCTATGAGTTCAAAGCCAACCTGGTCTACCTAGAGAGTACTGGTCCAACTCCTAACCTTCTCCAGCCTAGGCCACCTTTCTTCTGCCAGCCGCTAAGCCCCTCCCCCTGTCTAAGGCTCAGCTTTCTCTTCTATTCACACCTCACATATCACACAGTGTATCTCTCTTAAATCCCCATTAATCTATACATTGTAGCTGCATTTCCTGGACTAAAATTAATGACCTTTTCATGGGGAAAAGAATAAATTTAGATTTTTCCCTGCACAGTCAAGAATCCAGTTCCTTAAAAACCCCAAGAAGTCACCAGTCGTGGAAACAGCAGTGGTTTATACTGTTGGATCCTTAATAAATGTCTGTTGAAGGCTCATCCATGACAGAACCAACCAAGGAAACATTTCTGAACACACAGCACCCTGATTCAAATTGCAACATTTCTCTTATTAGACAGTCTTCTGGAATTATTGTCAACTTTGACCTCTGAAGAATTCCTACCTTTGGTATGCCAACAGCTGGGTAAATGCTGCACTATTCACTGTTCATATATAGAAGCCCACAATAGAGACCATGCCCAAAGACAGAGAAGAAGGAAAGAGCTTCATTCCTGCTGCCGAGATACTTACCAAGCAGCAGATAATCTAGTCTTAGAGACATGAAGAGAATTTGTTGATTCTCGAAGGCAGTAGAAGCTGGAACCAGCAAGGTTGTAGAACTATCCCAGCCGTGAAGCCAGAGGAGACTTTGAACAGAAAAGCCTGTTGGCCCTTGCCACGTGTGTTGCAATGGGTTGTAGTGTGAGGGATGTTTGTGGCAACTGTAAACAGGAACTGTTATGTCCTTATTAGGAATAATCATTTCTCCAGGCAAAGGAGGGACCCTTGACTCATTTAAACACACTGTGTTTGTGAATTCCTTTCTCTGCTGTGGACTTAGCCTGTCTTCCCCAGTCCTCCAAAAAGAACTCACTGAAGGTCAGTTCTATGGTTTTTTGAGACTGCTGCTTGGCAAGACTCAAGAAAAGAAGAAAAAGTCCTTGGATCTGGACCCACCTTGATCCCAGCTGTTCACAAGAGCTGTTTATCCCTCAACACAGAGCCCTGTGTAGCCTTTCTCCCTCTAGGGTGGCCTTAAGAGCTGTCCAATAGGCCTGGCAAATCTTTTTGTGAAGGCAGAACACTGGGCAGAAATTCAGGGGGTAGAAATGCATGCTCAGCAGCCTGCATTTGGAGAACTACGCATTCATCAGAGTGGGGGCCATAGAAAGAAGCAGAGGAGTATCTCAGGTCTCCTGAAAGAAGAGCAAAATAACCCTCAGACCTCGGTGCCAGGGACCACTTAGATCTGCCTCACCTATAAAGAGCTGATTGAACATAAACTATGACTCAAATAGAACGGTTTGGAATTCTCACTTTGCCTTTTCCCATATTTGTCTTATTAAATAGTAGAGTACGAGTCACCAGGTACAGTCATGCTTGCTTAGTGATAGGCATCCATCTTGAGAAATGCATAGTTAAGTGATTTCATCCCTGTGTCAACATCACAGAGGTGTCCCGAGAAGTCTAGATGATATGGCTTACCACACAGCTGTGTGGTGGGAAGCTGAGAGCTGGAGTCACCGTTGACTTTAGGGAGGCTCAGGTAGAGATTTACAGTGCTGCGAGTTTGGGAGTGGGTCACCCAGGAGAGTGCAGAAGAGGGCCAAGGTAAGGGCTACCAGGATGGAGAAACAGAAGGCTTGGCAGTGGGTACCACTCCATACTTTGTTGCCTTATGATCTTCCTATCCACATAGTTGAGCGGGTATCCCTAGAGACATCCCAAAGCACCACACTGAGGCTCTGCAGCCTGCAAGTCACAGCAGTGGGGACTGAAGCATACAGCTTTCTGTCTGTATATCTCTTTCCTTGCCTGGCCGATGGCTCCCATTCACTATTCTAGGGTTCACTCTCATGTCACCTCAAAGAGTTCTCATTTCACTCCTGATGGGTTCAGATGGTCTTCTGCCAGGAATCCATATTTCTTCATGTATTTTTATGTCCCAGTTGCTTATGTATACTCTTACCAGTTAAAGCAAAAGTGACTGTGTCTTATTTATTTCCAGTGCTGGGCACCATTCTTGAGCCAGAATGGGTTCAGTGTAAATTTATGGGGTGAATTCATACATGTCAAAGCCATATACTGGTCCTAGAGACGTATCAATCCAGGTCTCTGTGATGTTTAAATTTACAGTTTCCTTAATTTTTTTGTTTATTTGATTGATTGGTTTTGCATTATTTATAAAATAAATAAAAGTCAGTGTGGCAGAGATTAATGGAAAGGCAGCCCAGAGATGCACAGAGAGGGGTTTGAGGAATGGGTGGGCCCAAATGGCTTGGAATGACTTGAGAAAGAAGTCTAAGAGATACAAGATATACTCAACATGCATTGGTTGAATCTAGTCCTTAGTTGCAAGCTCCTGGATCCTGAGTCACTAGATAAAACCCTAGTTGCCTTCTAACAAAATTCTGCCTCTATTGCTACAGTAATGCCCCAATCCCAGACTTGAGTAGAGTCTTGAGTCTTCGGTCTCCTCAAAAGTCCTGCTCACCCAACACAACCTCGTTCATTCCCCTGCTCTCCACATCAGCCTTCTTTCTCAGCCCCAACTACCCCAAACTACCCAGTCCCTCATTCCCAAACACCAGATGAGGCAGCTTCTTCTTGCTTTCCCAGACTAGGAGAAAGCCTGTTTTCAGTTAAAACTTTGGTCACACACAAATGCCTTTTCCATTACTCTTATTTCCTTCTTGAAGTGTAACATTTCCAATTAACTCTCCACGGGGGAGCCAGCCCTGCTGAAGGGTAGAGGGGAGCGTGTGGACAGGGAAAGGGGGCAGGGTCCTTGGAGACCTGCCCTGGCCAGCATGCATTGACCCCTGGGCAGGCTGTAACAGGAGCTTCCTTCCTCTGGGTTAAAGAAGGTGAGAGACCCTGTGGCCAATTTCAGCACACGTCACAGGTCAGGTCTGCCATTTCTGTGGCTGAAGTCTGTGAAGCTGGCTGATCCCCTTTATTGATCCTCTAACTCCAACTGCCTCGAGATACTAAACAAACGTAGTCCTTCTGTGGGTTGTGGCAGGTGGGCACGAATGGCTTCAGGGACATACTTTTCCTTACCAGTGGCCTTTGAAGTTTCCTGGCTCTGCAGCAGAACAACCAAGCCAGATTCCAGGGGAGATAGACTTCTCTTTCTTCACCTGTCACCTTTATTGTCTATCTTTTTAAAACTCTCCTTCAAGCTCTGTGAACATGGAATTTATCTTGATCTTAGACCCCTACATGAACGGTTTAAAGGCAAAGACCGTTGGCATCTATCCCTCCTAGATCTCCAGTTTTGAGCACACCTCTATAGTCTATCTGCCAACAAATTCCAGCAGGGTGAAAATGAAAACATACACAGGATTTTCTCTTCTGTCCCTATCCCAGGAGCTGCCTGTGGGAGAGAGCTGCGTAGCAATTAAGGTGCCGCGGGGCTGAGCTAACTCACTAATCCAAACTTGCTCCTTAAGAAAAGATATTTTCATGGATCCTAAAGGCTGGCCCAAACTTGTCAAACCAGCAAGTGCCTGTGTTGTGAATGTCAAGTGTTACTGTGTAAGAGTCCTTGGTGTGATTGTTTCTTGAGACATGAGCTACTATAAGCAGGCATTGTGCTAGGAGCCTTGCCAGCGCTTGGAGGTTTTCAGGGATTGACTGCCTCAAAGTAACCCCAGCTAGCCATGCAAGTGGGCTGGGCTCCATCTCTGTCCATTTGAAGCGCCACTTCAGGACTCCTTGACCCTAGGTTTCACGGTTGGAGAGTCATCTGATTGGTTCTGGGAGGGGAAAAGGAATCGAAACAGTCCCCGCACAACCCTCTTGCAGCAGGAGGAACAAAAGCTATGAGAAATGGACTGTGGGGAACAGTAGGGGGTCAAGAGCCCTTTGCTTTCAAGGGAAGAACTGGTGATTCCTGTCAGATTGGAGGTCCAGAGCACTCTAAGAAGTAGAGAACACAGGCTATTTATAATCGTTCGCCAAACAGGATTGATTATACCTTAAAGCTCATGGGCCTGGCCCCCAGGCACCTGGGTACAATTATCAGGGTCCCATCTACCTAGAAGATCACCTGGCTCTAGATCACAGCCTGATTCTGCTCCACAAGCTCATCCACTTTCTGAAGAGGAATTAAAGGACCCAGGTGGAAGAGGGAAACTGGCTGTGAACCCTGGAAACACATCACTGTTTCCTTATCATATAGCAGCATAAAAATATACATCCATAGCAGCATAACCTGTACCAAGGGGCCTACCAGAACCAGAACACACCTGAAGGATAATTATATGTTTTGACGTGGAGGCCACTCAAGTGGAAGATCATCATGGGCTTTGAATAGGAAAAGTTTCTCTTAAATCATGCACTTAAGACAAAAAAAATGAAAAGGAGACAGCCTCACAAAGAACAGGAGACAGTTCTTTGCAGAGGGAGAAAGTAGAGTATGCAAACTCCTATTGGCTGGGATATTGTATCTTATTTAATAGAGAAAATATTTCCTATGTTTTTTTTTTCCAAAATAGTTTTAGCTGTAGAGTGTTCAGTTTGCTTTCTATTGCTGTGATAAAACATGGACCAGAAATAAAGGAAAAGATCTATGCATTTACCTGTGCATCAATTCAGATGTTTCTATTTTAGAAGTCTTGTAAATTCATTCCCAGAGAATAAATAGGTGCCATGAACGGTTTCATGAGAGCAACAGCTAACATGTATTAAATACTTACCAGGCATTCTGGGGAAGTGCATAATTTATTTGCTTTTCTCCCTTCCTTCCTTCCTTCATTTCTTCCTTTCTTCCTTCCTTCATTTCTTTCTTTCTCTCTTCTTTTTTTTTTTTTTTTTTTTTTTTTTTTTTTTTTTTTTTTTTTTTTTTGGTTTTTCGAGACAGGGTTTCTCTGTATAACAGCTCTGGCTGTCCTAGACTCACTTTGTAGACCAGGCTGGCCTCGAACTCACAGAGATCCGCCCACCTCTGCCTCCCAAGTGCTGGGATTAAAGGCGTGCGCCACCAACACCCGGCTTCTCTCTTCTTTTTGTATTTTGCTCTTTACAAGAATCCTATGATTCTTTTTTACTGCTTTCTTACTGCTTTTTTTCTTTTATTTTTTTATTGAAAAAAATTTATTTTGTGAATTTTATATCATGTACCCTATTCCCTCCTATTTTCCACCTCCCGCCAGACCTACCCTCCACCCTTGCAATCTGTCCCAGCATAAAAAATAACAGCTCATTATGGAAGCTGCAGTGTATCTCAATATGTCCCACAATATTCCCCTTTGTCCACACATTCTGGTTGCAAATATTCATTGTAATGACTCCTTGGTCTGGTTCAAGGCCCCTGGTTTCTGCTACTCCATCAGTACTGGAACTCCTCTCAGATATACCATAACTGTCCTGTGTCTTGGAGATCCTGAAGTCCTGGGAACTGTCCTCTTCTTGTACTCCAGCAGTTCATCCATAGGGTAGATGTTTGGGTGGGCCAACTCAAAGCCCTGGTTCTGGACCTGCAACCCCCACTTGCATAGCTAGTTCTACTATGGAATGGTGCAGGGCCTGCTCTCCTGAATGCTGCAGTATGTGAGGGGCAGAGACAGCTCTCCTGCTCTTGTGACCTCATCTGGGTCAGATCTTCTGTTGGCCAATGGTGGTGAGGGCAAAAGGGAGGGGAGAGGATCTCTCCCTAGCCAACACCATCACATAGCAGACAGAAGGCAGGGATGTCTCTCCCACACTCACTCCCTCAGGGCTGGCTCACCCACAACTCCCATATCCAGGACCAGCTGTACTGTGTGATCCTGGCAGGGTACAGGGCCTGCTGTCCCAAGTGCTGTACCAGGTGAGGGGCAGGGACAGCTCTCCTGCCCTTGTGACCCCCATCTGGGCCAGATCTCCTGGTGCTGGTCTTGTAGTCATCTCAGGTTACCTCATGGTGCCAAAGTGGAGTTGGTATCCACCATGCTTCTTTTTTCTTCTTCCAGGAATGTTAGGCTACTATTCATTCAGATGTTCATAGGTCAGAACACTGAATGTAGATATAGCCTCTCTCCTCTATGTCACCTACTGATGCACATGTGACATAGCAGTCACATCTGCAATGCCTCTAGGGTCAGTTTCTATTACTGCCTTTTACTCAAGTCTTTTCAATGATCATTCTGTTCAAATTCTGTTCTAATTAGTGCAAATTGTTATTGAAAGAGAAAACGACAACAAGTATAGTTTAGTACATCTTAATTGGCTTTCATTTGAGAGTCTAAAACCAGGTAACAATTTGGACCAAGCACAGGACAGAATGTTCCTCTCTACCATATGCACAAGTTGTATGTGCAGGCAGAGAAAAGAAAATAGCAGACAGAAAGCAGAAGTGATGTACAGAGGTGGATAGATTGGTTAAAGTTTTGTGTTCACCTTATTTAATCTGAGTGAGTAGTCAGCTGTCTAGGACTGAAGCTAAGGTGCTGTGATTGGCTGAGACTCTGCTGCCTGTTATAAGAGTAGGTGAGAGTCTATGTCCATATCAGGTTGGATTATAAACAGTTCACTATGTACAGAGAAGTATTTTTAATGTTTATTTTGCTGTGATTTTTATCTCTCTCTCTCTCTCTCTTTCTGGTGTATGTGGTGTGTGTTTATGAGTGAAGGTAGCAATGAAAAGGCCAGAGGTATTGGATCACCCTGAAGGTGGAGTCGCAGGCAGTTGTGAGCCACCTGACCTGGGCACTGAGAACCTGAAGTACAGTCCTCTGAAAGAGCAGTAACCACTCTTAACTGCTGAACCATCTCTCTAGTCCTCAGGTACAGAGAAATCTTTTGATTAAGTTAAAAATATGTATGGAAACAGTTTTAGTTAAAGACTCTGACTGTCAAACAGACGTATGCCAGGGTCATGCAGCTATATAAAATTGAGTAGAGCAGGGTCTCTGTGACGCGCTTGTCAATCTATATAGGACACGTAGACCCTGACCTCCCTTTGCAATGCTTGCCCAGATGTAAGCTGACCACAAGTTAGTCATCTGCATGTAGACAGCGGAGGAATGGTGAAGCTCACTCATGCCCCATCCCATCTCGTCTCCTCTCCTTCTCATCTCCTCCTCAAGCTGAGAGTCCAGTTTCACAGATGTTGGTCCTCTGAGACACAAGGGGACTACCTAGCAGGAGAATGAGAGCATCAGAGGCTTGAAGACAGTCACTCAGGGATACCCCACCTTTTGTGTTCTTTCAAAGTAAGGCCAGACAAAGACGTCAGAGGGAACTGGGGCTCATAACCAGTCCTGGAATTAAAAATAAACACAACACCTACAAACATAGTTAATAAACAAAGGACCAACCTTCTGAATCCTGGCTCACCCATGAGCTGCCTGTGCCTGAGCTCAAGTATTTACCAGCTGGAAATAGCACTCTGTGGTGCATGGAGGGCTTGATATGGACTAAATCAGGACTAGACCCTTCAAGCTTACATTCTGCCCTTTCCTTTTTTTGTATGAAGGACCCAGGTGCAGAACTTTTGGATGAAATTTCCCCCTTTCATTTTATGCAGAGACTAGCCAGCCTGACTTACCGTTGGTTATAGCTGTCTCTACCATGTGCCTAAACCATAATAAAAATCTTCTCATGTACCCCTCTGAGTTCCTAAAACCCACCCCAGTAACAGCCTCTGACTTTCTCCTCCACTGTCTCAGAGAGCCCAAAAGAAGGCACCCAGGAACCAGGAACAGAAAATATTATTAGGGCTTGTATCATAATTCCAGGAACTGTCGCCACAGAGCTAAGACAGCCTATTGATATGTTTAGCAAGAAAGATAACACTTGTCAGCAAAGAGCCCCTTTCAAGCCCTGGGATAAACAGAGGGCGCCTCTGGATTGCCCTCTGGCTTGGCGCCTGGACAGAGCGTCTGTCCTCCTCCAAAGAGAACAGCCCGCTGACTACGTCCAGCTTCCAGTCCTTCCCCACCAACGTCCCAGCTCTTGGCCGCAGGCCGCTTCTTCCTCCATGTTTCTTTACTATAAGGAAATACTCAAGGATGATTAAGAGTGTAGAAGGAAATAATTCCTCCGAAAAGATTTAAAAGGCTAAACATGTATACTATGTTTAAACAATGACTAACACTGGCCCATGTAGTCCCTTGCCAATTCCTTTGGACCATGGCATTGTTTAGACTAGCTTGAGGGACAAGGGCAAAGGATGGCTCATCTCCAAGTGGCCCTCAGTGGTCAGATATCTCTTCACCATTTACTTGTGGAAAGACTGTAGATTCAAACACAGAACCTACAGCGTGTTTCAGTGATAGGATCTTTGACAGTATTCTTAACCTAACATAACCTTTTAGTTCCATTACTGGTTGAACAAAGTATTTTCCACTCCTTATAACAGTGGTTCTCAACCTGTAGGTCGCGACCCCTTTGGGAGTTCATGTTAGATATCCTGTATATCAGATATTTACATCAGGATTCATAACAGTACCAAAATTACAATTATGAAGTAATAATGAAAATAGTTGTATGGTAGGGGGTCACCACAGCATGAAGAACTGTATTAAAGGGTCGCAGCTTTATGAAGCTTGAGAACCACTACCAAAGAAGTAGTTTGGTGATTGATGATAGGATATTCAATAAATGGTATTACCATTTTTTTATAATTAAACATATTATTTCCCTACCACTATTTTTTCATGATTCCCTTTTCTTCCCCTCTCTTAATAAAAAAAAAAACGTGTCTCAATAATACATGTGTGGGATTTTTTTAAAGGAAGTACCAAAGAAGAGATAACAAAAAACAACAGTGCCATAGTTTACCCTCTCTAAAACCTAATCTCACAGGACCAAACAATTTTATTTTTAACATTTTCTTCCGGTTATTGTCCCACTTTTATAATCACATGCTTATATCACTTTTTCTTTTAGAGAAAATAGACATGACAAAAATAAAAATTTAAAGATGTAAAGAGAACCATCTGTCACTGTTGTGAACAGTGTCATTCAGGTCTCCTGATGCTACACTCTGAAATCTATTCCCCCACAATGCTGTGATTAGAAGGCATAAGGGACACTAAGGAAGGCTCATTCTCAGATGAGGAAGTTGCTGGAGGGATAACCTTGCTGCAAGAATGGCCCATCTGCTTGGGGACCCATCCTATAGACTGTCTTATCTTACATTTTCTTGCCATCCTTCTTTCTTGGTTTTGGTAACAAGTCCAGATAGAATGAATTTGGAAGTGTCCTCCACACTTCAATTCTGTGGGATAGTTTGACAAGAATTAGCATCAATTCTTGCCTAAAAATTCAGTAAAATCCAGCAATGAAGCCTAGCCTAGGCTTTTCTTTGTTGGAAAATGTTTTATTACTTATTTAGTTTCATTGCGTGTTACTGGTTTATGCTAGCTTCTATGTCTTCATGGTTCATTTCTAGTAGATAGTATTTACACATAGTTTTCCCCATTTCTTAGATTTAGGAATGGTGGCATATACTTCTAACCCCAGCATTAAGAAAGCAGAGGCAGGAGTATCTGGACTTTGAATTTAGTCTGAGCTACACAGTGAAACCTTATTTCAAAACCAAAACCAAACAAACAAAAACTTCAAGGGCTAAGGATGAAATTTAGCACCATAGCACTTGCTTAGTGTGCACAAGGGTTTGAGCCTCAGCATTGCAACAAGTTAATTTCTTCTAGGCTTTCTAATTTTCTAGCACACACTTTTTGATAATTTTGCTTAATAAATTTTTGTATTCTATAGTATCAGTTACAATGTTGCAATTGTCATATTTTTTCTTTCTTTCTATCTTCTTTCCTTCCTTCCTTCCTTTCTTTTTTTTTCTTTTTATGGTTTTTCAGGTCAGTTTCTCTGTGTAGCCACAGCTGTCCTAAAACTTGCTTTGTAGACCAGGCTGGCCTCCAACTCTGAGATCCTCCTGCTTCTGCCTCCCAAGTGCTGGGACTAAAGTCATGTGCCACCACACTGGGCTGCAATGTCTCCATTTTCACTTCTAATCTTATTCATTTATGTCTTGCCTATGTTTTATTGGTTATTTTAACTAAAACATCTTTCCTTCTTAAACGCTAACTTTTTGTTCTGTTGATCTTTCATACTTTTTTTTCTATTTTGTTTACTTCTCCTTTGACCTTTCTTTCCTCCTACTAACTTTAGGTTTGATTTGGTTTGTGTTTTTTCTACATCCTTGAGATACATTATTTGGTTATTCATTTAAAATCTACTTTGGGGAATCTGAGAAGTTCGATTGGTAAAGCGCTTGCTAAACATGCATGAATCCCTGGGTTCCATACCTAGTACCATATAAACTAAACATTGTGGTACATGCCTATAATCCTTGCAATTGGGGGTTAGAAGTAGGAAGACCAACACTTCAAATTCATTCTTAATTGCAGAGCAAGTTTGGGTTTGTGGACATCCTGAGATGCATAAGACCCTGTTTCAAAAGAGCAACAGCCTAGTTTTTTGATGTAGTCCCTTGCTGCTATAAACTCTTGGCCAGATGTGGCAGTACATGTTTGTAATCCAAATGTTCTGAAGGTTAAAGTGGGAGGATAACAAATTTGAGGCCAGTTTTGGCTACATTGTGAGGTTCTCACTAAAAAAAAAAAAAATCAAACAAAAAACAAGATATATTTCTTGTCTATTGATGATAAACTAGGAAAGCAGGTTATGTAACTGTCTCTGTTTTTAGAAAAGAAGCTACTATGATAATCCCATTTTGTTATTGACTTGTTTTTGAGACAGTCTTTTTTTTTTTTTTTTTTTATAGCCCCAGCTTTCCTGGAGTTCACTATGTGGACCTCACACTCACAGAGATCCCTCTAACTCTGCCTTTCATCAGATATAAAGTAAGCAAAATGGGACTGAGTTAGAAACACCCTCTCTTCTGTTTGACTTTCAACATGCCAGATGTGCTATATGGATATCTGGTGGAAAAAAGTCACCAATGGTCTTGACCAGCTGCAAACCTATAAACCACAAAATCAGCATTCTGGGCAATATGTGCTCACTTGTGAAATAGTGGCATGATTGTTGTACAGGTAACCAACTGCCCTCTGATTGGATTTGAGGCTTGCTTCTCAGGAGAGAACTCATACCCCATACTGTAGTTCTGGTTAACAATCCTTCCCTGAGGAGACTGTAGGCCCAATGGGGCAACTTATTACTGTAGTTTAATGAACTTGACATAGTATCAAACTGCCTTCCAAATAACTGCATTTAAGTCTATAGACAAAAAAAAAAAACCAACAACAATGTCAACAAAAACTTCTCTCTAACCAAAGAAGCCTCTCTTTGTAGTGAATGATGGTGAATACCAAGACCCATGGATACCCAAAATGCTGAGCATAAGCAACAACCTAGAGCTTAGTCCTAAACAAGATGTGTATTCCACACTCAGGAAACACAGCAAAAGGGAGCCAGGAAGTATAAAAGAATCAGGAGATTGGGTAAAGGGCTTTAAAACACTAGCCTATAGACTCCACACAACTATTGCAATCATGAACTCACAGCAATTGTACTCACTTGACCTAGTCAAGACTGGCCATGTAAGCAATCAGTCCTAGATAATGAGGAGATGATGAGACACTATTCCTATTGGTAGATGTTGTGAGATGGGGAGTCATTGTCTTCAGTTGTGTATCTAATGCTGAGCCCACCAAGCTCCAGGGATAGCTTCAAACCTGAGGTCAGACAGACCAGGTTAAATGCAGTGGGTCACAAAATAAAACTAATAGACATGATTGTGAGAAAGAGATTTACAAAGAAGAGGCAGCAGGTAGGGGTAGCAGGGAGATGAAAGAAAGTGAGCATGGTCAGTGTATATTATGTATATATGTGAAATTGTCAAAGCATAAATTTAATTAATTTTTTAAATGGGGAGGGGTTTGCCTTGAGTCACTGAAGAGATATTTAATGTTTGAACATGTTGAGCTTGTTAGACTATAGGGACTTCGGGTGTTGGACTGGGTGCCCATTTTGCATCATAACATGGCTATAACCCTCTTGGGGCTAGAAACAGAAGGTTATCGTTTGAGTGTGAAATGTTCTCCCATAGGCTTAAGTGTTTGAACACTTGGTTGCAAAGTGGCGGTGCTGTTTTGGGAGGTTGTGGGGCCTAGCTGGAGGTAGCAGGTCACCAGGGGCCAGCATTAAGAGGTATAGCCCACCTTGCTTCTAGCCTGAGATCTCAGCTTCCTGGTCAGTCCCGTACATAGCAAGCTGCATCACAAGCTGTTGGTACCAAGGACCTGGCAGCCTTCCTTAGTATGGTCAACTGTCTTTCCAATATAAATCCTTCATCTCTTAAGTTGCTTCTGCCAGGTGTTTTATCACAATAATGAAAGAAGTAATTAACCCATACTGTCCCACTGAGATTTGCCCATCTCTGGGGCCTGTCATCTCTACCACTTTTGAGTACCTTTGCAGTAAACAACTTTCTCCTTTATGGGGTGTTGTTGTGCAATGTTAGCTTTATTTACAGTATAGCCTCTGTAGCTTCTTGAACTACAACTAATGACTATGAGCAGCAGATAGATAGATAGAGACAGACAGATAGACAGATAGATAGATAGACAAAGTCAGAGCGACTCTGTGTCTTTCTTAGTCATGCAGGAGTAGTGGCACTCTAAGAGTTTGGGGAAGTGTGGTGTGGACAGCAGTGTGACATTGTATATGGCTATTCTTGCAGTGGAAGTGGAGGTCCCGATTGAGTGCCGGTGCTTCCTCAGCACACTGATACTAACTTTGCTACTAATAAAGGCATTTATCACTAGTAGCTACAACAGTTGAAATGGGCCTGAGGTGTTTGTCCTCTGGCCTGTCAGTGGTGCCACCCCACAAACTGAATAAGTAAAGGAGGTCCCAGGCACCATATCATCCCCCACTGTGTCACTCATGTCCAGTCCTGACGGCAATACATGGACAAACAAGGTCTGGGATCCTGAAGTAGCCGAAATTTCAGATATAAGTAGAGCAGCAGTAGAAACTCTCCAGTGGTAGTGCTCACCAGAGAATGGGGCTGAGGCTGGCCCTAGACAATGCTTATCTAAGCACTGTGGCTGTGTGTACCTGTGGGCAGAGACGTGACAGCAAATGAGGCTTCTGCCTCCCTCACATGCACATGGGGTCAGCGTGAAAGCTGGAGCCAGAGAGTTGCCCAAGGCTGCCTTACCACACCCTTGTAGGTAGGACAGCACATGGAACCATGGTATCCTCTCCTGCTTTGTCAGTAACACACACCTGTGTACAAGAGCAACTGTATGCCTGTTACTGAGAGAACAGGGAGGGGCAGCACAGTAAAAGATCACATGTAGCTGGGAAAAGTACCCTGCTTCCCTGCTTCTTGAGGCTGGCACCTTCCCTTTGTTTTTCTCTGTATGGCAACCACCATCTCCGACAGTGTGGGTATCTCATGACGCCTTTATAATGGATGGTTTTGCTGAGCATAGAATAGAATGAAACTTACTCTTCTTATTATCTGAAGGACAGAACTCCATTGTTCCACATGAGCAGTGATTCCGGCCGTGACTCTAGCTGTGATATCTAATGCTTATCTAATTCTCAAATTTATTTTTTAGAATGTTTCATTTGTTTTTATTTAACATGTATGAGTGTTTGCCTGTGTGTATGTATGTGCACCACATGTACCTTAGTGACTACAGAGGCCAGAAAGGAATATCCGATCTCCTGGAACTAAGGGATCTGAATCTGTGCTCTGTCTACATTTTTTGTTTGTTTTTGTTTTTCTAGACAGGGTTTCTCTGTGTAGCCCTGGCTGTCCTGAAACTCTCTCGGTAGACCGGGCTGGCCTTGAACTCAGAGATCTGCCTGCCCCTGCCTCCCAAGTGCTGGGATTAAAGGTGTATGACACTACTTCCCGGCTCAAATTTTCAGTTTTAGTTATTTCATTTTTGTTTCTTGGGAGATTTTGTGATTCTCTATTTCACTTTCTGATGCTCTACAATTTTGTAATAGGTTCATGGATGAACACCTCTCTTTCTTCATTGTAGTAAGTCCTCAGAACTCCAAACTCTGAACACTCAAACATGTAGGAGCATCTCTCAAAACTTCACTGAAGGACCTTGTGTGCTCCTTGAGAGAAGAAACCTACCCTATTATCCTGTGTCTCCATAACCAAACACTGAGGCTGGCAAACGTGGCTTTTCTGGCTTTGAAGAAGCTACATGTGGCTACCTTGCTGACCACCCTGTTTAGTACTTGGCACCTGGTAAAACATTAGTTGGTGAAGGAATGGATGTTATTGCTACCATGCTTGTTTGCAGGGGAAACTTTGAAGTCCTTGGTATCAAGCCAGCTGAATCTGATAAACTAATTTATGCTGACGTGCTAATGGGAAAGGGCTCAGACCCAGGCTCTCAGGACCTGGTGAGCTTTTGAACTAGGACTGTTCAGAAAGCCAACCTCTCTTATCTCTAAGGACCCAGCAGCCAGCCATTAACCTGATTGGGGCCCCTAGCTACCTGGAGAAAACAAAGGAGGAGAGAGGAGAAGAAAATAGAAAGAAGAGAACTCAGAAACAACTCAGGCAGGATAATCGTGGCCCCTCAAAAAGCCAAGCAATGACCCTTGGAGGCATGCTTGTCAGAGGGTGGGTCTAAGTCGAAGTCTCTTAGAACCTAATCAGTAGCTGTGAATAAATATTGAGAATTGCCTTGATCTGTTTGTCTCCTCTACATCAGGTATAGCAATCTTTACTTATTTGACTAATTAGGTCAAACTAGTATAATTTTGTGGTAGTCAGTAGGCCTAATTAACTAGGAAAAAGCCAAGTAACATTTCTTGCCCTACATACATACAGACTTCATGACTTCGGCATATCTTTGTGAGTAGGATGTAATTGAAGGGGGAAAAAGAAGCTGCACATATGTGTCTGTGCATCCCACACACTCTGGATATTGTCTTGTAGGTAACTAAAGTGCTCTTTTTGCTTTTAGCTAATCTTTCTCTTAGTAAGAGGTTATGAAATTCTCCCAAGATTCCTTACAACATTCCTCTGCCAACCTCAAGCTTACATGTTCTTTGGCCACTCACAGTTTGAATTTCAAGTCTTCCAGGTAAAGAGCCCGGGGCGCTGGGGCTATTAGGATGGCTCTTGTGTGCAGTACCAGTAGAGGAAGGGAACTTCTAGATTCATTGCTTTTTTTCTCTTGGGTTTTCTAGGTATGATTCCATTGTGGGGCCTGGAGCAAGGAGAGGGATTAGTGAATGTTTCCCTTCAGTGTCTCGGAGGAGGATTCCTGACAAAGTCTGAGAGCTGCCTGTTATCACCATTGGCACGCCTTGGTTCATCTGTCCTGGCTCACAAATGGCCAGTGTTCCCTGCTGGATTAATCCTGCCTACATTGATACTCAGGGTGTGAGTCACAGGAAGGGAGGTGGCAGGCAGGAGGCTGAGCAGAGGAGAAAAATAAAGTCAGAAGAGAAATAAGAAACACTGGAAAGTACTAAATGATATGCCTAGGAAGGGAAAACACAGCAAGCTAATTTGCAAAACCAAGGGAAATACAGCTTGAACACATTAAAACAATCAAAAAAGTTCTAAACCAGAAAGTGACAAGGGGTCCAAGAGGAGGACTTAGAATGTGAGGTGCATTCCATATCAAAGGGGAGACCCTGAGATGTTAAGGCTGCCAGGGGAGGTTAAATTTTTTTTCTACACCTGTAAATTTTCACTGGGTACACATTTGTGGAGGGCCTGTCATTAACCAGGGCTATAAGGCCCTGGAAAGTGTCATGGGCCCAGTTCTGTCTTCGATTTCCTCTAAGACAATCTAGGCTACTGCAGGGATATTCAGATACTACAGTTCCCAGGAATTTTACTCGTACAAACCATGGGTCCACATGGAACCCAGTGGAAAAGCACTGCATGTCCCTCCGTGGGAAAGAGAGGACTGCTCTCCTGGACATAACAGATTCCAGTTCTAAAGGTGTCTTCACGTCTTCAGACCATAGACAGTGTCCATATGAACTGGTAACTTCTCCACCGAGCTGCAGCTCTCATAGTGTGACATTTGACAGTGCAGTCGCAGAGCCTCGTAGGTGAGCATCTTGGGGACAAAGATGGCATCCAGTTCATGTCTATGGTCCCTCTGCAAGCTGCTCCTGATACTTCCTAGATGTTCAGTCAATGCTATTGATCAAGAAGGATCAGAAGAGGCACAAGAAAATCCCACAAATAGGAGCTGTACTCAATAAAGAAAGCTCAGTGAGTTCGTGGGGTTGGGGCGGGGCGGGGGGGGGGGAAGCAGAAGGATTGAGAAACGAAGCACACACTGCCTTCAAGGAAGAGAGATCGGTTCAGTGTGGTGAGCTCAGTGCCCCCCTTTCACAGGGTTTCCTGGGGTCTCTACATGCAGACATTCTGACTCTGGGCTCCAGAGGCTGTGTTGGAGCAAGGGCATCTGCATTTTGTATAGCCCTGCCAGTCTGTTTTGCTGCAGGTAGTCTGCAGGCTACACTTTTTGAAACACAAGCAGGCCTAGAGATGGGGGGAGGGGTGTCCAGGGGAGGGAGTCTGTAGAAAAAGAAACCGGAGTTGGCGCAGAAGAGGTTGGAATCTTTCCAGGAGGGGGGCCCTGAAAGGTTTCTAAGCAGGGGAGTGTGACAAGGCTAGAGACGTGATGGAAAGCAACTGTTCTCACTGTAGCTCGGGTCATTTTCTCTTTGCTTCTGCTCCATTAGATATGATTGCTTCAAGGGCCCTGAACAAATAACATTCCAAGAAAGCCCGCAGGTTCTGTAGGATCCAGAGTTCCAGTTTCCAGCAGAATGCGTGGCTCACAGGCTCCGTTCAGCCCTGCAAGGAGAGGATTAATTAGGTAAAAAGGCAGTTGCACACATAAGTGGGTGCGTAGACCTGGGTCTGGCCTGGTGTTTTTCCGTGCACTTATTCAGGCACACAATACTCTCTTCAGTTCTAAACGCCACCTCTTGAAACAAGTTAAAAAGCAAGTTCCAAGTGAGATGCCCAAGTGTTGAGTTTTACACAGACTAATGATCAACAGCCTTCTGTTTTTATGGCAGCCAGACTGGGCTCACATTGCTAAGAGCACTATGGAAAAGAAACACACGTCAAACATCTGATTGCAGAGTTAAATGCCGAAAAATATGGTTTAGTTTAAAAAAAAAAAGTGTATGGAATTGCTTTACTGAAATTGTTTCTGGAAATTTGTGTTTTGTGAGTTTTTTTTTTTTTAAACAGTAAAAATACCATATGTTTAGTTGTACTAGGACAGGGAGATTAAAATTAGCATCCATAAAGAACATTTCAGAAAATATACTGTAATTTCTTTTGTTTGGTTTTTTGAGATAGGATTTGTTTGTGTAGCCTTGGCTGTCCTGAAACGCCATCTGTACATTGGGCTAGCACCCAATTGCTGGCAACGCACAGAGATCTGCCTGTCTCTGCCTCACGAGTGCTGAGATCGAGGGCGTGTACTACCGCCACCTGGCTCAAACTGTAACCTTACTGACTTGTTTACAGCCACACAATTAGAATCCTCATGCCAGGCAGCTTCTCTCTCATCCCGAGATGGGGACTGAGGGATCTTGGGTTAGTGGGAATGAGGCGATGTCAGTGATCTCCTGCACGCTATATAGGATGCTGAAGTGCAGCTCCAGAATTGGCTGCCTTAACATTTTGTTCATGCCAAATATCAAGAGGTCGGCGAGTCCAGGGTGAGAGCAGCCCACCACATCAGCTAGTGATGGTGCGTCTGTGTTGTTAGAGATGTCAGCTCAGCACTTGAAACTTAAAGTATCTCTCAAAAAACTTAGAAACAATATCATATTACTCTTCAGGATTTAACTCACTTACAACCCTGATGGGCATTCAGACAGAATGTCCCTCAGACAATTTCAAACATACCTTTTCTTCTCCTTTCTTGCCCATCTCCTTTTTTATCTGCATGGCCCTGTTTGCTTTTTTAACTTTGATTTTTCAGTTTTAAACTGACAGAAATTTTTCAAAGATAGCACATGGAGTTCTGACATATTCTTCACCCAGTTTCCCCTATTTTCATTATCCTTAGGAATCCAACAATCAAAACTAATACATATATATATATATATACATGTATTTATATGTATATGTGTGTGTGTGTGTGTGTGTGTGTGTGTATTATATAGAGGCTAAGGAGATGGCTAATTGGCAACATGCCTGCTGGGCAAGTGTGAGGAGCTGAGTTCAGATACCTGACACACCCACATGAAAGGCAGGCTTGATCAAATACATCTGTAACCTTAATTAGTATGATGGAGTGCATGGCCTGGCCAGCTGGTCTACCCAGTTGGTGAGTTCTGTGTCCAATAAGATATCCACTCTCCAAAGATAAGATGAAGAGTAATGGAGGAAGACACCTGATGTCAACCTCTGGCCTCTGTATGTACACACACGTATGTTCATTCTCATACAAGGCATGCACACATATGAACTATAACCACCCATAAGTTACCAGTATTAGACTACTACTAAGTAAAGTATGAGCATCACATGGGTTTCTCCAACTTTTTAGCTAGTTTTTTTCTACTTTCTATCCACAGTGCTTGAATCCATATTGTATTCAATCATCATATTGCCTCGCTCTTTTCAGTCTGTAACAGTTCCTTTCCTTGACTTGACCGATTTGAATACCGTTGATCAGCCACTCTGTCAATGTATTCAATGTTGACTGTGTGATGCTTCCAGTTGGAGAACATGACTATCATGGAAATAATATTCTCAAGATGTCACACTGATGGGACCTAATACCTGTATATCCTTTTACTAGTGATATTTTATTTTTTTTTTATTTTTTTTTTTTTTGGTTTTTCGAGACAGGGTTTCTCTGTTTAACAGCTCTGGCTGTCCTGGACTCGCTTTGTAGACCAGGCTGGCCTCGAACTCGCAAAGATCCGCCTGCCTC
>CAJQZJ010031868.1:1995266-2043593 GCA_907164525.1 Lophiomys imhausi
TGCCTCCCAAGTGCTGGGATTAAAGGCGTGCGCCACCACCGCCCGGCCTACTAGTGATATTTTAACACTGATCATTTGCTTAAGGGATTTCTGTTGGGTTTTAGCATATGAAAGGTAATTACAAAAAAAAAAATGTTGTGCTGCTAGGAGTGTGACTGTGTGGTATAGCACTTGTCTACTGTTGGTAAGGCCCTGGGTTTGATCCTCGGTACTGTAGAAAAATATAAAATCTAAGAATTAATATTCTATCTTGTAGAGAAGGGCTGAGGAGATGGTTTGGTGGTCAAAAGCACATGTTGCTTCTACTGAGGACTAGAGTTCCACTCCAGCACCAGTGCTGGGTACTCACAGCTTTCTATAACTCCAGTTCTGGGGAATTTCATGCTTTTGACCGCTTCTGGAGCCTGCACTTCCATACACACACAATGAAAAATAAAGTTAAAAATATAAATCTTTACAAAATGTCTTGGGGAGATGATATTTTGAGACTATTTAAATCTCCTATATCCTGACTGTCCTCAAACATCCATATGGATTTTAGCATTTGCCATCGGATCTTGACATGAAATTTCTGGATATTTTCCCCATTTATTCTTGTGTATGTGTGTGTGTGTCTGCTCAGCTCGAGCTTAGTAGAGATGGAACCCCAGCCCTTGTGCATGCTAGACAAGTACTCTAGCCCTGACTTTGATCTAAAATTTCATTGCTATGGTATTCTAATAACGATTTTCTATTTCTCTAACTTCTTCCACAGTTGTAAATTTGACTTTACCTCATTTATTAATTCAATCATTCATTTATAGCAGAGGGACTTGTGAATAGCTACTGTATTGTAAGATTTATAACTGCAAGCTGGACATGGTGGCACATGTTTTTAAACCCAGCACTTGGGAGACACAAGCAGGTGCAGCATGCTCCACAGAGTGAGTTTCGGGACACCGGGGTACAGAAGCCCTGTCTCAAAAGAAAAATTCTGACCCCATACATTTGACATTTTTTTGTTGTTGTTGTTATTGGTTCTATCTTCAGTTGTAGGTTGGCTTCTTTGGCTTTTCAGCTCTTCTCTATTCTTTCGAGTACTTTCTTTTTGACAAAATAAAATACTCCTAGGTCATTGTGCAGCAAACACTTAAGAATCTGTAATTCTTTCTATTGCAATAATGATGTGTAGAAACCAAGATTTAGACTCAGGGTGTCTTAACTGGTACTAGAATGTCACCTCATTCGTTTCCTCTCAGGAGATTTGTATAAACATTAGGCATACCCTAGCTTCACATACACAATCACTGTAGGTATACACACATGCATAACATACACATATCTACATTCTTTAGTAACAGAAATGTGTAACATAAAAATCTTTACTCAGTACCCATTATTTAGCAAATATTCTGCTAGATGATTTGTATGGTTTTTTTACATCATGAATTCCCACCAACACCTTGGACTCTATCGCAATATCAGAATTTAACTTCTTTGTCTAAGCCTAGTTAAACATAAACACCCATGGAAGAAATAGATTTACTAACTACAGCATGATATTTGTATACACTTCTTACTTTGTGTCCCAGTGTGCTTCAGATAGCTTTCTAACATAGCTTATATTAATTCTTCTCTTCCCTACTGCTCTATTATGGTTATGTTACTCATTAATTCACCTTGAGTTTCCCTATTATCCTGGTTTATTTTTTAATGTTACATACAATGGGAGTCCATCCCTCTTTGTGGAGTACAAGTCTATGGATTTTTTTTTTTCTTGAGATAGAATTTCACTGTATAGCCCAAGCTGGTCTTGAACTCACAATCATCTGTCCTGCATATGTTTCCATGCCGGGCTCCTTTCTGTAGATTTTGACAAATGCACATTATGCAACTTGAAGTTGTTTTTCTATGTCCACGAATCTTGATTTTTTTCTTTTGTTGTACATCTTTAGCCATTTCTGTTTATTTTCACAGTGACTTACAATAATGTTACGAACTGTCTATTCTCAAAGGAGTGAAGTGTCAGGATCTTCGTGTTTCATGTAACTGGTCCCAAGCTGAGGGTCCAGCTGTGTCTATATGAAGCCACCACATGAATTTGGTCAAATCATTTTTTCCATCACCTGAACAACCCGTGCCTCCATGATCAGTTAGACTGGCTCTTGTGACAACCCATGTGGACACTAGACTTTGAGAAGCTGATGGGGGAGGATGTATTAGTGCACAGCTAAAAAGTAAAGAATTATTGCAAGCTGGCAGCTGGTCAGTTCCTTTATTTCCTTCCTTCAGCAAGCATCTGGACTGTAGGGGTTAGATAAATTAGATTTAGAAAATATATAGGAGTTTCTGATACTGTCTCTTAATTCGGGGCCTGAAGAGCATTATCAGCATGAAGTCAGGAAAAACAGGAAAGACTTAATAGACTGAAAAACAAGGTTGAAGTCAGGAAAAACAGGAAAGACTCAAGACTTGAAGAAACAAAGTATCTGGCCTGACATTGTTTTCAGCTGCTAAGTGGGCGGAGCCCAAGTTAGGCTGAAGCAGAGTTCCTCCTATTTGAGGACAGTGCGTGGAGCCCAGAAGGAGAAGAGGCCCCTGATGCTAGAGAGCTCCAAGAGCCCTGCTGAAAAAACGTCTGGCCATTGATGGCCAGCTCTCTCCCTGAAGCAGAAAGAAGCCGGTGAGCAAAGAAAGCCTGAGCAAGACGCCAAAAGGCCAAGGACTGGACCCTGTGGCTCAGCTTTTGCCTGGAGGGGTTTGATCTGTCGGATCAGTGGCCTAGGGGAAACGGTGCCTGGCTTTAAGGACTGAGGCAGAGCAGCTGAGTTCCTGATTCAAAAGAAGTAAGTTGGCCTGCAGACGGCTGGGGTCTCCCACAGAGAAGAAAGCATGAAGCCTTATTTAAGGTGAGACTGCAATAACCAACGACCCTGACGAACCTGCATCTGAGAGATCCAGAAGAAGGACTGCTAAGTGTGTTAAAGAATCTACAACAAAGACTGTGTTCCTGACGACTGAGGACCTGCCCCAGAGACTGTATCATTCTAAAAGGTTATGAAAGTGGTTGTTATGATTATCAATAGGTTTAGTGGATAGGTTAAAGGGGTTGTAGGAATTCATAGGATTAATAGCTAAGAAATTGTTGGTGTTTGTTATAAGTGAATTTAGTAATAAATAAATAAGTGTTAAATAATAATTTAAAAGTTTGGTTACACTGGACATTACCTATCTTGTTCAAAAAATCTATCCAGCATTTTAGGACTACAAGGGTGTTATCTAGGTCTAAGCATCATGGTTTCTAAACAAGTATATGAAAATGTAGGTAGACCATGTACTAATGGGGTTACTTCCAATTGTGAGATGTAGTGGCTTGGAATAATTAAGGGACAGTGCAGTAAGGGATTTGATAAGAGTAAATGCCAAGCCAGAGATGGCCTCAAGTCATAGGTACATATCACACTCTCGATGAGTGTGGTGGGCAAGAAGGGCCAGTGGGACTAAGAATTAAGCTAAATTTTGCTTGCCAAGTATGATTGTGCTACAGTCAATAAAAGTATGTCAAACAGAGCACCATATACTCAAAGTACTAGATACATTAAAGATCCTGGGACATTTTGCAGAAATTGACAGGCACCACAGGTGGAAGACAAATGATTGGGGCCACATTGGTAGATTATTTGAGACCAATGTGGAGGATTTAGTGTGCTTTTGTTCAAGAGTTTGGTTTCATCCTAAGAGCAGATGCTGGGTCAACAAACAAATTTAGGAACTATATGACACAGCTGAATTTGCCACTTCTTTTTGTTTATTTGTTTGTTTGCTTAATCTTCTTCTTTCCTCCCTTTTTATTCTCTCTTTCTCCCCTTCCTCCTTTCTGTCTCTGTGTTGCTGGAAATTAAAACTTACCTTTCAAAGGCGGCTCCAACAAGAAATAATATAAAAAGCAAAGAAGTGATGGAAGTAGAAGGAAGGTGAGAAGATTAATCCTGAAGCTTTTCTAATATCCCAAGTGAAAAGTGGTAGAGACCTGCATTACAGCAATTGTAGAAGGGAGTAGGTGCCAGGATTTACCATGTGGCACTGTAGGGGTTAGTGACCACCTGGTGAGAATTGTAAAGAAAGGGGAGCAGGATGATTCAGTTCAGTTCTTTCACCCAAGCAGCTGTGGGATTAAAACTATTTTTTTTAAGTGTGTGTGTGTGTGTGTGTGTGTGTGTTTTGCGAATACATGTATGCATCTTGCATCTGCATGACAATGCCAGAGGAGGGTTCTGTACACCTCCCCCACCCCCGTACATAGACACACCTGGTTTTTTGAGTCAGAGACTCTTAATTAACCTGGAGCTCACTATCTTTCCTAAACTAACAGCCCTAGGTATCCTCTTTCCTCTGCACCACCAACAGGAAAGGCTGGGGGTGCAGATACACATAGCCATGACCAGCTTCAAAGCAGAATTTTCTTTGATGCAGTTTGATGCATTCGATGCAGTTTGATGCAGTTTGGTGTAGTTTGGTGTAGTTTGATGCAGTTTGGTGCAGTTTGGTGTAGTCTGATGTAGTTTGATGTAGTTTGATGCAGTTTGGTGCAGTTTAATGCAGTTTGATGTAGTTTGATGCAGTGTGGTGCAGTTTGGTGCAGTCTGATGCAGTTTGATGCAGTCTGATGCAGTTTGGTGCAATCTGATGCAGTTTGATGCAGTCTGGTGCAGTCTGATGCAGTTTGGTGCAGTTTGGTGCAGTCTGATGCAGTCTGATGCAGTTTGATGCAGTCTGATGCAGTCTGGTGCAGTTTGATGGAGTTTGACGCAGTCTGATGCAGTTTGATACAGTCTGATGCAGTTTGATGCAGTCTGGTGCAGTCTGATGCACTTTGGTGCAGTTTGATGGAGTTTGATGCAGTCTGATGCAGTTTGATGGAGTTTGACACAGTCTGATGCAGTTTGATGCAGTTTGATGCAGTTTTATGCAGCCTGATGCAGTCTGATGCAGTTTGATGTAGTGTGGTGCACTTTGATGCAATCTGATGCAGTTTGGTGCAGTCTGATGCAGTTTGGTGCAGTCTGATGCATTCTGATGCAGTTTGATGCAGTCTGGTGCAGTCTGATGCAGTTTGGTGCAGTTTGATGGAGTCTGACGCAGTTTGATGCAGTTTGGTGCAGTCTGATGCAGTTTGGTGCAGTTTGATGGAGTTTGACGCAGTCTGATGCAGTTTGATGCAGTTTGGTGCAGTCTGATGCAGTTTGGTGCAGTCTGATGCAGTTTGATGCAGTTTGTCAGACTGCGTCAAACTCCATCAAACTGGACCAAACTGCATCAAACTGCATCAGACTGCATCAAACTCCATCACACAGACTGCATCAAACTGCATCAGACTGCGTCATACTGCACCAGAGTGCATCAAACTGCACCAGACGCATCAAACTGCATCAGAGAGCATCAGACTGCATCAAACTGCGTCAAACTGCACCAAACTGCACCAAACTGCATCAGACTGCACCAGACTGCATCAAACTGCATCAGACTGCGTCAAACTGCACCAAACTGCACCAAACTGCATCAGACTGCGTCAAACTGCATCAAACTGCATCAGACTGCATCAAACTGCATCAGACTGCATCAAACTGCACCAGACTGCACCACACTGCATCAGACTGCACCAAACTGAATCAGATTGCATCAAACTGCACCACACTGCATCAAGCAGCATCAGACTGCATCAAGCTCCATCACACTGCATCAGACTGCGTCAGTTTGATGCAGGCTGATGCAATCTGATGCAGTCTGATGCAGTCTGATGCAGTTTGATGCAGTCTGTGTGATGGAGTTTGATGCAGTCTGATGCAGTTTGATGCAGTCTGATGCAGTTTGGTGCAGTCTGGTGTAGTTTGTTGCAGTCTGATGCAGTTTGGTGTAGTTTGATGCAGTGTGGTGCAGTTTGATGCAGTTTGGTGCAGTTTGATGGTGTTTGATGCAGTTTGGTGTAGTTTGATGCAGTTTGATGCAGTTTGATGCAGTTTGGTGTAGTTTGATGCAGTTTGATGCAGTTTGGTGTAGTTTGATGCAGTTTGATGCAGTCCTACTTGTCTGTTTCTTATTTTGCTGCCTGTGTCATAACCAGGAAATTGCCAAACTCGATATCCTGAAGCCTTTCTTCTATGGTTTCTTCTAGAAGTTTAATAGCTTTTGTCTTCAAGTGTTTAACCATTTCAAGACAACTTTCATAACATGCTAGATAACCAGTTTTCTCATCGCCATTTGTTGAATGACAATTGACGAGTGAAATTATCATTGCACCACTCTTTCATGTTGCCCCTCTTGACGAGGATCATGGGGCCATATGTGCAAAGATTTATTTTGGGGTTTTTGACACACTGATTTGTCTTTTCAACACTATACCACTCTAATAATGCCTTAATTCCTATTGCTTTGTAGAATGCTTTGAAATCAGAGAGTGTGAAGCTTTGTTCTTTCTCAAGATAATTTGGGCTAATCAGGGTCTGGGACTTTATATGGCTTTAAAATAGTTTTCTCTATTTCTCTTGGGATTTTGATATGGAATTCATTGAACCCTTAGAATTTTTTGAGTCCCAAATATTTTTTAAAGCATGTACTGCTCACTAAATAAAATATGTAGGCCTGTCAAAATCAGAATACAATTGATGGTGATTTCATGTCAATTTATTAAGATACTATACTGTAGTTTAAGTAGCAATTTTGCTGTAGTTGGGGATGGGCAAAAGGCATATGGGATACCTGTGTGTCTTTATTTCTACAATTTATATGATTTATAATTATTTCAAGAAGTTTTTCTTAAGGCCATTCAGCTAAAAGTCACTTCAAACATACCATTCATACCTAAAACAAAATATAATGGTCATACAACCTTACATCTAACACAAGCGTGTCTTAACTTGCTTTAGGCAAGAGATTATATTTTGCTTTTCAAGTTATGATTCCACCTGAAGCCCAACTTATTGGGATTCTTTCAGCATTCCAGCCCACACATGTATACTAGGCTTCAACAGCTGTGGCAGGAAACTTGGTGTTATTCGATCTATATTCTTTCAAGCATTTAATTTGCTATATATTGTTCTGATGTGTTGAACACTAGAGGTACAAACATGAAAAAAAAATAGGGATTGATTTTGGTCTTGAAAGCACTCTAGCTGAGAAAAAGACAGGTAGGGCCCCTCCACCTTCAACAATTACAATGCTCATAGCAGATTTAAGAGAAAGGCAAGAATCTTTTCATGCACAGCAGGAGAGCTGGAGTTCAGGAGTCAGGAATGGAGGCCTTCTAGAGGAGGCAATGCTACAAGAAAATCTTAAAGTAAGTTAAGTGGCAGAGAAGATGAGAAAAGGTTTAAATGTAGGTAGGAAGTGGGCTATCTAGGAAGAAAAGACACTGTGGTCCTTAGAGGAAGCTCAAGGAGACAAGGCAGGACAAGATACAGATGGGTAGGTCAGTGGGGAATGAGCTTAGAGAGTTGAGCTAAATCAGACTTGTATCAGAAAGTTAAGAAAGAAAAGAACAGATAAATCATAGGAAGAAGGTTTAAGGAATTTTTTTAAGGTGTAAAAATTGATATTTTTAATTAAAAAAAAAAGCAATTGGCATTGCAGATTTAGGGTTTTTTTTTTTTTTTTTTTTAGTCCTTCCCTTGTCCAGAGAAGAGAGCAACACACTTCTTAAATTGGGCCTGCCAAGCCTCAAGCAACTTCATTTCCTACCTGGCAAATCCAACCAAAGAAGAAGGAATGATTTTTCATTCCGAGTGAGAAATACGCTTCCCTCCTTTCCTCATAGTTCTGACTGGAGTTACACAGACCTTCTAACCACTGTCCAAAGAGGCTGCTCAGCTTGCCTTATCCCCAGGAGAGCGAGTTGCAGGGCTCAATATTTGTTAAATTCTGCCTGTGGGTACAAGGGCAGAAAAGTAGGAGAGGATGGAATTTTATGGTGCATAGTTGGTTTTCTGTTGCTATGGCCCGATGCTCCAATGGTTCCCCAGTGTCTTATGAAGGAGAAAGAAATTAATATGCTTGAACCAAAACAACCAAACACACTGCCTGTCTTCAAGATTGCAACAGTGGCTTTAGCATTAGATTTTGGATTGTTCGGTTCCAGGAATATTGATTCTCCCCGTGGAAGCATCCCTTCGCTATGAACCCTTAAGGGGTGTGTGAGAAACTTCTTCCCTGGTGAATGGCTGACTGAACAAATTTAACGGAGGTTGTTACCCACTGAGCTTGGTATCAATGCTCGGAGGTCCGGTTCTCTTTGAGTTTTGCTTTTCATCTGGAATCTCTCGCCTCTGCCCTCTTTACTGTTGCTTGCACACAATATCAAACAGCTGGAGTCTGGGCGGCTCCAGAATCCAAGTTTCTCAGCCTCACACGTGAGGTTGGGGGCGGGGGAGAACAGATGGAGGCCGTTGTGGAAGGTGGGGGATTCTTGTGGACTCAGTGGGAGCCGTCCTTGCTTCAGAAAATCCGATACCTTGGAACTCGCGGGTTAACAGACAGATTTTGTTTGTGTAGGGCTTAAGATGTGCGCAAAATCAAGCTTGCAGGCATGGAGCGCAGAAAGGCTTTCACTAACTACCCTCTTTTCCATTTGTCTAGCTCAGATTTGCACTTTCTGTAAAATAACAGCTCTTTGTAAAGTGGCTACCCGGGGTTTTGATTAAATATAGTGTTACAATGGGCATAATATAAGAACTCAACAGTAAGAATAAGCACTAGCCATTAAAACCTGGTATAGCTAGAATGGTTGACCCATTTAGAGCTATATCCTGAGAGAGAATCTCCGTACATACCATTTCTAACCTCCACAGAAGTAGAGATGGGGTTCAAAGAGGCCATTTGTCTTCACTCCAAGGATTACTAAAGACAAAATTCAAATCTGAATTTGTTTTGAGACTGTGACACCACCATTTTATTGTATGCTACCCTTCCCTAGGGTACCCTTGTTCATAGACAGCCCTAGGGGAGTCTGATGACTAGTCCCTTAAAGTCAACAAAAGGCATGGCATAGGATCCCTGAGTTGACAGCCTACACCTGGAAGTCAACCCAGTAAGTTCAACTAGTATGAGGAATAGATGGCACTGTGCCAGGCTCACCTGTAATTTTGCCTGAACCATGCAATTTAGGCTCTAATTACAAGCTGTCGTGCACTGGTTGCTAATTGTTGCATAGGTCAACCTTACACATTCATTCATGATTCTTTATTTTGTCAGACAACCAGCACATAGCTTGTCCAGCAGACCCCTTTTCTACCCAGTGTGGAGAGGAAGCCAATTCAGATACCCGATGAAGGGTCTGCTAATGAGCAAGTGAAAGCTGAATTTTGAAATCTACATTGATGCCTTAAGTTATGCACTTATTTGTTAGGTGATACCTTAACAAATAAAAGAAATAAATAACAAACAAATAAAATAATACCCAGCAGCCAGAATTTTTAACTAGAGAGCTGAATTCAGGAGTAGTTCATCTCTAATATGCTAATACCAAGGCAAAGCATTTTTCAAATGTCAGCTTTGAGAACACAAATGTACACACAACCAGCTTATTACTTACTATTAGAACTTATTTTTGGCACCTAGTTTCTAATCTTAGCTCAAACATCAGGACATAGTCTCTTGTGGTATGTAACTCTTGGACTCTTTTTTGTCATTTTTTTGCTTTGTTTTTTTTAATGATTTATTTATTTTTAGTTTCATTTTTATGTGCACTGGTGTTTTGACTGTATGTATGTGTAAGTGTGTCAGATCCCCTGGAACTGGAGTTACAGACAGCTGTGAGCTGCCATGTGGTTGCTGGGAATTGAACCCAGGTCCTTGGAAAGAGCAGCCAGTGTTCTTAACCACCGAGCCAGCTCTCCAACCTCATCTCTTTGACTCTTAAGTTATTTATACTTAGTAAATTACTTTGGTTCATTGAATGTACTGGGAAACATCTCCGTGAAAAACCCATTGAAGATTCTTTAGTGGCTTGCCAAGTTTCAGGCATTGTTAATGTGCTTTTCTTTTTGGACATGGTCTCACCAGGTAGGCCAGTTTGGGTCTAGAACTCCCCTGTCTCAGCCTCTAGAGTGCTGGAATTATAGGCATAAACTCCCAGCTTAAATGTACCCAGTCTCTTAAAATATATGTATTGTTTTTATCTTTCTTTTATGAAAGTGCGTTTGCTTGTATGTATCTCTATGCACCACCTGTGTTCCCAGTGCCCATGGAGGCCAGGGTTGGGGCATGTGTCAAATCCTTGGAAGTGCAATTACAGGTGGTTGTGAGCTGCCATGTGGGTCCTGGAAATCGAACCTGGGCCCTCTAGAAGAGAACTGGTGCTCTTAACCATCTCTGCAGCCTTAAATGTACCATTCTCATTTCAAGAAGCAGCAGCCAGCCTATGACTCATCAAAAAGCAGTGAGAAAATACTGTGTTGCGTTGTTTGGGATGAGAACCACCACTTTATCGTTGGAGATTAGAGACAAATTACATGATTTTCCTTATCTGTAAAACGGAGAAGATCAATTCTACACAAAAAGTTGTTACAGGGATTCCGAACAAACACAAAATCCATCACAGAGACTGGGAGAGGAAAGTGCTCAAGAGTTATTAGCTTATTTCTTAGAAGGATGCTGAAATGTTAAACAAGATAGTAAATATAACCAGGTTTCATGTAGTAGCAATCACTGCTCAGCTCTCACACTTGAGTGCTGTCTTTGCCTTGCATACTTGGTGTTTGTTTTCCTTCTCTGGTGTGTACAATCCTCCAAAGTGGGTAGTTTTTGACTCAAATAACCAAAGAGTTAGAAATGAATACTGGCCTCATGGAGTTCAATGTTTTAATATTGACATAGCATTTAGAAAGTGTATCTTATCAATTGATCCAAAATTCCTTCTCCTAGAAATTCATGTTTAGGAAATAATCAGAATCATAAGATTAATGGTAAATGTTTAGTAAACTGAAATGCAAGACAACAATATAAATGAAGTCACTGAAATGTATGAAGATAGAATAACTGAAAAAATCTTTTTGATGAGATAGTACTGTTGAAATTAAACTTTGAAGATGATTGAAAATCATGGAGGAAATAATCATGTTAGATTATTAAATTTAAAAGCAACAAACTCAATTTGGGAATAAATCAGTGTAGAAGCTGGCTTCTGCCTAAACTATCAAGTGCATAAGAAAAAAGATAATAGAAAATGTGAATGAATGTCTCTGGCTTATATTGCCCTTAAAATATAATTCTGATTTTTGATTCAATGAAAATCATATATTCAATGTGCAATACATATTGATGAGAAACAAAGCAAGAAAGAAAAAAATGACTAAAACCAAAACCACTCTACTATGTGAACAGTGTTGTTACTGTGATTCTGTCTTTGCTGGGGTATTCTGTAGTCTGAATTTTCTTCAGTGAATGTATTTTGTCATCAAGAAAACAGATTTATATGAAAACAAAAGGAATAGTCAACTCCCTGTCACTTTTTATCATAGTAGTTCTCTCAGCACAATCTCCTACAGGAACTCTTTATAACTGAGGAGTCCTCAGTTTCTGTGACATTTAGGAGCATCTGCAGCCCACCAATAGGGGATTAGTGCTGCTCACTGGACTCCTAGTTTATTCTGCACGACTTAATGGCAGTGACCGATGTAGACCTGCAACCCCTGCCTATCCTTCCACTTCCCAGCTGAATAAGTTAATAATTTATTATTAAATAATACTAAATGCTTCCTTCTTGGTGCCCATAAAGTCCTCCAAAGTAGGATGCCACAGGTAAATTGCCGTTAACAGAATATATAGCAGAGTGCCTTATTCAGCTCTAGTTCATCTAACTGAAGATGGCTGATGTGCTAAAATGGGATAGTGTGGGTTAAGAAACTGTGACCAAGCTGGGCGATGGTGGCGCACGCCTTTAATCCCAGCACTTGGGAGGCAGAGGCAGGTGGATCTTTGCGAGTTCGAGGCCAGCCTGGTCTACAAAGTGAGTCCAGGACAGCCAGGGCTACACAGAGAAACCCTGTCTCGAAAAAAAAAAAAAAGAAAGAAAAAAAAAGAAAAAGAAACTGTGACCATGGTGGCACATGTCTTAATACCAGAGCTCAGAAGGCAGAGATAGAGGGATCTCTGAGAGTTGAAGACCAGCCTGGTCTACAAAGTGAGTTCCAGACTGCCAGGACTACACACACACACACACACACACACACACAGAGAGAGAGAGAGAGAGAGAGAGAGAGAGAGAGAGAGAGAGAGAGAGAGAGAGAGAGAAACAATTAGAGGAAGGGATGACAAGGAATATGCTCTAGGCAGACAGGAGTAAGGAGATACAGTATGCTCAAAGGAGCTATAAAAATAAATACAATCACATTAATACAAAGACCTATGAAAACAATAAACACATCCGAGGGGCCAACAGTGGTCCTGATGCCATTGATCTATGTTCTGCCAAAATTATAGTCCAGGCAAGCGGGCATGGTGATCACCCTGCCTGCGGGAGGTGCAAGGCCATGGAGTCCCCTCCTGGCTAAATAGTGTTGGCAAGAATGAACGCTTTGACTCAGAAGGCAAAGAGTGTGTAGACCTAATGGCCAAATAGAAGGAACGGAGAGCCCTAAGAGAAGAATAAATTGAGGAGGTAGGAGACATCTTTGAGATGTTAAGCCATAGATCATATTTATAGGGATGTGGAAATCTGAGGACTTCAAGTACTTTGTTCTTACTAGATCTCACCATCACCAGTGGGAGTGGTACTTGGAAAGTATACTTAAAAAGCAGAAAGCTAGGGCTGGAGAAATATCTCAGTGGTTAAGAGCACTGGCTGCTCTTCCAGTGGATTCAGGTTCAATTCCCAGCACCCCGCAACTGTCTATAACAGTTCCAGGAGATTCAATGCTGTCTTCTGCCCTCCAAAGGCATCAGGCACACATGTAGTATACAGATTTACATGCAGGCAAAACACCCATACACATAAGAAAATAAAATTAACAAAAAACTTTAAACACTTAAATAATAAAAAATAAATCTGTGAAAAAAAGAAAAGCAAACAAGCCCTGCTTGGGGCTCTAGGGAGGGGTGGTGTTTGCACAACAGTAGAAGACTGGCTGTTGGCTGATCCATGCATTTCCTTTGGGAATTACGAGTTCTGTACCCAGGGCAGTTGTCAGGCATCGCTGGCAAACCTCAATTGTGCCACACAAGGACATCGAGAAGGCAGAGGCTAGCATCATCATTGAACAGGAGGAGAAACAGGTCTTGGAGGTTGTTCTCCAAATTGGTGAAAACTAAAAGAGAAGGCAGTGTGGATGTGTCAGGGTGCAGGTGGGAGGTTCAAAGAGGGATTTCAGAAGCTTTTCACTCTCTTATTAAAAATATTTCATCCACTTGATCCATTTTGCCACAGGGATCTGCCCAACAATCTAGGCATGTAGATAGAGCCAGAAGTGCCAAATAAATCAATGCAGAAACTGGTTCCTGCTTTAATTAGCAAACACAGGAGGAAAGACTAGTGTAAAACATGGAACATTTCCCTCCTTCCTCCTGATTCAATTAGAATCATGTGCTGAGCATGAACTGTGTATTTTTTTTTAATGGATGGGATCCAAAAACAACAGAAAATAAAACCATGGCCTAAAAAATTCAAATGACATTTTCTGTCACACAGTGGCTTTCTGAATCCCAAAGCCACTGTCTTGCCATTCAGGGAAGGCAGCACATCTATTCACCCTGTTCCCTGGCTGACCCACTCCAAGGGCCACCTCCTCTCCACCCTGGAACATGGCTTTGCCAAATGGCTTAACTCCTGAAGCAAGAGGGATAAGGGATTCTTACAGAGTCTGCTGCATCCTTAGAAAAGGACTCTTAATTCAGTGTGGCTAGCTTAACTTAGCATAGGCCTTTTGTGTAAAGTTGTTTTTGTTGTTGTTTGTTTGTTTGTTTTTAATGAGGAACTAGCAGTTTCAGATCACCTGGAAATTAGAAAAAGTCTTGCTTAGCACAGGCCTACTGAATCAGAAATTGGAGGCGGAGCCCATCCATCTACGTTGTAACAATTTGCCCAAAGAAGTTCCGCTAGAATGGGTTTGAAAATTATTGTTGTGGATGTTTTCTGTCCAACCAACACTGAGGTAAGGAGCTAACTCTCTGTGACATCACCCCCACCACCCTACCCCTTTCCTAGGATGACGAATGGAGGGAGGTCAAGCCAAGGACCTGGCAAACCCTTCCAGCCATGAGTCTGGAAAGGCTGGCTGCCTTATGGCTTTGCCATGATGAGTTCTCTTATTTTCCTAATTGCCTCTGCCCCACTTTGAGGGGAGGGTAGATTCCCCTGCTTTTGTTTACTATAATTTTATCTTTACTGATTTATCTGTTAGTTTTTTTGTAGAATGAAAGAGACACTGAGAAGTGGGTGTTATAAAAAGGCTGGGGAGACTAGACTGGCCACGGGAAGAAGGGGTACTGTTGGCAAAAAGGAAGAAGGGTCCAAGGTGAAGCAAAGCAGGGTGGGGGGCTCCCCGCGAGTGGGAGAAAGGCACTTTTGGTGTGGGAAAAGAAAAGAAGTTGGAAAGACTGGGTGAATCTAACGCGGAGAAAGAAAATAAGGGTAAAGGGAAAATTTGTCCTAAAATTTGGGGGGCTGTGTGGGTCCCCCCCCAGTTTCCTTTAAAAGACTTTTTCTTTGCTCCCTTTCGCTCCTCCCCCTCTTCCCCGCCTCCTCGGCTCCCCTCCCCTCCCCTCCCCTCCCCTAGCCGTAATGGGAGGCTCCTAGGCAGGAGAAGCAAAAGAAGGAATTGTTTGCAAGTTCAGTCATCCAAAAAAGCGTCTTCCATATGGAGGGATTGGGTGCGCTGGGCGCGGCGTCCCCTGCCTTGTCCGCCTGCTGCCGCCGCTGCCACCACAGCTCCGGCTTCCCGCAGCGGGAACCCTGAGCTGGGTCTTGAGGGTGTCAGCTCCTGCTGCGCTCACACACTCTCGCACCTCGTACCCGCCGTGGCCACACAAGCCCTCCTCGTCCGTCCCACAACTTCTGGGTCCCGGGCTCTTTTGTTGCTCTGGCTGCGGTCACTCTCCCGTGGCGCGTGTCCCCGTGTGTCACTGCGCTGTGCGTGCGTGTCGGCGCTCTGCGGGGCCGTGTGGCCCTCTCCGCTCCACCACGCGGGACCCGGAACCCCGGCCCCCTCTTCCCAGGCTCCGGCTGCAGGAGACGTGAGTCATGTCGCTGGGGTTTGTTTTCTTTTCATAAAAAGTTGTGTTTATTTGTTGGTTTGGGGAAAGGAGGCGTGTGGGAGGCGGCCGCCTGCCCGCCCTGCGGTGCCGAGGGCTCCTGAGAGCCGCGCTGCGGGGCGCGGGCTCCAAGCGCTGGGCTGGGGCTCCAAGCGGGGCTCCGAGAGCTGAGCTAGGGCGGGAGCTGGGGTTCCTGGTGCTTGCATGGGGTTGGAGCTAGGGGCTCAGTTAGGGCGCCGCGAGTGTTCTGTTGGGGCTCAGATGGGGTTTGGATCCCTGGGTTGGGGCTCGAGCAGTGAGCTGGGGCTCACACTGGGGCTTGAGCTCCGATTGCTGAGCTGGGCTCCTGCTGGGACTCCGACGCTCGACTGGATCCCGCGACTGTCAGGGCCTGAAGCCGCACGAAGTTCCCGGGGCCGCCACTGCATGTGCTCCGCCGCCCGGCCCAGGGCCGCCGCGCCTCCTTCTCTAGCCGGGTCTGAGTGGTTTCGCTCCGGCGGTTCCCGGAAGCTGCTCCGGTGGTAGGAGGGCGCGGACATCTTCCCAAACTTACCCTGAAGGCTGACACTGTGCCCCGGCTGCCCAGCCAGGCGTTGGGGACGAGCCTACACTCAACATCCATTTGTCTCTTTGGGGGAGAGGTTATCACAGGCATTTTGAAAGGAAAATTCTAAGAGACTGTGGGCGACCAAATAACTCCTTGACTGGAAAGGTGGGTGGCAGGCACTAAATTGGCATCCAGAGGTGTTTGTGGGGCTGTGTGTGTGTGTGTGTGTGTGTGTGTGTGTGTGTGTGTGTGGCGGGGTGAGGGGTGTCCCACTGGAGTTGTGCCCTGGGGATTTTGTTTCTGTTAACTATGAGAAGGTGGGGAAGTGACTTTGTAGGTCAAGTGGGAGAGAAGGCTGTGTAAGGAAGGGAAAGACAGCCGAGAACCTTCTGCTGGGGTTTTGAAGGGTCTGTCTGTTAGTTTTCCAGGCGGAAAAGAACTGTGAGGATAGGGAGTCAAACAGACCTGGAGGGCCTAAAGGAGCCTTGGGGGTGGTTCTGTTGACTTTTGGAGGGGCCGTGACCCATGCCCAATCCCTTGAAGCAAGAGTTGTGCTCCTCTAGAGATGGTGTAGTTCCGTCTAAGAATACCCAAACCACACACCAGCAATCCCAAATGGGCACTTTCTGGGTGTGGTGAGGTGTTCTGCACTCCCCTATGCCTTCCCTGCAAGCTCCTTCCAGTAAGTTTTTGAACTGGAGCCCCCCCACCCCCACCCCCACGCACAGGGTTAACTGTGAAGACTGTGTTCTGTTTCAGACCCTGTGCCTGAAATGTCCTGGACTAGCACATTTATCACCTAGTTCTTCATTGTCCAGAACTTTGAAAACACAGACCATTTAATGAATGTAGCATTAAGAATTCTTGAATATGTAAATACTTCTGATTTATTCTACCACTGGGTTCTACTTCTAAGCAAGTAGCTCAGTGCCTTAATAAATTTCTTTCCTTCTTTCCTTCTTTCCTTCCTCCCTCCCTCCCTCCCTTCCTTCCTTCCTTTCTTTTTTCCTTTTCCTTTTTCTTTTTGCATCTCTTTGGTTTGGCCAATAAGTCTGTCTTCCTTTTCTCAAGAATAGCATGGAAAACATTAAGAAGGTCCTGTTGGACCAACGTGGGGTGCTAGGATGCCCATATGTCTGAATGTCTTGTTTTCTGGGCTTTAGTGAAAGTGACTCTAAGGCAAGATGTTGGCCATTTTGAGGTGTGTAACAGGTTTCCCAGGAGCACTCTGAGGTCTTATAATTGCCTCTTTATAATGGTCTCATAATTGAGACCCAGGAAGTTCCCATGGTAATCTTGAAGTGCTCTGGGGTCAGCAGGACAGAGTTGGGTGGAAACAGCAGCAAAGTTATGATTTCCCAGCTAGATGACTTTTCAGAGTGGGTTTATGCAAAGAGGCAAAAAATAAATTAAGTATTAGTTCTCTCCCTGTGCCTCTTGGCTGACATTGTCAGCTCCTGTAGAGACTCAGGATTTGTTCCTGAGTTGAGAGGCTGCTCATACCTGTTCAGTCCAAGGGCAGCCATCTCAGACACTGCCCCTTTGACCCACTTTTACGATATCTCAAACACTGCACTTCCAGAGACTTTCACTCAGGTGAAGGGGCCAAGTCATGGGCAGTTGGAAGTGAATGTTGACAGAGTCCAGGATGGGCAAGTTCTTTGACCACAAGTTGGGAGGAAGAGTCTACGTGACAGCCTAGAGAAGACTTCGCTTAGCTGCTAACTGGTTGGCCAATTCATAATAAACACTATATAATTTATGTTCCTTTCCATTCTCCAAATGGGTCCAGAGGTTTTATTGTCTTTGAAGTGTGTTTTCGCCCCAATGGCATGAGATCCCTGCTCTCTTCAGAGGCCCCTCTGTGGCTTCCAAGGCCTGACATGAATAGGAGATTTTATTCATGAAGTAATTCTGTTGACTTCCCCTACGGGCTCCTGGGGTTTAAGAAAAGAGGGCAAGAAGTAAACTTGAGGATCATACTATTCCAAGGGCCCTGGGGGGTCTGGGTTCAAATTTCAACAGTCACTGATATGCTTAATGACTTAGGGGTTTATCTCTCTATCTTCCAAGAACAGTTGAAGACCCAGCTGCACTTGGTAATTACCGACTAACACTTCTGATCTCTGAATAAGCAAGAGTTAACCAGGTTAACTACATTTCATTTGGGAGTTCACTTTCTTTTCTCCACACTCTAAACGCCCTTATTTTGGGGGAAAGGGGGTGGAAATAGGAGGGGGAGAAGAAAGAGTGATATGTTTCCATTTTGAAAAACACATTTCCTTTAACATAGGTAATTTCTTGTCACTTCTATATTCAACAAATATTGATGGCCCAGGAAAGTAAGTTTTCTTCATCAAAAAGTAGTTCCCGGTGGTTTTTATTATTATATAAACATCTACTACTACTAACAAGCATGGTTTTATAATTACCCATAATCCCATCCTATAATCAATATACTTCTTGCTTTTCATTTTTCCATGTGTTTTTTGTTTGTTTGTTTGTTGCAGTTGGGATGAAAGTATAGACTGTCATCATCAGACAGCTCTGAACTATCTTTATAATTTGATCAAAGATTCACAGAGAGCATATATATCCTATCACATTGCTTTTGGTGGAAGGAAATCAAATCTTAAGTATGCTCTCTTATGGGACCCTACCATGTAACAGTTTTATAATTTGGGAGCCTGAATCAAACGTTTGGAGTAGGGAAGTTGGTGGAACATGTTTGTTTTGAATACAGAAATCCATGCTTACAAAAGCTTTCCTAGGGAAGAATTTTGCCTCTTTGAGTCCCTCAAGGTTGTCTAGAGTGGGAAGTTGGGATTCAGCAAGGAAGCTCTAGGATGTCTCAGGTAGCATGAGCACTGGCCCTGCACTCCATACATACTGCCTCCAGTTGCTGCCCTCACTTCTCCCTGCATCGTTCACAGTTAGCTTCCTTCTTCACACTTGCCCCATCTTCCTTGCCTTTTCTTGTATTGTGCTACCATCCCATTTTCGGTCCCAAACTTGTTGACAGTTCCCACTGCCCACCTGTCAGCACCTTACCATTACCCACCAAATATCCATCATGTGGAGCAGTCCCATAACCAGTTTGCCACTGGGCTTTAAAATCCAAATCTTCCTGCTTTTTATATGTGCTCCATCCCACTTTGTGCTACTAAAACCCTCTACTGTGGATGGAGCAAATAGTATCTGTCCATTGATTTCTGATGAGTTTACTCCTCGACTACTACCCTGTCATCCAGGACCCCGTCCTTATTAAGTATGAGGCCTGTTTATGTGTTTGTAAGAAGTATTTTGTGAATGTTAGTGAAAGTGTACTGCTGGATGCAAAGACAATGGTTGTGTAAATTTAATCATTGTTCTTATTGCTCATCAGTTTTAGCAAGGAGGTAAGGTAACTGGAAAATTAAAGAGGCCTGTGATCTTAGAAAAAATGTTTTTCTTCTCCTTAAAATGGATTAATAAGGGACTTCTAAGGTTTATAGCACCACACCTTATAAACAGCAAGGACTTCAGAACTCTGTTTATTTTCATTGTGCACTAGATGAGACAGCTCTGTTTCTTTAGTCTTGAAGCAAGCTTAGTGGACTCCATGGCCAATGAAGTCTTCTCAACATTCACCTGAGGGTAGAAGAGAAGTGGAAGACATGGGTGAGATTTTCTGTTCTTTGTCTCCGCTCTCTGGCCTTTTGAGTCAGCTGTTTCTTCATGTTCTGTGTTAGCATTAAGATGACAGCGTTTCTCATCCATTCTGCTGGAAGAGTCCAGCTTTGAATGAAATGTAGATTTCAGGTTAGTTCTAGCAGCTCATACACTCTTGTAGGTTGAGCTTGTGGCAGCCATGTGAACTCCTTCTCCCAAGGCAAACCCTGTCAGACATGTTGGAGACAGATCATTAACGAAGAGATTTGGAATCCAAGCTTGCTGTGGAAAAGTCCTGCGTAGGTTTGGGTGAGGAATGCCAAGTGTTTATGTCTCTGTCAGTGGTATCACAGTGAATGCCTTGTGGTCTGATGTACCAGGCATTGTTTATCTCACAAAAAGCAGAGGGATTCTGCTTCTTACTGTCCTTGAAAATATAGCAGGGAATAATTTCTATTTTCCTAATGGTGAATTTGGCCTTATCTTCAAAGAAAGTCTTTGATGTTTGGGACAAGATTATTGGGCAGAAAGAAGAAATCATAGCAGTAATGCTCAATAAATTCATTCCAGTTGCCAGAGGACATGTTGAGAAAGTCACAGGAGCATGCAGTGTCAGCAATATTAGAGAAAAATAACTCCAAAGAAGCCAGGCAGTAAAAATATGGCAGCAGATCAGTGTTCTCAAGTGAGTCTGGGATGGCGTGAGGTAAGATGAGGGAGAGTGTGGCCAGACTGGAGCCTTCATCCTTCCATTGGCCTTTTACTGCGTATGTGCTGTGTCCCTGGCACCATGGCATGAGCCTTGCCAGCTTTCTTCCATGGTCCATTTCTTTTTTTTTTTTTGGTTTTTCGAGACAGGGTTTCTCTGTGTAACAGCCCCGGCTATCCTGGACTCGCTTTGTAGACCAGGCTGGGCCTCAAACTCACAGAGATCCGCCTGCCTCTGCCTCCCAAGTGCTGGGATTAAAGGCGTGCACCACCACGCCTGGCATCCATGGTCCATTTCTAACCTTTGCTGGGAGAGTCCATGACATCCAGCAGTCCATTTTCTAGTAGAAAGGGAGAGGAATGCCGAGAAAACCCTAATGTTAATGGGTCAGCTAAGAAGTACCAGGGAAGACAAGAACTCAGGCAGACTCAAAGCCAGAGATTGGGCCAGTAGTGGTCCAGAACCATTTTTTTTTTATATCTGTAGCTCCTCCCTGGAAATTCATTCTTCCCCTGGGAATGATAAAGCATGCTAGAGATATGAGATACCAAAGTCCAAGTATTTCTGTTTCCTTTTGGGGTTTATTGTTTGTTTTTGTTGTTTTGGGGGTTTTTTGGTTTATTTGTTTTTGTTTAGTTTTTGAGTTTCTGAATTGAATGCAGAATCTCTTGAGTCTGGGTCATAGGCATGTTTCTAAGATCAGACACTAAACAGTTTTCAGGGGGAAAAGGAAAAGAAGATGACTTTGTTTTTCTTTCAACACCATCAAGTTTCTCTTGAGAATTAGAGAAACGCCCAGTGTGCCACCAGGCATGCTTTTAATCCCAGCACCTGGGAGGCAGAGGATCACTGAGAGTTTGAGGCCAGCTAAGACTACATAGAACAACTCTGTCTCAAGAGAGAGAGAGAGACAGAGAGAGACAGAGACAGAGACAGACAGACAGGCAATTAGAGAGGCTCGTCCTGGAACTCAGCATTCTGCTTGTCTGTTACATTTGCTCTCTTGCCAATCTCTCGATATATAAACCTCTACAGTAGGTTTAGATGACTCTGAAGTCTGTTTCAGAGTGGCAGGTGAAGGGAGATGTAAGGGGCAACAAAGACACTGAGCTTCCCAGTTGCCCCCAAACGTCCTGAGCTTCAAAGAAATGGACATCACACAGGATTGGAGGTAAAGATGGCTGTAGATGGCTAGCCTCTAGAAGACCCCACCCAGAAAAGGCTAGAATTGGACTCCTAAAGAAACACGCCCTCCTCCCCGCCACTTTCCCTGGCTCTGCCAATATTTTTCCAGATTAGTTCTAAGCCAAGTGCCTTTACTAGTCTGTGCTTACCTAACATTGCAATCCCAGCAGGTTTATTAGGTGTGGGTCACAGTTAATTGGAGAGGAAAATTGGGGGGTTCTGCCTTTATTGGTTTTCCATGAAAGCAGAGGCTGCCCATAATTATTTCACAAATCACCTCTCCCACGTGATTCTCTTTCTGAAGCGACTGTCATGTTACTGTAGTTACGTTCGCTCTTCCTTTTTTCCACAGCTGTGTCAGCACAGTAGCTCCTTTTGCAAATGCAGCCCCATAAAGTCATGGCTGTCTGCAGCCGCTTACTTCTGTCGTTATGAAAGAGTGTTTTGTAGTAGGCAGGTTGCACATTCATTTGTTGTTATAACAGTTTGGAGTTTGATTCCTGTGTATCACTCCGCAGGCAGGCCCCTGCAACCCTTCCTTCAGACCTTGAGGCCTCTGGTGGTCTGCCATCTGGGAAGGCCAAGTCAATCCCAGGTCGCAGCCCAGTCAGGTGATTTTTCCCTCCTCGGCTTCCTTCTGTTGCAGACATAGAGGCCGGGACAACAGCCCGGCTCTAGCCCTGCTGGACTGTGGCAAGTTGCCAGCTATTTCCAGTGGGTGGTCTTTGACAATAAGAGAAGGGGGTTGGGGGAGCTTAGCTCTCCTCCCCAAAGGGGCACAACGAGGTGGCTTTCTATAGGTGGGCTTTACATAGGCAGCCAATCCCCTTGTCACAGATATACCACTCAGGTCTTGAATGTGGGAGAAAAGAATTGGGAAGCCTGACTGAAGGTGGTATTATATGGCATTAATTTTTGTTCCCCTGAATTTTTTTTTTTTTTTTTTTTTTTTACAAATGAAGCCTTATGTTTAGACACAAGTGTGCAAGCACACACGAACAGCAGGTGCCCGTCATTCAACAAGGGGAAAATTGCATTTGCAGAGAAGCAAACCCCACACAGCTCTACCACTTAGGGAGGCAACCAGGGACAAGGGGCAGGAGAGCAGCCTGTCTCAGTGCCAAGAGGCAGCAGTGACTGCCTTTGCCTTTTCCTGAAAGGGAGAGAGTTACAGTTGTTTACAGAGCACCTACTGTGTGACGGGTCTGCAGGAGGGCTGCATGCACAACACAGTGCTTGGCTGGAGGCTGTGAGGATGGACCGCATCATAGTACTGGGCACGTAAGGGAGCTGAAGCCTACATGAGTACAGTGACGTGGTTTGGTCTTATAGCTGTTAAGTGGCAGAGCCAAGATTTCATTACAGTCTGCTCTCATTTTAAAACAAACAAATTAAAAGCAAACAACAACAACAACGCAGATAAATTCTTCCGGAAAGCAAAGCCGCTGACTTAGGAAAACTGTTTCTTTTGTAACTGCACATAAAGGGCAGGTGGGACCGCTTATGAGCCCTGCCTTAAATGCCGTTAGTATAAAACTAGAGCCACAGCTGGAGGGGGAATCAGCACCAGGGATGCCAGGCTCCGTGGCGCAGCCAGTGTTGGATTTGGTAGGCGATGTGAGAGTCATTACTACACTGGGTTTCATCTCAGAACATGTTTCTTGAGACCTTCCCTCCGCTGGGACATTGTCTGACTTGCCAGCATCCCTGCTCCACTGTGGCTGCCAGATGAATCCATTTGCACCTAGGATCTTTGCAAGTCTAATCAAGCAGGTCCTCCATTCCCCCAGTGGGGGGCGGGGCGGGGAGCTGTTTGGCCTAGTAGACACTTTGGCTGGTCAGGAGAAGCGGGAGCTTGTATAGAAAAATACCCTGGGGAAAGGAAGCAGCAGCTTTGACAGACAGGTAACTGTCGGGAGATGCTTCCTCGCAGGCAAATATTCAAGAGGCAGCCAGCCGAAAGGATTCAACAGGCGGTTACCTGCACGATTGCTAAGCACCCCACTCCCTATACCCTTAGTATTGTGTTGGAGGTTTTGGTGCAGAGACTGTGTGGTTAGTTTCTCCTTTTCCACATGTTTTGGGGTATGCATGAGATATATGTATGGGTATTTGTGTGGATGTGGACATTTGTGTGTCATGGTGTGAGCGGGGAAGTCAGAGAACCACCTTGAGTGTTAGTGTTCTTCTTCCTTGTTTGAAACAGGACCTCTGTTGTCCTCTGACATCTATTCCAGGCTATGCTACCACGCTCAGCTTTACCTGGGTTTTTGTGATCCTAATTTAGGCCTTCACATTTGGGCGGCAAGCAGTTTACTTAATGAGCTATATCCCTAATACCATTAGTTGTTTATGTTCTTTGTTTTTCTTAAACACAGGGAGCCTGAAGCCATGATATTCTGCTTGTGGAGAGACTGGGGATACCTGGGTTTACAGTATAGCAATGTGATGGAGTAATGGAGTGTTTGTCATCACAAGCTGCCTCTTCTCCATACACACAAGTATGCAGTGAAGGGGCACAGGGGACACAGATTGAAAACGTTCTGCTGGCAACTGAAAGACCCAAGCTGTCACATCTGTGCTCACCCACCTTGAGTTCAAAGATAAGAAATTCCAGGGAATTAGCTAGGGGTCAGGCTGGGCTCAAGGGATCTGCCTCTGTGGGTGTGCTTGTTTTCTTTTGCAAGTTTCTGAATAGAAGGCCATTTGATCAACATATCAGAAACTCTCCCGGATTCTTCCAGATCTCCTGGAAAAAGGCAGCAAAGGGTCTCAGGATCCCATAGGAGTTGGATGGGGAAAGAACCCTTGCAACAGAATTCTAGATAGTATTCTTCTTTGCAAAAGGAGGGGACAGGAATTTAGAAGGTTTGTGGGATGCCTTTTGAGCAGGCAGGTCTGTAGGGAATCTCATTAGAAGGTGGCTTGCTGGAACAAAATTTTTTTTTTTTTTTTTTTTTTTTTTTTTGCAGGAGGGTCAATGCTCCTAGAGCTATCCCAGGTGTAAGATATGTATCGCTGTGATTAAGGGGAACCAGCCTGGGTTCAACCTGCCTTTGCCGATCTCGGGGTGTATGATCCTGTCCAAGTTACCTGAGTTTTGGGATCCCAGTCTCTTAAGGCTGTTAAAGGGAAGACAAGGGGCCCCACGTGAAATACCTGGGATACACTGTGAGCAGTTACTAGGTAGTGGCTTGTGTGTAAAAAGAAATAGAGTGAAAGGGACCTTCCTGGAGGTGAGAAGGATGCCCAGAAGAGAGGCTTTACTGGTGGGATCCCCCTTGGCTCCAGGCATCCTGAGGAGAAGGAAGGAGGGTGGAGAGAAAGAGGAGCACAGTGGTCCAGGCCTAGTCACAAGCTGGATGTTCTCTTACCAGCCTTTATGTATGCTGCTTCTCCAATGTAGCACAACTGCAGCCTACCCATTATGCCAGAAATCCTGGCAAAATCCTCAGCTCTGCTCTTTATCTCTTACTCCACCTTGTTATTGATTTCTTATCTATTTGCAGTGCTGGGGATGGAACCTAGAGCCTCCCACACCTTGGCAAGCACCTGACCACTGAGCCACACCTTCAGTCCTGATACTCTACTCTAAGTTGGCAGGTTTAAGACTTTACTTTCAGATGTTTGTGTGATTCTTGCCTCTTTACCACCCTAGTCTTCTATCAACATTTCTGAACTGCACTGTGGGGATCATTTTTTTTTTTTTACTGCTGAGACTTCTCTGTTGCTCTTGGTTCATCCAAACAATACCATTGGCTGGCTCCACCCCTTCCCATCTTACATCACCTGGCCTGCTTGCCCATCTCTGCAGCTACTCAAGCCTTCTTGGCTTCTCAAACTAGCTAGGCAGCCTTCCTTCTCAGGGGCTTTGCCCTGCCTTGGCCCTCTGTCTGGAAAGCATTTCCCCATGTCTTTCCCTCATGCCATGAAAGTCCCTGCCCCCCTGTTGCCTCAGCCTAGTACCCTGTATCAAGCAGCATCCCCACCGTTGTTCTCTCTCTTTACAAACTAATTCATATTTCCTCACTACTGTCACCTCTTGACATATATTTATTTGTTCATTTGCATACCACCTCCCTTCTCCGCCACTAGAAAGATCCATGAGATCGACTTTGTTTCGTTCAGCAAAGCCCTTTTCTGTATAAAATAGTCTAGGACCTTCACCCACCACCCACCCCCGCCTCATCTGCCAGACAACCTTAAAAGGCATGTAGTAAGAGTTTCCAACAATGAGTTGGGTGGTAGTCATGGCACACACCTTTAATCCCAACACTCGGTAGGCAGGGGCAGGTAGATCTCTGAGTTCGAGGCCAATCTGGTCTACCTCTAGGACAGCCAGATCTTGAAGAGAAAGAAAAGAGTTTCTAACAATGAAATATAGTCATCCTTGGTAGCCACAGGGTCCATAACTGTGAATTCAAACATCATATTGAAAAATAAATTTAATTGCCCCTGTACTAAACACATACCACTTTTTCCTGTTATTCTTCCCTAAACAACCTAATATGCCGGCTACTTACAGTGTGTTATTGTAAGTGATCTGGAGGTGACCTGCATGTTTATGGGAGAATTAATTTACATGCAAATACTATGCACATTATATTAGGTGAAGGACTTGAACATCCACAGATTTGGACTGTCTTAGGAAGATCCTGGAGCCAATCCCCACAGATATCAAGAGACAACCATAGTTATCCATAGACTCATACAGGCAATGCATTCTGGGGAATGATTATAAAGGAACCCGCAGAGGGGAGGTGCTGTAGAGCTCTAATAAAGGAGTGGGTTAGTGTGCCTGTTTTAGAAATGCCTGAAAATGGTGTACAAGACCAAACAGAGTGGCTACTTCTCTAGGTGGCAGATTTCCGGAATGTTCATAGGTGAGACATCCCTTCCTCCTGCTGTCCTCTAGGTGGCAGATTTCCGGAATGTTCATAGGTGAAACATGTCTTCCTCCTGCTGTCCTCTCTGTTCTTCTTCACAGATAAGATGCAGCTTATTGAGCATCTACTCTGCACCACAGAGCCTGCCTGGGAGGTGCAGAGAGTATGGGTGCCCGTGACTACCATTGCAGAATCACACTGACTCATTGCTTCACTGCCTAAAAAGACTTCCCTTTGCAGCTGCTCATCTCTCCCTCCTCCCTCCAGATAACCGCACTAATCCTGTGGCTGTCTGTGGTGTTGTCCAGCGGGTAGCTGGGATCACCCAGGTGGACTTCTTTCACTTGCCATTGTTCTGCTTTGAACTTGGCTCTCTCTCCTTGTACTTCATGTGCATATCCAGCTATGGGGAGTGGAGGCTGGCAAAGCAGGGCTTCAAGCAGGGCACCTTTGCAGATGCCCACCTGACCCTGCAGTATGGGCCCCTTACCATCTTCTGCTGGCCTTGCCTGGCCATGGTGCTACTGGAGTTTAGCCCAGCCTGGTGTACTTTCAGGAGTTTCTTGTGTTTGGGTTCCACATCTGGAAGTATCAGCTGGGTGGACCTTCCTGTGTGTGCCATTTGTAAACATACAGGCAGGAGGAGCACATGGGGCTGTTTGTTTTATTTACTTTGGAGCTGTGGGCAAGTGTGTGGGAGTGTAAGTCCCCCAGGCAGGTAGTGCCCCTGCACACCAGCATCTGGTGGCAGGCCACAGAACCATCAGCCTCAGAAGTCATGGCTCCCAGCCCTGCCCAGGCTCCAGTGGTGTTTCTTCTTCAGCCCCGAGAGTAATGGAGGCCTGGGGTTTGTTTTGTGGTCATTAAAGAGGAAGCCCAACCAAGGCACAAAAATATCCAAAGAAATGGAGAAACTTTTTCCTCCCAAAAAAGGTACTTGGTTGTCAGCCTTGAAAACTGGGATTTCGGAGTTCAGAAGCGGAACTCCCCCCCCCCCCCCCCGCAACACACACACCTCCACACCCCCATCCCTGGTATTGAAAGCACTAAGCACTTACTGTAAATATTGGGGCTCTCTAGGGAACAGGTGATGGGGATGGATTTGACACTGGGAGCTGAACGAAAGTCCTCCTCCAACTCCGCTCTAGCCCCGGACCACATTTAAGGGAAAGAAACAGTGAGTGAATGGGAGATCATACCATCATCTCAAGCAGGCTGACAAGTTTACAGGCTGAGGAGGTATACTCAGTGAGCTCCAGGCTGGGAACTAGAATTGAAATTCTGACTCCAGCTTCCATTCCTGTTCTGACTGAACAGAGAACTGAAACAAAGTGGTACCTGCTCACATTGAGAGATGCCAGCCAGCAGTGTCATGTTCAGAACAAAGGAGGAATGAAACTTGTCAGATGCCCTGGGAATCCATGCTGATGATCCAAATCCATCCACCTGACACTGTCTATCTTCATCCCCCCTCACTCTCTCCTCTATAACCCGACTAGTGAATACTTTGCAATGGCTTTGGGCTGCCACTCTGTTGTTCTGACCCCCATGGAATGCACACTAGTGATATACCTAATCCAGGTTTACCCCTGAGACTGTAGGGACTAATACAATATAGTGTGTGGACAACTTTCTACAGTCAAGCTGCCCTTGCTCTAATTGTGCCTTCTGAGTGGGGCCTCCTGGTTTGTCTTTGGTGTCTGCAGCTTGTAAGGCTATCACAGTGGCTACAGACCATGCCTCAGTTTGCCTGGGGAGACAGAGGATAGAGGTCTGCTGGCATAGGTGGATGCGGGGCCTGTGTTCTTTACAGAATGCAGGCTCCATTTCCTGGTCACACTATCTACACTCTGTGTCTCCTCTCCCAATGGGCTAGACAGTGAAAATCCGGAGCAAGAACTTGGGTAGCTTTGATAAACTATGCCAAGTGATGTGTTTCTACAAGGGACTGCCTTTCAAAACCAAAAAGGAAAAAATATATATGTGTATGTGTGTGTGTGACCTGACAGAGCATTTGGTTTTTATTCTCATATTGGTAGGTTGGGAGTTGGTCAGAAAATCTGATTATAAATATCTTATGTTGATCCTTTTTTAAAATTACCTTTAGCATAAAGCTCAATGGAGCTGTACCAGACTCTCTATGGTCCCCTTGTGGTCAGAGGTACAAGGAGGCACAGGGTGGGCCTTGCTTCATGAGGGATGTTGGTAAAAGGACAGCTCTGGTGTGGTCTGGGTCTTCTCCAGTATGTTGTCTGCAGAGCAGTGGTAGAATTGGGGCTAAGATCTCACTTTTACTTCCCTACCCTCTTGAGAAAAACCTTCAGGGCAAGTGGAACAGGGAGGCTCCTTAATAATTAAGTCCTGCATGCTTTGAAAGTCAGGAAGTGAAAAGAACATGCGTGGCCAATTGAATTGGAATCTTAGGCAGGCAGAACTAATCTTTCCCACACTTAAAATTAACCAAATGCCAGTGCTAATGTCTCTGTAAGGGGTGGTGAGGGGGAGGCAGAGAAACCTTGATCTGAGGGGTTCAGCCAGGAAGAAGCATGTGTCCCTGGGAGAGTCATGCTGGGGGGCTTGGACCTGACTTCCTTGTGTGAAGATGCCACCCACTAAAACTCATGACGCCCATTGTGGCCTCACTCCATAGTGACTTGAGGTTTCACACTGAGCTGTGGCCACCTACCCTGGTGTCCCAGAAGACTTCCTGCACCACAGCATGTGCCTCTTCAAGCAGTCACCACAGTGGCCATCAGAGTAGACTTTCACTTGGCCAGATAGTTATTGAGTACTGTGTCTCCTTCCCTCAATATACTTACATCTCAGCTTCTAGAGATTTCCAAATCAAAACAAGCACTCATTTCCCACTGATCTTGTGGCATCCTCATATCTTTTCAGAAGACTGTTTGACTCAGACTATGAGCTATGTTAGCTTTCCATGACTCAGATGAAATGACTGAGGTAATCACTTTAAAGCTTTTAAAGGAGGAAAGATGGGGTGTTTCGTTGTTGCTCTTTTGCTTTTGTTTGCTTGCTGATAGTTTCCCAAGTTTTAGATTGTGATCAAATGTCTCCATCCCTTTGGGCCTGTGATGAGGAGTGTATCATGGAGGAATGCTACTTAATTTATGGTAGCCAGGAGAAAAACAAGAAAAGGGAAGGGGTGGAGCTCTCAATGTCCACTTAAGGGAATGTGTCTAATGACCTAATGTCCTTCTGTGAGGCCCCCATCTCCCAACTCCATCACCTTCCAATAACTCCACGGACTGTTGACTAAACCTCTAATGTGTGGACCAATGGGGGGGTGTTAGTATATAAAACTAAACAGTTACTTAGATGGCCACTGTTGTCATCATCATCATCATCCTCCTCATCATTGTATTATTAATACTTTGAGCCTGGCATAATTTGCTGATTTTAAATTGTCTACGAAGAGCCCATATTTTGAAACATTTGGTTGTTTATAGAGTTTTGTTAATTGACAGTTGGAATTGCATAAAACCAAAATATGGAACAAATGTCTTAGCAAAGGAAACCACCAACAAAATGAAGGACACAGCCTACAGAATGAGAGAGAATATCTACTACAGGTAACAATAGTTAAGACAGGGATCAGCCTAGGTGCCTATTAACAGATGAATGGATAAAGAACTATGAAACACATATAGACGAGAATATTATTTAACTGTAAAGAAAAAGAAAACCCAGTTACAGCAATAACAAATGAAGGGTTGGGCCACCTCTTGGCTTGAGAGATCCAGAAGGTTCCAAGACCATGCACCTCCTTCATCTAGACCTGAGAACCTGTTGAAACCAGCTTCACAGAGTTGCCTTAATTAACAGGACTTGGGTGGGTAGGGGCTCCTCAAAGTTGGTGAAAGCTTACGAGTATCTTACCATAGTTATCCTACTGTTAACAAATGTTTTAAGTTATTTGTTTTCTCATCTAAAACCTCAAACAAACATAAAGGCAGAAAAATAGTATCACAAACCCTATGTACTTATAACAGTGGTTCTCAACCCTTTCCCAGGGGTTACAAATCAGATATCAGACATTTACATCATGATTCATAACACTAGCAAAATTACAGTTATGAAGTAGCAACAAAAATAATTTTATGGTTGTGGGTCACACATAAGGAACTGTATCAAAGAGTCTCAGCATTAGGAAGGTTGAAAACCATTGGCTTATATGGGTATTTTAAGTTTATTTTCCCTCTCCAGGTTTGATAACTATCCTCTATGATGCAACAATAGTCAGAGACATAAAAAAGCGCAGGCAGGTTTTATTACATGCCTAAAAGTGCTCAATGTGAGGACAAGATGGCGCTGAACTTCTGTAGAGCTTAACAAAGGAAGAGAGGGGCTTGGCTGTTGGAGGAGATGGCCCAAACTGTGAGAGGTTGGGGGAGGATGTGCATTTGGGCAGGGACTATCTCACGCAGATGAAGTCTCTCAGGCCACAGTCACTTGTGTTCATCTGTGCCTGAGCAGATGCCAACACCCAACCTGCCCCCCAGCTCCTTCTTGTGGACAGCTCCTGGTAGTGGTGAGGTATCAGGCAGTGAGAGGCCTCGCCCACATCAGGTTACTAATGCAAACAGATGAACATTTCCTTTTCATAAAAGGGCATCTCTTGATGTGGCTGTGCATACCTGTAATCCCAGCCCCTCAGAGCCTGAGGCTGGATAGTCAACAAGTCCAAGCTATCCTGAGCCACAGAGCAAAACAAAAGCAAAAGCAAACCAAAAATCAGGACAGCTTTTGGGAAATACTTCTGTGTTTGTGGAGGTCTGTAGTTCTCTGAGAACCTAACCCGCAATACCCCAAAGGCATATATTTTGGAGTTGGATGTTTTACTCTCCACATTTTTCACATGGATTCAGCAATTATCAAGGTGGAATTTATTTTACCTTTTCTCTTCACGTATTACCCTGCTGTTGGTAGTATGAGAGTGGGGCAGAGGTGGATGCTACAAGGCTTTCTATTCTAAGGCTGGGATCATCTTCTCACTTCATAGCAGTGATGTGGCAGACAGCTTGGATTTGCCAGCAGTCTGTGCTGCTATGCATTGTTTGTGTCCCTTCTCCAGAAGTAGAACTCATGCCTCAGGGCTTGAATGTCATCATCGAAGGGCCCATTTTAACTGGTGTTCTGTGTTGAGTGGCTTGTGAGGCAATTCTAGGAGACAGCAGGATTCCTCTGGGTAGGTATAGGCAGGGGGAGTCCTCAGCTTTCCATGTTTTGGGGATGACGTAGATAATGGTAATACAGCTATTACTTCAACTCTAGGGGACACTGGGCCCTATTGATGGAGTCTTAAAGATCCTGTGGTTTCTGAAGCGGAGCTGTTTTCTAGCTTCCAGATTCAAGCATCTGGCTTCAGGCCCTGGAGGAGATAAGACAGGGCTAAGAGGGAGGCTCTGTCTCCTACCTCTTTGACAGAGTAGTCACAAGTAGCCTGAAAGCTACCCACCGTGAGCCAAGTACCATTCCAATACTGTTTTATTCATTTTGGAATTTGCCAAGAGAGGGCAAGCAAGGAACGAGTTCTTCCAAGTGTGAGGGACAAGGATCTGCTTCTTACAGGCCCTGCCATTCTGAGCTGTTCTGAGGCAGGGCTTAGTAGGATGGGCAGTTAAAGTGAACACAGTTGAGTGTTGGGGAGACAGGTGAGCTCACACTTCAGAGTTCTCCCCTCAGATCCAACCCTGACTTCTACAAAGCAAGCAGAGACTTCAGGAAGGGTGTACTGGCTCTAGGAGCAGTCTCTGGGACCTGACTTTCAGCAACTGGCTGAAGATACTTGTCCCTCACAGTTGGAAGCACAGTCCCTCCCCTCTCTGCTTGGTCTCTTTCAGTTTAAAGTTCCAGCCTGATTCTCCCCTCCCATGCATGCATGATGTGCATATGTTTAAATTTTTTATTCTTGGCCGAAGTTAAGACACAAAATAGATTTGGAAGCAGATGAAACCGGTCTGGGTATAAGTTGGGCAGCAGGCACTTCATCCCTGGAGTAGGAGGGCCCAAGGCAGTAGGCCAGGGACTCTAATGTGGGGGTGGAAGTTGTCTCCTCCCCCTCTTGCCAAGTCCAGGAAGGCCTGGGGCTGAGGGCTGAGGCTGTTAACCCTTTGGGTCATCAAAGTGTTCCAGTGGAGTCCAAGCCCTCTGGTTTTATTGGGTGTTAAGTGCAAGTGCGACTCTCAGATACACTTCCTTGGAATGCTTCTCAGGATTTGTAGTAGAAGCATTCAAATTATAAGCATTCAAATTTAAGAATGCTCTGAAAACTTCTTTTCCCTACTAGCATCTTCCTTGGTGCCCAAGCCTCCATGCTCCCAGCAGTAAGCAAATAGCCCCTTATAGGCAGAGGTAGCCATGGTCCAGAGACTAACTTGAGGGTCTCCATCTTGACCCCCAACAGAGGTGATTTGTGCAGGGGTGGCATCTTGGATATTTATTTCTATATGATGAGAAGTAGCTAGGAATGCGAAGGTGCAGAAAACAATCCAGGGAAAACCGAGAACTGCAGCTCAAGCAATGACGACCTGGGTTCGATGCCCAAGAACCAAGTGAAAATGCCAGGCCTGATGGGATGTGTGCTTGTAACTCCGGCACCTGAGAATCAGACTCAGGACGATGTCTGGGGCTTGCCCGCTCTTCTGTTTAAGCTGACTGATGAGCTCTAGGCCAGTAGCATACTCTGTCTTAGCAAGAGATGATATCTTAACAATGGCACAAGGTTATCATCTGGTCTTCACATAAACATGTGTACCCAAACACACATGCTGTCTCATAAAGAAATTAATCTAGGGACTGGAAGGATAGCTGATTCAGTGGTTAAAAGCACTTCCTGCTCCTCCCACACAACCATAGTCCCTAAAACCAACCTCCTGTAATTCCAGCTCCAGGGGATCTGGCACATTCTTGTGGCCTCTGCTGGTACCCACACACAAGTGCACACACACACACACACACACATTTAAAAAATAAAATACATAAGCAAGTCAACATATGAGATGAGGAACTTAATTTTAGTTTTAAAATCATAAGACTTTCCTTAAAACATTATAGTAAGGCCTTTATGCAAAACTTCTTATTCTAGACATTTCATCTCATGCTAGGGCTTTTCTTGAAGACATTCTTTCCAAAATGATATGGATGTCTGTGTCAGAGACCTCTGTGCAGGATGCTCAAAGCTGGCTGAACAATGCAATGGGCAGAGTTGAATAGCCTGATACCTGTGCTCTCCCTCTGCCTAAGGTGCTGCCTGGCTTCTTAGTGCTTTGGCTCCCCCAGAGGATTGGCTATGAGTCCTGAGTAAGCTTACTCCCTCCCAGTCTCACTTCCCAGTCTTGTAACCTGGGGCTGGGAACACTGTCTGCCCTCGGGAGTTGGTTAGAGGTGAGACAAGGTCACATGTTTATTTGAGATGGTTGTCTTGTTTATTAATTCAACAAACAGTTAGATAATTGTCTTGGTTGTATGTTAAGATGGGTCATTTCTTTTCATCCCAAATATGTGCCTTAATCGTATATCGATTTTCATGAAAGCCCAGTTAATTACACCCGCTAAATCTCAGTGACAGTTACAAATCAGTAGGAAATGGGTGATTTTCCACAAAAAGGCAGTAGTTTGCTTTATTTTTGGAAACAGGGGCTCTCATAGCCCAGAGAGGCCTTGAATTCACCTTGTACATAACAATGACCTTCATCATATGACCTTCCTACCTCCTGTCAGTTTACTAAATTACTGTGTGTATCCGACATAGCTAACACACTTTCCCAAATACTGTATCCTTTAATAATCAGGAAGCCTAAGTTTTAATTTCCATTGAATAAAAATGTGAATGCATACAATGACATAAGCATCTCAGATACATTACATAACCAGTTATTGCTGATGGGAAACTGTATGTGACAATTTTAAGGGGAGTCATATACTCCTTTGTATAATTATGGAAATAAGTGAGCTAACTTGGTGATAAGGGTTCAGTTTTAGATTGTGTGCACCATTTTGAGCCATTCCTAGAATTAAAAATATCAGGCATTAAAACGAAGGGTTTTATTTGGGAGGCATGTTGTTTAAGCTGTACCCTGCTGCAAGCTTGAATGCAGGTAGACTGTGAACCTAACTTGGGGCTTTGTGCATGCCAGCCACGCACTTTGCCAAATGAGCGACATTTTTAACCCAAAACACAGTCAGTCTCTAAATGTCAGTTTGCTCAACATGACAGCTTCAGCAAAGTAAGTATACATGCTATATTTTATACAACTTACGAAGGAAAGGTAAGGTTGTTAGAAAAAAGGGTCCCTAAAGGTGGCTAACGAAACTAGTAACCCTGTTTTGCAAACTCCATGTCTGTGTTATGAGAAAGCAGCTGAATCCTGGAGTCAGGAAAGATGATACTTATAAATGGTTTATAAGGACCCAGTCTTGGAACTCAGCACAGCAAACAGTGATGTGATCGTGAGACAAGTAGATTTGGAGGTCCAAGGGGTCATTCGGAAATGAGGCCAGCATGTTGATGGATGATGTCATGGTAATAATTTGGGACAGGCTTCTTTCAGATTTGCCTTCTTAGTGGTGAAAGTGATCATACAAACCCACTTTGACCTATTTCTGATATTTCAGGTAAAAAAGTCAAATCTCTTAGTTTTCAGATATAACTGATATTAAAGTCTCTTGACACTTTTCTATGACACCCCAAACAACTACCTGCCACATATTCATATGCTTTGTTTTGTTTTGTTTAATTTCAGAACCAAATCTCCAGGAACCTCTTAAGTTAGATCAGCATGTCCAAGAGTGTATTTGGCAAAAATCCTCATTACTAATGGTACTTTAAGAAAAAGAAAATGACACTCTCAAATAATTCCCAGGCTAGGGGTCATGTAAGTCCAAGCTGTGGTTACAGACTCAGTGCCTACTCTATTTTGGTGATTCATGCTGTGTAACAGAAAATTAAAGGTTCTGAAAAGTCTGCAGCAAAGAAATATGACTGGATTTTCATACATAGCATTTCCCTAAATTATTTTTGATGCAAGTCGGAACACCTTTTAACATTTGGTAGGGTTTTGGAATATTTTGGGCAGTACTCACCAACTTCCTCTGCCTTCCACTATCCACTCTTACCTTGTGATACAGGGAGGAAAACAGCTCATCACTTTGTGTTATCAACAAATAGCCACTGAGTTCCTCCTGTCAGGAGCCATGTACTGGGATTCCTGCAGGTATCTAACACCAGACAAGAATGCAGGGTATCTACCTCCAAGACTTACACTGTGGCAGCAACATTAGCCATGCCCACAATGGCTTGCTTTCCTGCCCTGTACCTGGGAATGGCAGACCCTCTGCAGGGAATCCTCCTTATAGGTAAGAGACTAGACTTAGCCCATCCCCTCTGCACATCCCAGCAATATCTTGGTGCAGTTCCCCACACTTGCTCCTGCAGAAAAAGTGACCCCTCGTCCAGCTGTGAGACTCCATGTGTTTGTTTTCCCTACATGTGCCACCCTTGCACTAAGGCCTCTCAGTGCTTCACACGTTGGGGAGAGCTGGCAGGGGTGAGGTGGGGGCTTCCGGCAGAAGGCAGGACTGACTTACTGACAGATGGACTGCAGCCTGCTTCACATTCCCACAGTGATATTTATTTAAATTGTAGGCACTCTAAAAGAGCCTGGTAATTGAGAAAGAAAAGATTGGAGATGGGACAGAGGAACTCTATGTGTATGCTTTGGGGGTCAGAGAGGTGGTGAAGAAAGTGGGTTTGAATAAGGTCAGATGGGAAAATAAACCGTCATGATTCAAAAGCATAACTACCAACTAGAGCTGCAGCTCTGCTCAGTGTGTGTATGTCTATTTGTCTATCTGTGTCTGTGTGTCTGGTCTATCTGTCTGTCTCTCAAATATTGAGAGTAGGTGGGAAGATACCAATGAAAATAATCAAACTGTAAAATTCAACCGTCCACCACTGGATACCTACTTTGTACTTCCTTTATTCCAGAAGTTTTACTTGTGGAATCTGTATTTCCTTCCTTTACCATCTCAGTATGAGATAGATTTTATAGTTCTATACCAAACCAGCTCCTCTATAATTTTGGGACAAGGGGGAGGTACACTATCCCTGTCTCAGTGCTGTTAAGCTCAAGATTGCGCTGCCTTCCACAACTTGGCCATTTCACCCTTAGACTTATCTCTTCATGTGAATCCTTCAGATGTCCTCCAAGCATGCAGAGACTTGTGACAACTAGGGTGAGAGGGTTGGGGCTGCTTTTGCCTGGCATTTGCCTGAATCAGCTCCAGAACCAGACAGGACTTATCTTCTTTCAGTCTGGGTCACAGACCTGAGAGCTTTTGGAGTCATATGAAAGATCTCTATGTGGGCCTGGTGCTTTGGTCACTAATCACAGTGAGGAACGGGCATAGAAAATGACTGCAAGCCATGGCGTGATTAGAGATGGTGACGATTCTGTTGCCTGACTAACAGTCACTCTGAATCTTTTCAGTCCCCCAATCTCCCTAAGTCCTTGGCATGTTTTGGATGACTATAGGTCTCTCGTCAGCCATAACCTTCCAACTTAAGTTATTATTGGCTGATTCAACAAGTGCTTTCTAAATACCTACATGCGTGTTATGGCTACACATGTCCTTGTGGATAAGAGATCACTACTGTTGACCCTGTGCTTTTGCAGGCAGGAAAGCATAAAGAATTAATTTGGAAGGGTTCCACAGGAAAGAAGAGTGAAGTGTCTAACTTCTGGCTGGGGAGAACCTGACATGCCTATCAACTGAAACAAGCATCTGTTGCCTTTCTGTTCTCCTCCTCTAAGTCCACTCCACCCAGCCCAAGCTTGCAGGGAACTATGGGAAGACCTGGGTCCTGCCTAACTTCACCACTGGAAAGGGGCCACAGAGAGCTGGAGCTCAGGTACCAAATCTCTGGGGGCGGGGGGGGGGGGGAGAGCAGGAGGAGTGCCACCTTCATCTTTCCCTTGTCCTGTGTTGGCTTGGAAGCCCTCTCTCAAGAGTTCACTGCATAGACTGAGGCCTGGGAGAGCCTAGGATATGAGGCTTGCACAGCTTAGCAGATGTTGGCTGAGTACCTGCTTCCTGTGTGTCAAGGAAGCAAATGAACTGTGTATGTGATGAAAGTTAGACCCAGGAGACCTTGCCACACTGACTTCTGATAGGTCCCGGCCTTTGTCCTGGGACTGTCAGACTTTGACTCTCCTGGGACTCTCCTGTGGATGATAGAAGGAAAGTTTTTTTGGGGATGTACGAAAAAAGGCTATATTTGAGAGCTGACTTTCCAAACGCTGTGGCACATGAGTGCGTGCCCAAACACACATATGTACACATGTGTGGACAGTAGTAGCATGGGTTCCCGTTTCTTCCACCATTCTTCTGATGCATTTGGCACCAGCTCCACTCCCTGAACTTAGTGATTAGTGTGATCCAGTTTATCATATGACTCATCTTTCTTTAGGCCATTTATGCTGTGTTTTCATTTGGGTATAACCAAAAGGTATTGTCAGAGTAAAGGTTCACCTTGCTCACCTTGTTGTTCTCTCCCTATCCCCCTCAGCCCTCTGTACAGTGCACCCAGAGTTTCCCACAGGTTGGCTGAACTGCGCTCAATCTACCCCAGGGCCCTCCCGTTCTCTACAAGAGTGACCTGTGGCTATCAGTAGGGGATCTATCTCCTCTTCTTTGTGTAATCACAAAACAGGATACCCTTGCTTTTCTTACTCATGTCTGAGCCAAGTCCTGTTGTTTGCCCTTCTGTGTGTTTTGGAGGAAGCACCTTCCCAAGGTCCTGCATATGGCAGAGTACTAGCATGTTTCTAGGAGAATTTCCTGGGATACTAGTACCCTGTTCTCAGGGCCGCCTTGTTTTCATTGGGCGGTTTCAGTTAGAAACTGTGTGCTCGACTTGCTTTGAGCCTCTGTGTAAAGGTAGGGTTTGTACTAGCACAGTGATTCCTTTGCCCTGAGAGATAGGACTTCAAGCTTTAAGTATTAGTCCTGGGAAAGGTTTGCTCTATCTATCTAGGGTTATAAATAATAGCTTTTCCTTTGTTGTTTTGTCCACTCTTAGCATCAGAAGATTTAGAAGCACTTGTACCTGTTTCCTCTCCAGGGGATACAGTGTTTGAATTGACTGAGTGGTGTGTTGTGCAGGATAGTTCTGGCCACCCCAGTTTTTAGAAACACATAGATGAAAAAGACTAGGTATTCTCCATTGTGCTGATTTGCCTTTCCCTGTGGCTGTGTGCATTCCCTAACTAAGGTCAGAAACAAGATACTGGAAAGCAGCTCCAGCTATGATTTTCCCACTGTAAACACTACCTCAGAATTTCTGGTGCTAAATGACCTACTGTTGGGTGAGGATATCTCCCCCATTCTCTCTGAACAAGTAGAGACACTCTATGGAGAAATTATGATCATTAATGTCATTATCATCATCAAGAGTGCAGAAAAGGCATATGCAGAAGGGGGAAGGTTATTAGCTTATGTTGCTTATGTTATAGTAAATGTTGATGAGACCCAAGAAACTGAACATTAAAAACTAATGAGAACTTGTCCAGTGATTCCCCTCTCAGCACACATACACACACGTGCACACACACACACACATACTCATATACACACAAGCATGTGTAACAGAGAGAGACAAAATCGGACTTTTGTAAGGTTCTGTAAATCATGTAGAATGAATTGCCATTCTCATACCATTCCTTGACCTTCAGATGCACATGTAAAGAGCAATGATGTCATCCATTGCATGATTGTATATGGTCTACAAGCAAAGAACAAAGGACACACATCCTATGTGTCTGGAGTTGTGAAAAATGCAACATGCCTTTGGTCTGAAGTGACATTAGTTGAAAAGCCCACCAGGTGGCAATGCCACTGCATGAAATCAGATCTCCAGTGACTGATTTCAGCAGAAAGTTCATGACCCCTGCTCTTCGAATTTACTATGTGATCGCTGTACGGGGGCGGGGGGGGGAGGGCTGCTTTTGTACATTATCTCATCAGTGGTTTTTAGTAGCTCATCAAAGTGCTCTGTCTCATGTTCACAGAGAGTAATCCAAGACTCAAAGAGATGAAATAACACAAGGTTATGTTATGTGGCACTTCAAGGATTGGAGTGGTAATGCTCATATCTGACCCTCCAGTGGGAAGTCCCACCACTGTAACAACTAGAGAAGCTTTGTCTACAATGCAAATTTAAGATGATCCCTTAAGTCCCTGTGCTATAAACTATCCTGAAGGGTCTGGATAAGGCATTCACGTGGGGACAGGAACATTCTGTGGTGGTAAAGATGAAAGTGACCATGGTTATGAAGCACCCAGCACTGGGCTAGGCACATCCTAGTGGCTCAATTTAGTTAACTGACTTTCCCACGTCTCTGTTTTCATCTTTCTTCCCCTCCCTGTGCTCTTGTCTTGAACTCTTCAGGCCTGGACCTGTCTTTCTCTTTCTGACTCAACAGCTTTTTAAAAATTTCTCCTTCTCCCTTCCCTCTATGCCAGCCTCCTTCAGCCTGAAGCAGAAGGCATGCTTACAGTAGCATAGGCAGGTCCTTTCCTAGATCTGAGTATGCCCAGTACTGCAGCAAGCCTGAAGACATGTGAAGGACTGTAACTGAAGCTCATTGAAGGGCATAGGCCACAGGAGAATCTGCTTGGGTGCAGGCTCCACAGCACTCAGCTGCAGCCACATTGGTTGAGACCTTATGATGTTCCTTAAGAAAATTCCCCAGGCCCCAAATCCCTTTAAATCTTCCTCTTCCACCTCAAATTCTGACTGGACCCAACCATTCTATTCATCAAACATTGAATATGACACGGAAAGTGCCAAGGGATACTAAGAGGCATTTGACACATCCTGGCCTCAGGAGTTTATAGTTGATGTCAGAAGCTATGTTACAGACACACTTATTAAAACTCACAAATCAAGCCGGGTGGTGGTGGTGCACACCATTAATCCCAGCACTTGGGAGGCAGAGGCAAACAGATCTCTGAGTTCAAGGGCAGCCTGGTCTACAGAGTGAGTTCCAGGACAGCCAAGGCTACACAGAGAAACCTTGTCTTGAAAAACAAAACAAAAAAATAACAATAAAAACAAAAACACCAAAGGAAAAAAAAAGAACACCTTACACATATCACCATGGTGTATCAGGTGTGCAAAGCATTTCAGAAGACAGAATGAGGGTTTATGAAGGAAGAGGCGCTTAAGGGTGAAGTTGTTCCTCTGGGGCGAAGTGAAAGGGGACAGTGGCTCAGGTAGAAGGATCAGAAGGTAAAAATGCAATTTGCTGAGATTAGAGCAAGTGGGAGGAAGTCATGGGAAAGGCTGACTGCACGCCAAGTATAAAGGACCTGGAAGGCTGTGTGCAGCATTTGAACCCTGCTTAATCATTCTCAGTTGGGGAGCTATCAAAGTAGTGGCTGTGTTCACTCATTTCCTTTTTTTCTTTTTGAAACTGAACTCAGAGGGTTAAAAATAATCCTACAAGTCACCTGATTTTCTATGAACCTTCCATGGCTTCACGCAGCTACTCACATTCTTTTATAAAATGGTTTCTGCATTATTTTCTCCTCTTAGGAACAATTATCTTCATGTGGCTACTTGATCTTTGTAATTATCATATTAATTGCTAAATCCACACTAAAATCCTCTGAATTATTATGCCTAAACTTCTTACGGGAAGTTTCAGAAGAATGAAACCAAGGGGTTTAAACCCTGACTCTAGATTTACCTTGTGTGTGATCATAGACAAGATATTTATTCACCACCAATAAATCCTTACCAGTCTGATCACACGACCCACCTCAAGAAATTGTAGAGGGTCAAAGGAATCTCGTTATGAGCGCTAGAAGACACAGTAGCTGTCCTGGTACTGTAACCTTCTTTTGTTTTGGTTTGGTTTTTGAGATAGGGTCTCACTATATAGTTCTGGTTACAACTAGTGAGTTCTAGAACTCACTGTGTAGAAGAGGCTGACATCAAACTCACAGAGATCAGCCTGCCTTTGCCTCCCAAGAGACGACAGTAAAAGAATGCACCAGCATGCAAGGCTGTTACTGTAATCTTTACCTGTTTGGTTACGCTTGCTATTCTAGAGGGAAGGTGGGGAGCAGACAGTTCACATGGTAGTAGGTAGCATGTGCTTGTAATCTCCCCACCCAAGAGTCTGAGGCAGGAGGACTACTTGGTTGAAACCAGCCTTGGCTGTATAATGAAGTGCTGGCTCAAAAAAAAAAAAAAAAAAGATAGTGGTGAGCAGAGAGAGAACCAGAGACCAGTCCAGTGCAGTGGCCACTTGTCAGTGTAGATAAGCGTCATTTATTGAAATAACATTTTGGATATATTTTTAAGCAACATTATTTAAATTATTTTCATCTGCATTTTTAACACTAGAAAAAAAATTAAGTTACACATGTAAACAGTACTGCCTGTGGTAGTTAATCATAACTTCCAACTTGACTGGCTTCAGAAGCATAGTAAAGTAGTCTACTCTGGGGATTAGTAGAACACACTTTCCCCTCCTACCTTTAGTAACCCATCTTACCTCTAGGAACTCCAGTATATTGTAATGGATGTACCTGTACCAAGACCAAGCCAGGGGGACCACCCACTCCCTCAAGGAAGAGATTTGTTGGGCCTTGAGGAATTCAGGACTATTAATACCTCCTGAGGCCACCGGAGGAAGTGGACCAACCAGGGCAGGCTAGCACAGAACTCTTTCTCAGCAAGTTCAGTCTGAAGGGGCCTCTGAACCATCCACACGTATAACCTTTCAAGGGAACTACGAGGGGCTCTGAATTTGTCACTGACCTGGGCACCCTGGAGAAGTGGTGCCATTGGTTTTAATGAGTATAGTTAGTTGGGACTGAGATGGCTGGGAGTTACGGGAAGGGAATGATGGAATTACATAGGCATTGGTGTCAAAATAAATACTAAACACTACCCATCCACCCGCCCATCCTGCCCATCCTTCCTTCATGCAGTCTTAGTCTTATAAGACATGTGCTCCCCTGATGTGTCCATGATGCACCTCTCCGGGCCCTACCCCCCATCATCCTCTTCCTCACTCCTAACCTCGTTAGGTCCAGCTCTTCTAGTGGCCCAGGGCTCCAGATTAGAGCTCTCTGGGAGAATAGACCCTTTTGAAAGGAAGAAAGGAAGAAAAAAAGGAAGAAAACCAGAAAGAAAGTGAGAAACACAAGAATGAAACCAGCTAAGGGGCAGTGGTGCCTTGAGCTACGTCACTGCATCACAATGAATACGGACTCTATTAAGCTCCGTTCTGCCTGTTAGTGTCTCCCGGGGCAACATAGCCCCCATATGGCAAGCATGCAGCAGATTAGGGTAGGCCCCCAGGCCGCATGGAAGGCCAGGGGCTTGACTGGCAGTTGAACCCCCTCTCTCCTCCCCCTTCTCCTCACACTTGACACTGCCTGTGTTTATCTAAAGCAAGGAGTGTGGGGGGGGCATTGGAAGTTTTTTGTCCCAGCTCTGAGAGAAGGGGAGGAGGCTGGAGCAGTGTAGGGAGAGGTAGGAGGGTGGAGGTGGGGCAGTCAGGAGTGAGGCTGGAGGGAAGGTTTCATAAATATTCAGAAGGAGTGCTGAATGGAGAGAGAGAAAAAGCAGATGGAATTCATGTTAAAGAACGGCACAATCACCCTGTTTTGAGCCCTCCAAAAACAAAGAGAAAAAGAAGAAGTAAGAAAAGAAAAGGGAACAGCCCCCTAGGAGGACTGGAGTTCTTATCCAATTAGCAAGGTTGTCAAATGGAATTTATATGGAATAAGGGTGAGCGAATTGAGAGGAGAGTGTGGAAGAGAAAAAGGTGATTTCCCTTTTCTCTTTGTCAAGCTTAGCAAGAAAGCAGGGTCTGTCAGTCTGCCCCTGTCTACACACACACACACACACACACACACACACACACACACACACACAATCAAACACACAATCTATAGAAACAAGATCATTTTCAAGAAGGGGTAGAAATCACAAAGAAATGAGAATCCCTAGCAAGGTCTTCCTCCTCCACCTGAGTGGGAACTATTTAGATGTGTTTGCCAAGAGTTCAGTGTTAAGTCTAAGGAGACTTGTCCTTCCCTAAGGTGGCAGAGGGGCTTCTCTCTCTGGGAACTCTCCCCAGAACAGTCCCAAGTACCCTTGCCTTGTGAAACTAAGGATTTTCCACCTGCGGGGGGGGGGGGGGGGGTTGGGGGTGGAATCCCCTCTGTTATGGGCTTGTCATAGTGGATTCAAAACATGGAGCCCAGGCATACTGCTCTGCCCCAAATGTCACAGGCAATGAATCCCCTCTGTCTTTGTGTTAATTTCAAACTCTCTTTCTCTGGTCTTCACAGCAGGACTCTCTCTCAGTGTCCCATCTGTCACTTTTTATTCCCTAAAGTGGGATACAAGCTCCCAAAGGTGAATCTGGCCAATTCCACAGTGGCCCTGAAAGAATGTAGCAATTCCCTCATCATTTATTTCTGTCTACAAGAGAAGTAGAGCATGAGTGGCCCTCTGATATTTGATCCAGGCACTGATAGTGATCACTCTGGGGTGGGCAGCTGAAAATTGTCACAAGTCACCACCGTACCCAAGATATCTCTTGGATAGAGAGGGCTTGTCGGTGGGTACCCTGACCACTCATTCATTCTCTCCTCAGCTTTCTTGTTCTCTCTTAAGTGGATTTTCAGATTCTATTATTTAGTTTTAATTAAATTAACTCTCACAAAAGAGCAAATGGCTTAAAGAGATGTCTGCAAAGAAGCTAGGTTGAAGAGAAAGCTGATAATCTAACCACATGCAAACAGAAAAAAAAAAACAAAAACAAAAACAAAAAAACCCAGCAGAGCTGACCCTTCTATGGCCATGAGAGGAGGTGAAATCTTTGGTAATGGAATTACATCTGATGAGAAGTCAACAAAACAATTAAAGTTCAAGCAGGTGGTTTGAAAGTGATTACAGCAGTGACCTACCCCAAACAAGCCCATGTCTTAAGGTATTAGGTAATGATTATACAACAATCAGTATTATGGAGACATTCAGATATGATTAGACTTTTACTTACTTAAATTTTTTTTTAGGTCTTCCTTATATGTATTTAGCTGATAAATGAGGCATGTATTAGAGATAGTTGCCCATAGTATCATAAAGGAATAAATTGGGAAACGGTGGGAATCCACTATTCCAGAGAAGTCTTTTCAGTGTCTGATTGCTTGGTGCAGCAGCCTGCACATGGAACACTGCTTTCCCACCTGCTCCTTACATGGACACTCTGTGACAGGCTCAATCCAAGCACCATCACATTCAGAAGGCTTTTTCTGAAAATGCTCTCAATGTACTCCCTCCCACCCTGGCTGACTCCATTACTGGCCAAGCTTTGAAGATAAAGAAGGTTAAGGTTGGCGTGAGACTGATTCCAGAACTGGAGTGATTTGGAGCAAGGAAGGTTTACTTCTTCTAATAACATTGAGCTGCTTTCTTCCGTCTTATAGCAGCGCACTCTGAAACATGTGACTTATGGTCCCCACACCAGGAGAGACAGACCTGGCTCTCTAGCTCATGGCTAGCTTAGTCCAGAAGTAACAGATAGCAACCTCATATTTTACTGGCCATTACCAGTCGCATGAACTTCAGCTAGCTGCAGAAGAGTCTGGGAAATGGAGAAGAGTTCAAGAATATTCACTGGGTACTTGTAAACTTAAATCCTACATTTGGCTGTAAGTTTCTAAGAAATGAAACCATGTGTTATTGTTAACAGTGTCTCTTTACTGTCTATAGGTGGTAGATTACAGCAATATTTTCTCCCAGTATAAGTTATAGTACATGTAGATACTTTAATAGACTCCCACATAAAGTCTGGGTAAAGAGTAAAGGGGTAATGTATTCAGAAGCTAGCTGAAGCATTGTGCATTATGTGAGAACATCAGACCATTATAATTGCCCCCATTTGACAGCTGAGCATGGTAGCACATCCCTGTAACCTCAATATTAGGGAAGTTGAAGTAGGAGGATCTCAAGTTTGAGGCTAAGCCTGGTCGCAACAAGAGCCCCCCACCCATACACACACACACACACACACACACACACACAGGAAAAGGAGGAGGAACTAGGACTTAGTAAACTGCTTGCAAGACACAGAAGGACCTGGGTTTGAACACCAGAACCCACATTTAAAAATAAGTTGAGAGTAGTAGTGCACACTTGTAATTTCAACACTGAAAATAGGAGACAGTTGGATCTCTGGGACAGCTGGTCAGCCAGGTCAGCTTATAAAGCCGTTTTCAGGCCAGTGACTCTGCTCAGGAAAAAAAAAAAAAGTGGATGGTACCTGAAGAGCAACACCCAAGGTTGTTCTCTGGCCTCTAATACAGATGAACCCACATACACATGCAATGTGCCCACCAACACACAAAGGGCAACGAAAAAGAAGGGAGGGTGAAAAGCAAAGAAATGTGGAAAGACGGGTCAGAGAGCTCTAGGTAGATGTTTCAGATATTAATCTAGGACTCTTCTGATAAATGTAGTAGTCACCAGCCCTAGACGGTCACTTAAAGCAAACCTAAAATCTAGTTTGGTTGTTACAATAGTCAGATTGCAGCACTTGATAGGTGGCTAATTGCTACCTGTTGCTTGGGATGGTACAACTAAAGAGCACTACCATCTTACAGTTTTTATCCTGGAGGTTTTGTGTAGTGAATGTTAGATTAGTATAGATTAGTATGTTTATGATAAGAATGATTTAAATTGCCACATAGATAGTTACTATGGGGCTAGAGAGATGGCTTAGTCTATAATGTGCCTGCCCATGAGCATGAGGACCTTAGTCCTGATCTCCAGAATCCATGTGCAGAAGCTGGCCTGGGGGTGCTAGTACGCTCTTGTAATAGGTGGATCCCTGAAACTCATCGGCTGTCAGCCTCGTGGATTCGAAGAGCTGCTTGCTCATTGATAGATCTTGTTTCAAAACCAGAAAAGATGGAGAGTAAAGACATAAAGATGCCTAGTACCATCTTCCAGCCTTTACCTGCACACATGAACACATACTCTAAGAAGTACATATATCAAATATACAGACAAAACACACACACACATGTCTCTTCGACAGATGGTAATACAGGCAACACACATATGAACATACATATATATACATAAGGAACTAGATTCAGAAACTGTTATACCCGGTTCTGAAACCCCTCAGGGGGTGGTGCTGGATACTGAGACCAAAACTGGACTGGGATTCGGTGGCCCGGTTTGTAGCCCTAGTCTCCTGGCTTAATTAGCTGGGAGACTCAGTTGCCTGGAAACACACTAGATGTTATTCTAAGTTATATTGCATTTTTCTTGAGGTCCTTCCAATTTAAAAATGTTTCCTTTTAATTAGGTCTGTGGGTAAAGCACAACATTTTAAGTAAAAATAAACTTTTTTAAAAACCACATATTTTCAAGGGTGTATACGTGGTGTTTTGGTAGTCTTTTAAAAATTCCTTCTCCTAAATCTCTCTAAATTTGCATATTTATCCCTCCAAGAAATAAATGCTTGTGATTTCCTAATGCCCCCTTCAGTGCGACCTTGAGTATAGAAGTCCTACTCTTGAGCCGTGGAGCTATCAACATTTATACCCACCTACTCTTGTCTCCAGCCAGGGTACAAGCAGCTTAGCTTTGCCTCCACAGAGCACTGGGAAAGGGGATCTTACTTTATGCAACTGGAAGCCAGTCAAAACACGCACCTTGGCAGATACACTTAATTGTCTTAGCCTGTCTCAGCCAGAGGAACAAAAGGCTAATTTTTTTTCTCATTCCTGCCACTCTACTGTTCCTGAGGCGTGCCTCTGTGGTCTGCTTGATTACTCTCTTCTGTCACTGGTGCCCGCCCTGCAGAGGAGCAGGTGAGGCAGGGCTAGAGGTGGCCTGGTGCTGAGTAGGTTCACTCTCTTCCCTGTCCTCAGCCAGTCTTGTGGGGAGGAGCGGAACAGGCTGGCTCCAGATGATAGACTCTCAGTTGTTTGTAATTTTTCTCAAAATCATGAAAAATAAATAAATTTGAAGGCCACAATTCCTCATGCGTGGTCTCAACCTCATAAATGTGTGCTTTTCTCTTGGTTTTGGACTGCTTTAGAAATGGCTGCTGGGAAGCAGGCATTTCAGGGGGGAACGTGTTTGTCAGGAGTGGAACTTCTTAGACTAAAATTTATGTGCATATCGTCACCCTTAAAAATGGAGAGTCACTTGCCCTCATGGACTAGAATTCACAGCAAGAATTCATTTTCATGTCTGTCTGCTTTAGATATTTTAACAATTTCCTCTCTTTTTCTGAGAAAATGCATAAGAAAATAAGATAGATCCAGACATATATTTATATTGCCAAGAAAAATAACACGCCTTATGGGTTTCTTCCTCCAACTTTGAAAACACCTCCCTCAATTCACAAGGAGGCAAAGTCACACTGCAGTTCGGTTCTCCATTTCAAGCCTTGCATATAAATATACATATATATAAATTATAAATATATACACACATAGACTTACAAAATTATAAGACTATAGGTCCTTTAACACTTAAGAATCATAAATAACTCCACACTAAATTCTAGTTGAATGAATACACACACGCACACACATATACATATATATGTATATACATATATATATATATATATGTATGTATATATGTATATATTCATTCAGATTTGTTGGGGCCTGAACATACTTTTTTTTAACATACTTTTTTTTTTTTTTTTTTGGTTTTTCGAGACAGGGTTTCTCTGTGTATCCTTGGCTGTCCTGGACTCACTTTGTAGACCAGGCTGGCCTCGAACTCACAAAGATCCACCTGCCTCTGCCTTCCAAGTGCTGGGATTAAAGGCGTGCACCACCACCGCCCGGCTTCTTAACATACTTTTTAAAAGGCTCTTAGGAGATGTCTCTGCATCAGAATCAAAGCAGACAGTAGATTATCATTAATGCTGCCAAATAAATCCACACTTCGGCAGCCTTCTGGTTCTTCTGACTCATTCCTGCAGTTAACTGAGACCCTGAGGGTTCGTGTGTGTGTGTGTGTGTGTGTGTGTGTGTGTGTGTGTGTGTGTGTG
>CAJQZJ010031868.1:2043603-2059224 GCA_907164525.1 Lophiomys imhausi
TGTGTGTGTGTGTGTGTGTGTGTGTGTGTGTGTGTGTGTGTGTGTGTTTGATACATTGATAGATCTGAGATAGACAGATGGATATAGACACATAGATATGTGTGTGTGTGTGTATCTCAAATAAGATTCTCTGAAATTCACACCTTTAGAATATGAGATCAAGCGCAGCAGGTAACATGGTCTAGGAAGTATCTGAAATGCCCAAAATACACATGTGAGGTTCTAGGCTCAGTCACCAGCACTTCTCAAACTACACAGACAAAAATAAAGTAAGTGTTTAGGGGCTGTAGTTCCATGGTAGAGGGCATGCCCATCACATGCCAGACCCTGGGTTCTGAAGTTCCCAGCACTAGAAATTAAAAATAAAATAAAAGCCAAAGTAAAATGAATCTAAGCCAGATATGGTGGCTCATACCTATAAAACCCTGGAAAGTGTTCTGCAGCTGAGGCAGAGCAGCTGTTTTGAGTACAAGACCAACTTGAGCTACATAGGAAGTGCCGGGTCAACTTGGGTGAGACCCTGTCTCACAAGATTAACTCAGAACTGCCTCCTTGGCCAGCCAGAAAAAAACCTTCAGTAGTACACAGCCTTTTCTGTTGTTGTTTGTTATTGTTTTGGACTTTTCCCCCACCTCTGGTCACAATTGTACTTTTACAAAATAAGACCTCAGTATCCCTCCTTGGGGTCAGGTCATTCCTACTTCCTCTCTCCTCTCTCCCTTCCCTACCATTAAATAAAATTCTCTTCTCCTTGTTGTCTTAAAAAAAAACGAGGGTGGTAGTGAGGGCTGTTTCCATTTTGAGCTGTATAAATTACCAAGGGTGCAGAAGTAATGGGAAGTGTTTGGCCTGTCCTCCTAAAGCAGTAGGGGGCTTGGGCTGAGTTTCCTCAGTAAAACCTTTGTCCATTTTACAAACCAAACACCTCTGTGCAGCCTGTACCTAGATGAGAAACAGCCCTTGGCCTGCTTTGTCTGCTTGCCCACACTTTGCTATTTATTGCTTCTTGTTCATATTCCCTCTTGCTTTCTCTGCTCCCTCCCTGGTCTGTCTTTCCTAGGCTGGGAAGAAACTTGATGCCAGTCTCCTTAAAGGGATAGAGAAACTGGGGCATGTCATGAATAAGTTAGTTCCCTTAAAAAAAAAAAAAAATCCTGTAACTAGGAACTCATGCAAGGTTCTATTTTAACACATCATCATTGGGAAAGCGTCAATTAAGAATTAATTAAAAAAACAATGACCTGGAAGATTAAAAGGACACAGAAAGTTGTCCTTCTTGGCAAGGTGTTTTCTCTAGGAATCACTGTTTGGTGTCATAGTCTTATTCCAAATCTGTTTAAAAAAAAAAAAAAAAAAGATCAATGGGTACAGAGCCCTCGATAGGAAAGTTGGAGAAAGACAGCCACAGTAGCAGAAAGCATGGGGCTCTGTAGAAATAGTGGCCCCCACCTCACGGGGCTGGTGTGCCCATGAGAGGATTCTTCTTGCATAAAGTGTAGCTGGTCCATGGAGCAAGTTCTCCCTCACACCCTGCTGTTTACAGCAGCACTAACACCCTATGCATGAAAGAGCCTGAGTAACAACAGCCCTTGGAGTTATTAAACTATTAATATGGGAGTAGAAGTTTCTACAGGGAAGTAACTTATTGAGAATGTCAGAAGGGAATTTTTCAAAACTTCTTTAAGATTTTTCTTTTTTTTTATTTTTAAATTTAAGATGCATCTTCCCCCCCAACAGCTCCCCCTTTTAGTCCAATAAAAGGCTCTTTCTTTTATAACAATAAATACAGTACAAAACAATAAGAACAATTAGGCTACAATTATGAAAATCATAAGATATAACAAACATTCCCAATGTCCAGTCCATAGTATTTGACAACTGATATTAATATTCTATTATCTAACTATGTCAATGAGTTTAAAGTTCTATACCTAACTCAGTTTCCATCCTAACTTGCATTACCAACTTAAAAACACCTTCTTAGACCTAGAACATCCTTTTAATTGCTAAACAACTTAAAATTTAACTGTGAAACTATAACTATCTAGGTCTTCAACCACATCAGAGACCTGAGAAGGATAAATATATCTGAATAAACAGGAAGTGCAGAGCAAGAAGCTTCCAAAACTAAGAAATGACAGACAACTGGCTGCCTGGACAGTCCCCAATTTCTTTCCATACATTAGAGCACCTATCTTCAGCCTTTTGGCCCAGTATCTCTGACAGACATTAATTGTAAAGCAGGAATTATGAAGGACTTGCCTACCCTGTCTTAGCAGAGCTAGGCAGTTGACTTACCTGCTTCCAAGTTGTCCTTTTCAGATGGCATTCTATCTACAGTTGAGGCAAGGGATTTTTCTTGCCCAGTGTCAAGCTTGCCACTGATGCAACCATCTCCAAATGGAGATTCTTTGATGCTCATCATCTACGTGGAGTAGAATTAGGGGTGCTGTCAGGAGCTAACATGTCTCAATATCAAAAAATCTTAAGAAAACATCTTTGAATGTCATATTCTACAGATCTCTTGAGGTTTTTGAAGACCACCTATCTATCTCTGTATATTTGGATAAGCAAATGTTGCTTGTCTTTTAGCAACTGACAGAAAATATCCCTTGTCCACTCCCAGAACAGTTGAGAGGTCTTGTAATTTTCTTGGAATACCCTGTGAGCCTCCCTCAGTGTGTGTTGGGGACCCAGGTTTGTGGAGACGGTGCTCACTGAATGGACCTGATGTGGTCCTCTTGAACCCTCACAGCAGCCAGGCTGGATGAAGGCCAGACCCAAACAGTTTCAGAAAAGCCAAGGATCTATGCCAGTCCCAAACACAGGGCAAGAGGCTGTGGCAGGGTTGGTTGGAAGGCCTGAAATGACCACCTAAAGCAGACCTGTGGGCATCCAGAAAACACAGATTGGAAGCTCAGGGTTGCTCTCTATCCAGAAGAGTAAGCCTTTCCGTCCATGAGACTACAATTTGAGAGTCACTCATTACACTGATTGTTCTAGAAGAATTAACGATTTGATCATAGGCCACTGTCCCAGAAATTCACCATTATATTGCCATATGTGGTCTTTACCATAAAAAATTCAATAATGGTTTCAAAATTCTCAACTCAGCCTTTTTTTTTTTTTGGTTTTTCGAGACAGGGTTTCTCTGAATATCTCTGGCTGTCCTGGACTCGCTTTGTAGACCAGGCTGGCCTCGAACTCAAAAAGATCCGCCTGCCTCTGCCTCCCAAGTGCTGGGATTAAAGGCGTGTGCCACCACCGCCCGGCTCAACTCAGCCTTTTAAACAAAGATATTTTAAGAATGTTAAAAATGAACCATGCATAAGGCCTAAGCTTATATGACCTTTGAGTTTAATCATATCCCTCTCACAGCTGTAAACTTGCAACATTTTGTGAATCTCAGAAATAAGATTATGAACTCTGTTTCCAGTCAAAACATTATTTTGGCTGCAGAGATGGCTTTGTGGATAAAGCAGAGTTCAGGCCCCATTGCCTACATAATAATGGGACATGGGTGTGGTATCTCCCTATTAATTTCAGTGCTCTTGAGGTAGAGATGGGATCTCAGAACTAAGTTGGTTCACTAGATTTACCAAATTTGTGAGCTCTGGATTCAGCAAGAGATCTTACCTTGGTAAACACATATAAGACACACACATACACACACAGGACTGCACACAGAGAGACATGGACGCACATATACATATGCACACCTCACACATATACACAAGGAAAAATATATAGGTATTTTAACACTCTTGAGATCTACTATAGTTAAGATTCCTTCCATCTTTGTGGCCCATAGTTTTATCAACCTCAGAAACTACTCTATGATCTCATCACTAGAAGAATAAAAAAGAAGTTTCTTAGAAACTCTGGCTGAGTATGGTGACACACGATTTTAATCCCAGCACTTGGGAGGCAGAGGCATGTAGATCTTTGTGAGTTTTAGGATATTCTGGTCTACACAGCAAGTCTGAGGACATTCAGCTACTTAATAGTGAAACCTTGTCTCAAAACAAAACACACACACACACACAGAGGGGAGGGGAAGAAGGGATGAAAGAAAGGAGGTAGGGAAGGAAGGAAGGAAGGAAGGAAGGAAGGAAGGAAGGAAGGAAGGAAGGAAGGAAGGAAGTCTTTTAACAGTGTAACATCAGAAGCTACAAAAATCATATAAATGGCTGCTGGTAATATGCTTGAACACTCTTCTCTCTTAAGAGGTCCACACGCTTGTGTTGAGTGTGTAGCATTTTTTTCTCCAAACAGCAATCTCTTCCATAGTGTTCTAATGTTCATGCTGAAATCTGTATAAAGCCTTTCTTATAAACCATGGGGAATGAGGCTAGGAGGGGGGTGCCCAGTCAGGAAGATACTTGCTGCTGCACAAGCGTGAAGACCTGAGTTTGGATCTCCAGAAGGCACACACGAAACTGGTTAAGCAGTGTGTGCTGTCTACAACCCCAGTGTTGGGAGGCAGAGACAGGAGGGTCCCTGGGGCTTGCTGCCACCTGCTCTACCCTATTGCTGAGCTCTAGGGGTATTTTTTTTGGGGGGGGGCTTGGTTTGGTTTTTGTTGTTGCTGTTTGTTTGGTTTTATTTTGTTTTGTTTTTGACACAGGGTTTCTCTGTGTAACTGTCCTGGAACTCCCTCTGTCAATCAGGCTGGCCTGGAATTCAGAGATCCACTGGTCTCTGCCTTCCAAGTACTGGGATTAAAGGTGTGTGCCACCACCGCCTGGCTGAGATCTACTTTAAATAAGAGACTGAAAAAAGATAAGGTAGAGAGCAATTGAGGACATTTGATGTTGACTTCTAGCCTCCCAGTGCATATGTACACTCACCGCAAAGCCACTACAAAAATAATAATTAAATAAATATACTCCAGCTCTACTTCATATAAAAATATTGCCTGACGGGTGTATCCGATGGGTCCTTGGAACATTCCCTGTTCCTGGAATTCATTTTGATGTCTTTTTTTTTTTTTTTTGATAAAGGCATTGATCCATCTTCCTTATTTGGTAATACTACAGATACACCAGCAGAAAACATAGAAACGATGCCTTAGTTTTGGCAGTATCAGAAGAGCGTATTAGGATATGCAGTTGCCTTTGTGATTTTGAAGACTCTTTTAAAGAACCATAGCTATGGATATATAACACTGTGGAGGAGAATGGAAGATATTAGGCAGGTGTGAGAGGGTGGCTGGTAGCGTATCAGGTAGCTGGAGGGGCAGGCAAACAGAATTGTGAGGGGAGTATTGTCCTGAACAGAGATGCAGCCCTGAGAATCATGAAGGCGGAAGCCCCAAAATTGCAGTACCAGGGGCAGAGAGAAGTGGAGGCTGGAGGGCAAACATTGAAATAAGGTTCTGCTCAGAGTCCCAGCTGACGAGAGACCTTTTTGTCTGTCTTCATGCTTGGGCCAATAGAGGCTACTGACAAGTTTAGGAAGGCAGGTTTATTTCAAGAATAAAAATCCCTAAGGACAAAGGTGAGGTGTTGGGGGCAGGGGAGAATTAAAGCTTTCAGGAGTCATTGAGATGCTGGGATCCATTAGTGGGGAACATCCTCCAGCAGCAGCGTTGTCCAACAGAGTTCTGCACTATGATATGGGGTGCCATGCAGCCGTGGATTTGTAACTTCTGACAGTGAATGAGAAGGATGTTCTCACGTTTATACTCATGTGGCCCCCTATTCGGCCCTTCGATAGTTCTCAGCCTCTCCATACCTTGAGGTCCTTGTCCTCAACATCAGTCCCCAGACAAAGCTCCAGCATTGTTTCCATGATGCAGGAGGAATCCCAGTAGGATGTATCCTTCAGATAAGAAAAGTCATGAAGAACTTTGGCCAACCAGTAGCCCAACCACTTTACATGCTGCCTGCAAGTGTCATGGAGTGAGGTTGAAGGGTGGGTCAAGCTCCAGATGTTCTCACCCATGGTCATTCTCTCAATTTCTCTCACAACAGGATTGCAGGGGACAGCAGCATCTCTTCAAGTGTCACACGTGGCTTATGGGACTTTGGCTTAGAACCCTCTGGGGCACACCATACTTTGTGGGAAGATGACAATGTGCCAAGGAAAGCGGCCTATGGTTACACTGATTTGGCTCCTCTTGGCCACAGCAGGCTGCCTTTCGGATCTGAGTGAGTGATTTCCTTCCGCTCTCAGCCTGCCCCTCTCAGAAGAGCACTTTGACCTGATGTCAGAAGGAAGCATGAAGCAGCTTAGAGTACGTAGAGTACTACATCTCTACTGACCTTCAGGCTGTGGCACACTCAAGAACACAGATGAAAAAGTGATCAGGACCATACCACATTGTATTTTTGTAATTTCAAAGCTATACTCGTGGTAGAGGTGGAATACTAATGATAGTTGCCTGTGGTGAGCATTTATTGTGTGAGCACAGAGTGGCTGTTTGCACACTCTGTGAGCCTCACAGCAGTGCTGTGAGTCCAGCATTACTAGCCTCAGTTTACAGAAATGCCAGAATTACACAGCTCAGAGGCAGTGGCACTGGATTCAGCCCAGGTCTGTCCAGCTCCAGAGCCTGAGATCTTCCCTTTATGCTGTATTACCACATAGCAATGGGACTTTCTGGAAACAGATGAAGAGGGGAATGGGCAAGGGTAGCTGGGTTATTCAGGAGAACACAGCTTGCCTGGGTGCTGAAATTCTCAAAAGGTGGTGGTGGTGCTGGCAGTTTCTCGGGGGGCCTCAGCTCATTGCTGCATTGACATTCTTTTTCCAGATGAGGTTCCTCGGGTGACTGTTCAGCCCATGTCCACTGTCCAGAAGCCTGGAGGAACAGTGATCCTGGGCTGCGTGGTGGAGCCACCATGGGTGAACATAACTTGGCGCTTCAATGGGAAGGAGCTCAATGGTTCAGATGATGCTCTGGGTGTCCTTGTTACTCGTGGGACCCTTGTCATTGCTGCCCTCAACAACCACACTGTGGGACGGTACCAGTGTGTGGCTCGGATGCCTGCAGGAGCTGTGGCCAGCGTGCCAGCCACAGTGACACTAGCCAGTAAGTCTACTTCTTTGCCACTCTGTGTGGTACGGGCTCACCTTCTCCCACTCTTTCTTTTCTCCTATTCCTACCCCTTGCTGTTAGTCAAAGCATTAAGGAGTCCCAACTGCTGAAACTTTCCGTGGTAATGTGGTGGCTGCTCAACGGTCTTGGGGACTATGGTGTCCTGGGGAAGGCCCCCTCTGGGCAGGTGATAGTGGAGCATCAGGGAGTGAACTCTTCTGGGGGCCCAGAATTGGTTTCTGGTCTCCACTTGGTCAGATGTTTTAGTAACATGTGACACCTGCTCTCCGACCACTTTCTATCTTTCCCCCATCAGTCAGGGTCCCCTTTCCCCTGACAAGCTTGCTCTGGGCTTCCATGTCACCATTACCCTTGGCTGCATGGGTGATGTGGTTCTAGAAAGTGAGTTGTCCCCCTCCGTAGCTGTAAAGGAGAAAACATCTACATTGTGGGTCTATTTAAGCCAGCTGAGACCACTGGGGTGTGTGAGATGTGAGCCCCGGAAAGAAAGTTTCAAGGATAGGTAAGCAGAAGAGCAATGGAGAAAGGCTCCTCCCTGCCTCTGGCCTCAGATTCCCTAGGAGACCACCACTGTGGGAGAGTGGAACAGGGCTGCTGGCGCTGCTTTTGGTTTCTTTGGAAATACCAAGACATTCTGCCCCTTCCTACAGAAGCAGGCAAAGAGTGTCTCCCTGAGGGGCCAGCTGGACCATGAGATACATCTGTCCTCACCCCATGTGAAGCCACTCTCCTTGTCAGAAAGGGTGCATTGAGTCTAAGTGTCAAGTTTCTGGGAGTTGGGTACATGCTGGTGAAAGCGCAGCTAGGCACTTTCCTGTGGCTGGGTTGGCAGGGGGACTGGGGGGTTTGGGGAAGCCTGGAGGAAGAGGTAGAGACCGGTAGGGATCATTGCATTGCATCAACAGTGGCCCATCACAGAACCACACTTCTTGCCACCAGACATTTCCTACTTCCTGTTACCAATTTTAAAATTATAATTGCACCATAGAAAGTTTGGACTATGTAAGAAAAGCAATGTAACCCTTAAGTCTGCCACCCTCACATAAACAACCATGACTGTCATTTTGGTATACACTCTTCCAGTTTTTATCTGTACCTCTATAAGTTATGTTGCTGTTCTAATGTAAGTGAATAATAGATTCTATTCTTTTCTTTCTCCCTTTGATACTGTATGAGAAGCATTTTCCCTTGGCCATATAAAATTCACTTTTCCCCTTCAATGAGTATAAAATGCATATAGAAGAGTACAAAAAGTATGGATCCTAAGTGGACAACCAATGAGCTTCTGCATATGTGTAAAACATGTAATATCATGTAACTATCACTCTAACACATCCCATTGTACCCTTAACTTCTTCATGTATCCTCCCTTCCTACAGTAGAATTCCTTCATAATGAATATTCCCGGTTGCTGGGTAATTCATTCTTTCCCAGTTGTTTGTTATTACAAGTAAGATGTACCTTTCAACATTTGTGCCTTAAAGGGGCATCTAGGAGAGAGATTCTGTCTGCAAATGATCAGCATGTGTCTGCAGATGTCTCTCCAGCCTAATGAGGAGCCAGCACGAACCCTTTTGTGTTTGGAGAAGGGGGAGTTGGAGAGGAGATGGTTTAGTTTGGACCTGTTTGATTCAAAGTGTATGTGTGAGAAGATTCAATTTATTGTCTTTATTAAAAAAAAAAATTCTGGCTCCTGCTTTTTCTGGTACTTGAAGGGATGTGTGTTTGGCAGAGAAGGGTGTGGGCTAAAATGGAGCTGGTCTCACTTGAAAGCCAAGAACTATTGGCTTGTCATTCAGACATGAATCCGGAGTGAAATGTCTGGGCCTGACTAAAAAGAAGAAGTTGGAGAAATGGGGTGAGCAGGTGGGGGTGGGTATCCTGCTGAGGAGGGAGTGGGGGAAGTTGAGCTGCAGCCTCCTAAGATTGAAGGAGAGAACCCTCGGCTGGCAGGAAGGCGAGTGGGGGCCAGAGAATGGGGTGCTATCTTTGGGTTAATGCCACTGGCAGGTCTGGCCCAGACTCAGCAATTAGCTTAAGTTTCTGAGAACACATTCCTGAGCAGAATGGGGCTGTGTTTTGTTGATTGGCTGGTGTACAAGGAGACTGCTCTCTATAGATGGGATTACCAATGGCACTCTCTTCATCTAGAGGCAGGCAGGGCAGGAGAGTGCCAGTCCACACTCTTGTATGCCCCACACTCCTCAGCATTTAAGGCCTGTTTTAGGGCCTTCCTTCATACATTCATCTTAACACAAAGCCGTGCTGTTTGGCCTCCTTGGCAACATACCTCATCCAGGCTTCAGTCTGGTGACCACTGGGAGTTTTACAGGGGAGAGTCAGGTATCTGGCTTGAGGACTCAGGGATAGGGGTGCCGCTAGAGAACTGTCCTGGCCCAGGCCCCTTGATCTCCTGTGTTGATGCTGGGAGGGTGGACTTCATCCTCAACCAGTTAGCATCAGTTTCTGGATTTTGATTAAAAAAAAAAAAAGGACAGTAGGCAAGAATCACCTGAAGAATGTCACTCATGTCTAATCTACCTGCCTTGCCATGTGGGAAGGAACCATTCACTCTTACTGTGCCCCGTGGAGCATCTTATTATTAACCTCTGTGGTTCTCAATCTGTGGGTCTTGACCCCTCAGGGGGATCAAATCACCCTTTTGCATGAGTCACCTGAGAACGTTAGAAAACATAGATATTTATATCATAATTTATAACAGTAGCAAAATTGCAGTTAACAACTAACAATGAAAGTAATTTTATGGTTGGGGTCACCGTCCTATGAGGAACTGTGTTAAAGGGTCGTAGCATTAGGAAGGTTGAGAATTGGTGGTTTAACGTAACCTTGCTTCTCCTACTGTTAATGCTTCATTTCAGGGCCCCATCTGACTCTTAATATTTGAAATGCCTTGACTCAGAGATCCTTCCTACCTTTTTTTTTTTTTCCTTACTATTCCTTCCCACAGTCATTTTACTAGGTGGATACAAATGAGAGTTCAACCAACAACTCTCCCACTCTTCTCCAGAATCAACAGCAGATACCAATTGTGGAACTCCAGACTTCTTACTGGCCCCCAATTCCACCTGTGAGATTCTCAGCACAGCATTTTGGGTAGTAACAGTAGCTCCAAGGAGCTGACACAAGACACAAAGGCACTTCTCTGTCCTCTACCTCTAGTAATCTACGTAAATTTCTACATGGTCCTCTACTTTTCCTCTTTTCTATTTTTCTAAAGGCAATTCTTCCAACATCTAACAGCCATTGTTTAGTTAGGAATTGAACACATGACAACTGGATAGCTACCTACCAGTTACTGTGAAGCAGGGATTTTAGTGTTCAAGATAACGTGAAGTCTTAAGTTGAAGCTGCCATGATTGTGATCTGTAGCTTTCTTTAAAGCCTATGAGAGTGAAGTCCCAGCAGATGGCTGAACAATCCTATCTATGGCTTCAGAGGTCAGAAAGCAAAGAGAGGCCAAAGAGAAAGAAAGAGATCTATCTATTCAGGCAGCTGTCCCCATGATTCCATCTCTTTTGAGACAGGGTCTCTTTGTGTAGCCTTGGCTGTTCTGGAACTCACTCTACAGACGAGGCTGGCCTCACACAAAGATCTGCCTGCCTTTGCCTCCCAAATGCTGGCATTAAGGATGTGTACCACTACTGCCTGGCTCCTAATTCTGTCTCTTTGAGGAAAGGTTGGATGTAGCCAGTGTTTGCTACGTTGTGGGTTCTCTTTTCTCTTTCACACTTCTCCACTCCTCTACTTTTTCTATTTCAACCACTTAACACTAAATAGGAGAGAAAAAGAGGATAGAGGGAAAAGGGGCATTGTTATCGTTCAACTACTTCCTGTTAATTAGGGGCATTGAATTCCTTGGGGCAAGTTTGATCTTCACAGTCAGAATATATAACTTCTTCTCTTTTCTTTGCACATGACTCCTTGGCAAACAACATCCAACCACCACCCAGCCACACCTATCAGGTCTCTAGCATTTATATGTCCGATGAACAGTTCCCAGAATTTCAAACGTCACACACTTGCAGAAACTATGTGCAGCTGGCAAAACCACTCCTCTCCCAGAGCACGAGGCAAATCACAGTCACCTGCTGCAAAGCAGCCTCCTATCCCCACACCTGATTAAAACAAAAACATATTACCATAACATTTCTGTATTTAAAAAAAACAACCAAAATGTATGATACTGTATAATAATGTAACCCATCTGCAAAATGAAAAGCCAAACATGTATGGTGGACAAAAAAAAATAAGAAACTAAAATTTTACATTTTGGGTTTAAGTCTTAGCTTTGCCACTTAAGACTCATCCTGACTTCTGTAATTCACTGAATCTCCCAGATTTGTCACAGCTGCTGTGAAATGAACACAATAAAATTATATCACTAGGCTTGTGGGGCTTTTGTTTGTTGGTTGGTTTTGGTTTTGGTTTTAGTTAAATGAGAGTATGCAGTAACTGTATATCCTGAGGCACTTTAGAAATTTCTAGTTTCTATTTGTTGGTTCATTTGGTCTGCAAATACTTGGAAAGAATCTCCTTGCAGGAGGCTGTGGGGTTTATGTCAAGCCCTGTGTGACAAACTCCATTCTGGAGAAAGCTCTTAGAAGAAATGAATAGGCCATTCCCAGTGTCTAGTCATCACAGAGCCAAGACAGAAATAACCGATCCCCTCTCTGGACATTTCTTAGTTCCTCAGATCCATATGTTCTCCAATCCCAAATCCTACTCCAGCTGCCTTCAGGAACAGCTATGCCATCACTGTAGAATGCTAGTGGCTCTCAGAGATGCCCACTGTACTCCTGTGGGCTCCTGCTTACAACAGGTTGTGTAGACAAAGGGTGGCATTCACTAGCTAGCTGGTCTGACCCTGGCCCTCAAATGGCAGATTTTACAAACAAGCCATGCTTGTCTTTTCTCTCATTCCCATCAGACCCTTCATTAACATTATGTGAGTCTGACCTTGAACTAGAAGAGGCCACTCAGGGCCAAAAAGTAGTCACTTTTTTTTTCTTAAAATATTTATAGCTTCTTTTATCTTAGGGTTCCCTCATCTTGGTTGGAGCTTCAAGAAGTAGAACAAACAATATACAATAAAGTATATATATATAAAGTATTGGTAATTATATATTACCTGGGTGGGTATTTTAAAGAATTGATCCTATGCAGACAACCAATGCTGGTTAAAGGTTGATGCTTCAGTCCTGAGTCCAAAAGCCAAAAACTTGGGCAGATTTTTTATATTATCTTTCTTCAGGAAGATTCAGCCTTTGCACTTAATACCTTCGGCTGATTGACTCAATAATGTCCACCGCATTTGTGGAAGACAATCCATTATACTCAAAGCTTACCGATGGCAAATGATAATCACATCACATCATTCATGGTGATAACTAGGCTAATGTTTTATTAAAGAATTAGTCATTAGTTACCAGCAAGGTTGACTTATAACGTTACCCATCACACCCTATCCACACTAACCACCTCAAATGTACTCTAGCTGCAATACTTTAGGATCATGCCTCTTTAGAGGCAATGTGAAGAAATTACATTCCATTAAGATCAGGCATCAGCAGCATTAATGGCTCTTTCAGACCAATATATCTCTACTCTGCTAATGCAATGATTATTCCTCAATCTTTATGGGCCCATGAGCTCCACTGACCCCTCACAGTGTTCTGGATTTCAGACCTGGATGGAGCTGAGATAAGGAGTCAGAGACTTTATTGTTCAATCCCTCTGTAGTAGTTAGGGTTCTCTGGAGGAAACTTGTAGAATGAACCTCTCTATATAGAAAGGGGACTTAAAGAATGGCTTACAGGCTGTGGTCCAGCTAATCCAACAATGACTGCCTATGAATGGAAGGTCCAAGATTCCAGTAGTTAGTTGTTCAGTCATAAGGCTGATGTCTCAGTTGGTCTTCAGGTCTGTCCTGAAGAAGTAGGCTCTAATACCAGTAAGGGAAAATGAAAGCAAACAAGCAAGGAGACAGCAGCCTTCCTTTTCCCGTGTCCTTTATATAGACAGCCAGTAGAAAGTGTAGTCCAGATTAAAGGTGGATCTTCCCAGATCAGAATTAGACATGGGTCTTCCCACTTCAAATGATTTAATCAAGAGGAAAAAAAAACCTCACAGGTGTACCCACCATTTCAGATAACTCCAGATGTAGTCAAGTTGACAATCAAGAATAGCCATCACACCCTCCCAGAGGATAACAACACTAGACATGCACCCTTCCTGGCTTGGTATCTGTATGTTGTCAGGAATTGCTTTGGACATATTCAACAATTTCATTAAGGCCTTTGTGTATGAAGTTTAATTTGTTGGTATTTTATTTGTAATATATACATATATATTATGTCTTGAATTTTACTTTAAATTCAATTTACCACTTACACTACACTTACTAGCCTCTTTAACCCCCCCCCCCTTTTTAAAACAGAAAACTAAAAGAGAAGGAGGTATGCAGGCTAAACAAATCAATTTATCTCCAGCCTTCACTTTTCCTAAAACATATTCTATTGGCCCCCTTTAATTTAGCTTCATCCTCAGATACTCACTGCTTAACAAGTGTAATCTATCCTTAAAGACTTCAGTGAGGCAAAACCAACGTCAATGAGCCCACCTTGGGAAACTGCAAACCATTCCCCAGCGCTGACTTCTCTATTTGGATATTTTGGAGGCTGGTGTCTTAACAACTGGGATGTGTTTAGAATTTCCAGCACATCACAGTAAGAACTGGTCCCAGTTATCTTAGAGGTCCCAGGACCTCTCTGTCTAATGGTAGCCTTCTAAGCTGTCTGACAGAGATGTGAGCAGATTTTAATGGGGTCTGAGGGATTAGCAATGATTTAACTTGGGAGGTGGGATTGCTAAGAAAGACTCAGGCACCAAATCTTGAAGAATGTGTGTGGGTCTGCTTTTATCTTTAATGTTTTGATGTCATCCTCAAGCCTCTAACAATTCAATTTACCCATCCACATGGTGGACAGACCTAGGGACAGTTCCGGGAATGACACAGATTCTTCCATGGTGAACACTACCAACTTTTCTGTTTTTTAATTTTAATGTGTATGGATGTCTGGACTGTATGTACATCTGCATGCCATATGCAGGCCTGGTGCCCAAGGAGACCAGAAGACAGCATGAGATCCCCTGGATCTAGAACTGCAGAGAGTTAGTTGTATGGATGCTAGAAACCGAACCTGGGCCCTCTGGAAGTGCAGCTAGTACCCTTAACCACTTAGCCAGCTCACCAGCCGCCCGCATTCACCCCCCACATTCTTAGCCTCATCGTTTCTCTCTTGTTATTTCATGCCATTCTCCACTCTCTCTTTCTCACTGTATTGTCTCTTTACCTTTGAGGAATGTACATGCTGTGGTTCAGAAAGGAGTCCTAAAGTTTGTTTCTTTTTTTTTTTTTTCCCTGCAGTAGCATCCCCAACCCCCAACACACACACCACCCTGGCACAGTCTGTGGGTGACTCCCAGAGAAAACAAGAAAGAGTCAGTTGCTCCAAATTGAAAAAACAAAAATTGTGTCTTACTTGTGGATTCCTGTTTAAGTCCTTTGCTTTGGGATGAAGGGACTAAGGGATGGATGGCAGAGCAAAAGAGAGTTGGGGGAGAAAAGAAAACACAGGTGGCTTCCTGAGTTGTCTGAAGAGGGGAAAGCAGTCTGAAGCTGAAACCAGGCCCAGGACAGCTCCATGGCAGCCAAGACTTGGAAAGGGAGAACTGGCTTAGTTTGAAATGTAGTGCTTTTAGTGGTAAACGATGTGTTTTACTTGGCCAGGTGAGCAAGAAAATCACCCTTCAGACCCAGAAGGACCTAAGCAGCTGAATATATTAGGAAAAAAATGAATAAAAATGCCTGCAGCTCTAAGCCAAAGTCATAACTGATTTCTTCTATTTTCAGGCAAAAAAGGTCTGAAATTATCTTATAAAAGCTCCCTCTGATATTCTGATAGAATCTTCAAGCGGCATCAGAATCACTAATCTTATGCAGCCTGGTCCAAGCACCTAAACAGACCTGTGCCATAAACTCTGCACAGAGCATCTCACTCAGCAGTGGATACCTGCCTGAGATAGCCAGGAGTCCAATTTCACAGTAGCCACTGATCACCAAACTAACCTCAGGTCTATAATGCTTTTTACCAAGAATACATGAAAAGAATCATGACTACCCCGGCCCCGCCCAGTCCTCTGTGCACTAACAACTGTTTGCACACTTACACCTCATGACCACCCCACCCAGTCCTCCGTGCACTGACACCTGTTTGCACACTTAAACCTCATGACCACCCCGCCCAGTCCTCCGTGCACTAACAACTGTTTGCACACTTACACCTTATGACCACCCCACCCAGTCCTCAGTGCACTAACAACTGTTTGCACACTTATACCTCATGACCACCCCGCCCAGTCCTCTGTGCACTAACAACTGTTTGTACACTTACACCTCATGACCACCTCGCCCAGTCCTCCGTGCACTAACAACTGTTTGCACACTTACACCTCATGACCACCCCACCCAGTCCTCC
>CAJQZJ010031868.1:2059234-2117919 GCA_907164525.1 Lophiomys imhausi
CCACCCCACCCAGTCCTCTGTGCTCTGACTCCTGTTTGCACACTTAACACAAACTTGCAGCTCCATTGTCTACTAAGAGAAGAGGGGAGGGAGTGGCCTCCTGCACTGCAGATAGGAGGAGGATTGATTAGTTTGGCCTGAATCACCAGGCCCTGTGTGGAATGGTGGCTCCCGTGAGATGAAAGGACAATTTAGTGAGCTGATAAGTCCCTTCATGCAGTAAGCTCTTCAAGACCATTCTGGTGTGTGGGGGACACCTTAGTGATTTCTACTTTGATCTTACTTTTAGACCTCTGACCATTTCAGAATCTGGTAAACAGTTTGAGAACTAAAGAACATATCTGAATGAAAGAATTGTCACATACCAGTGACAAAAAAGTGTAAGCAAAAAACAGATGAATAAACCAGGAAAGCAAACAAACAAACAAAAGCAGCATTTTTTTTTTAATGATAAAGAAAATGGCACTAAGTCTGGCCAAAGTGGTACATGTCTTTAATCCCAGGATGTAGTGGTAGGTGCATTTCTGAGTTTGAGGCCAGCGCGGTCTACAGATCATGTTCCGGGACAGCCAGGGCTACACAGAAAAACCCTGTCTCCAAAAAAGAAAGGAAGGAAGGGAGAGAGGGAGGGAGGGAGGGAGGGAGGGAGGGAGGGAAGGAAGGAAGGAAGGAAGGAAGGAAGGAAGGAAGGAAGGAAGGAAGGAAGGAAGGAAGGAAGGAAGGAATTCCCACTGACCTTTAGGGCCCACAAGGTACAACTCAAGCCCCAGTGTGCTGCTTGCAATCATCTCACCCAGCATAGCCCTGCCTGTCTGTCTGTCTGTCTTGTACTCTCCTGTCCATCTGCATCCCACCCCCTTTAGCTTGCTCTTTTGGTTTTCAAGACTTCAAGTACCTCTCTAGGAATCTTTCATCACCTCTCCCACTCTCTTAAGTCTGGAGTGGAGTCCCCACTCACCAGCTCCTGGAACATCCTGCATTTACTGCTAGAGCCTCTGATGGCCCAGTCCTTGCCTAGAGGGAAGCAACTGTAAAGACTCATCTCTGTATCTGCAGCAGCCCACCAGGGAAGGTTTAGGAAGAAAACTTCTTTGATCTGTAGAAGATTGAAAAGAACTGTAGTCAGTGGACAAAGATGGTAAGAGTTCTTTGCCAATTGTAATATATTAAGAGCAGAGAGTAATGACTCATATGTATGAAAATGCCCACGATGAAATCCATTACTTTGTATGCAAACTTCAAAAAAGAAAAGAAAAGAAACCAAAGGACTGTCTGGTCTATATGAGTCCCAGGACAGCCAGAACTACGTAGAAAGACTGTGCCTCAGAGAGAGAGAAGGAAGGAAGAAGAAAATTGTGTTTTGTTTTGTTTTTTTTGAAGAACTATAAGAAATAAACGATTGAGGCAGTGCAGCAGAGGTCTGTAGGGATTATATAGGCAGTGCAGCAGTCTACAGACATTTCTTCACTGACCTGAGCTTCAATTCTAGTATGGTGGTGATAGAAAAGTAGATTATGAAGCAATCTGTGGATGTATCAAAATGTCGAGACCAGGATTTTTAACTCTTATTTATTTATTTTTTTTTTTAAGATTTATTTATTATGTATACAGTGTTCTGTCTGCAGGTATATCTTCAGGCCAGAAGAGGGCACCAGATTTCATTATGGATGGTTGTGAGCCACCATGTGGTTGCTGGGAATTGAACTCATGACCTCTGGAAGAGCAGCCAGTGCTCTTAACCGCTGAGCCATCTCTCCAGCCCCCTTAACTCTTATTTATATGTATAAAAGTTTTGCATGGCTGCGCAGCATGCACATGCAGTACCCACAAGGCCAGAAGAGGGCATCAGATCTCCTGGATTGAAAATTATATATGGCTGTTAGCTGCCACATGGGTGCTGGGAATGGAACCTGGGTCCTTTGGAAGAGGAGTTGGTGCTCTTAACCACTGAGCCATCTCTCTAGCCTGATTAACTCTTTGTAAAAGATTCCTTTTATTTGTGTATGTGAACACAACACACACACACTTGGCAATACGTGAGTGCAGGTGCCTATAGAAATTTTGGATTTCTGGAGCTAGAGTTACAGATGGTTGTGAGCAGCTCCCCACAGTGGATGCCGAGTACTGAATTTGGTTCCTCTGCAAGAGCAGTAGTCATTCTTAACAACCAAACCAAACTTTCTAACCCCAGATTTTAAAAAAATTAATTAATTATGTGAGCGTTTCATACAATGATTTTTGATCATTGTCACCTGACTCTCCCAGCTACTCTCAGATCCCTTCTCCACTCCATCTCCCTAGGCACCCAATATTAACTTGTCATCTTGCTTCAAACACACACACACACACACACACACACACACACACACACACACACAGCTCCTCTTCATTTTCTTTCGCCTCTAAAATCCCATTTGTGTTGCCCAGATACCACTGGGAGGGGGTCCTACCCTGGAGTGTGGTCAACCTACCAAAGCTCACACAATTAAAGAAGAGTGTCTCTCCCTCTCCCAGCAGCTATTAAATCTCATTTTCTCCTCAGCTAGCGGTGCAACCCCTGATTTTTAACTCTTGATTGTTATTGACCAAATGGATAGTTTTAACATACATACCCATGAAATATATTTCAAAATTAATCTGGGCATGATGGCACACACCTTTAATCTCAGTACTCCAGATGAAGAGGCAGGTGGATCTCTGTGATTTCAGTCAGCTTGGTCTACATATTGCATTTCAGGCCAGTCATGGCTGCACAGTGAGACCCTATCTCAAATTTTAAAAAGGAAATAAATCAGTAGGAAAGTGGTACATTTCCTTTAAAGTCACTCTCTAGTTCATTTCAAAGCTTTGAGTATGTGACATTTGATTTGTAATCCAAGTATTAATTAACAGAAGCATTCACTCCCAGCTAACCAAGTAATCTGGCTCTTTAGGAAAGCAACAACCACAAAACAACAAACAAACAAAACAACAAAAAAACTAGTTTTGTGGGCAAGAGTACACTTTAATACAAGAAGAGCTAACACCTACACATGGAGCTTTTTTTCCTTAGAGGTGTTTTTACATGTTAAGTGGGCAATTCATTCTTTTCATAGTTTTTGTCTCTATGCTATTGTTTCCTACAGCTTCATGTTTTATCATTTTTTTTTTATAGTGTGAAACTTCCTGAGTTTTCTGTGCTTTCCCTAGACTGGAACAGATAACTCTCCTATACATTTGTGCTAATTCTGATGCATCCTAATTCACAGAGTTGGTCTTACTACTTTGAAATTGTAGTTGTTGGTCCCAAACTTTTCCTAAGTAAGTTTTGTAGTCTTAGTTCTAGAAAATCTCTTTACTTTTATGACGACTAGACAAAAAGATTGTATCATTACAAAAAAAAAAAAACCACAAACTATTTTTAAATGAGTGGGTGTGATGTAAATAGAAAGAATGGAGAAGGAATTTGTGTAAAAACAGGCTGATAGTGCAGAATGGCTTTTAGAAAAACAATGATGGAAGTCAAAAATACAAAGGATATTAAACAAAACAGAGGGCTGGCAAGATGGCCCAGTGGGTAGCCTCCCTTCCATGAAGCCCTGGCACTTGAATTCAACCACCAGATCCTACAAGCTGGTAGATGACAGCTGACTCCCAAGAGCTATCACTGTGTAAACAAACAAACAAACAGAAGAGATGGAGATGTTCATGGGAACCTTCAAGGGAAAGCCAATGCTGGTGAGATCAGCAGCCCCACCAAATGTCCAGGAGGAAAGGAGGGCCACATGAGCCCCTCTGTCCCCAGTATAGTGGTCCTGTCTCTCCAACCTGGAATTCTGTTTGCAAGGGCCATGCTGAAGGTTGCTGTTCCCTTCCAAGCTGCTTAGCTCCCATCTTTGCTCTGTCCTCTCCTGTGTTGGCCATCAGCCCTGACAAAGGCGGTGCTGAGATCCAGCTTTGCCTTTGCTGAGTCCAGACCACCAGGAGTCACATGAATTTTCCCATTGATAAGTTTGTATTTATATTTATATTTGGATGATCACAGCAGTATGTGTGATGTGGGCTGTTCACAAGTAAATCTTTTTTTCCTCTCTCTTTCTTCAATGTATTTTTTTTCCAAACTGTTTCATCGAGTCCAAAAAATGCTACAGCTTTGTGCGCCAGCCCTACCTCACAGAAGCACTGAAGCCAGATAAATGAGACATCTCAGGGTGCATCTGGCCGCCAGGCTCAGTGGAGACATGGCTCCGTCCCTGAGGATTAATCTTATTCCATGTTCTCTTATGTCTTTTAAAAATATTTTTAATTGGTTCAAGCCAAAAAAAATCCTAAAGCCTTAAGCCAATTTATTGCAAATCATTTAATAACATTGCAAAACAGAATCTTTTTTTTCCTTTCCTTCCCCTCACATGCCTGCCTCAATATTCCTTCTCTCCTTTTCTCCTCATCCCCAATTATCTCTCTCTTCCCTTGACTATTTTTTTCTGCCTTTAGTTCCTGCCTTCAAGCCTCTTTTATCTCTCCTCCATTCTTAACCCTTCTACCTTTCAAATGTGAGAAACCACACCTCAACTGAGGGGGAAAAGAACCAGAAACAAACAAGCAAACAAAAACAGATTTGACAGCTAATCTGTTTGGCAGATGCAAAATTTCCCCCCACCCATAGAAACTGTTTTTCATTTAAATAAAAGACAACATAGAATGCCTTGCTTTCATCAGAAAGTGTGTTTGAGAAATTTCATGTCATGTTTCCATGGCTGTCAGGAAAGACTTTTGTTTGGAGCCAAAATTATTTGTACAATTGGATTGGCAGGGGGGGAAAAAAATCCCAAAGAGAACAAACATATTTATCCACTATCCTGGCCTGCCCAGTGAGGCACCAAGCATGCTTCTCCAGCTTCCTCCCTAAACTGTATGCAGCTTGTGGCAGCCACATTTTGGGCTGTTGGTGGAGGAGCTGAGGACCATGGTGGGGACACCACTCTGGTGTATGACTGTGTTCTGCCTTGTACTGAACTTTCCTATCTCACCTGTTAGATTAGAAGCCCCCACTGTCCAGGGCCTGTCTTATTTATTTGGCATTTTCTGTCCAGACTGGCTGAGTGGCCATGTTCGTGATGCTTGAAGGGGTAATACCATGCTAAATACCCGCTATAGAAAACCCTAACACTTGTGAGTTACAGTTGTGTTTAGCTTTAGTGGTCTCTGTGCCCTGGTGACCCTCTAGTAAGTGCTTAGTCATTTCCTCAAGGGCTTGGCGCCTGAGAGGCCTGGCCAAGATATGGTAACCCCAGTCACTCTCCAAGTGCCAGGTTCCCTGAGCTCACAGGCACCATCAGCTGAAGCTTTACTTGGTCCCTGATCCCTAGCAGGTAGCTTTTATGGGGTTTTCACTTGCAAAGTACTTTATTTCAAGGATAATTCCTGGGTGAAACCAAGCTATGGTATCTTAGATGACCAAAGGATTAAGTGAGGTGCGTGACTCTGCCCATCAGGAAAGCCCCACACTGCCAGTGGCCACTTAGTAAGGCAATGCCACAGAGCTCTGCCTTCTTTGCTGCCACACCCAAGTCCTTCTATGGAGCTGTAAGCAGGGATTCAGCCAGAGGAAGGACTCAGTTCCTCTACTTCTTGTCCATGGGCCATCCTCCAAAGTGTCTGAGGTGCAGGGAAAGACCACAGAGTAGTGGCGCTATTAGCATGAGCTCTTCCCAAGTTCTGCAGCCTCAGCCATAGACACAACAAGCTGTCACGAACAAGTTGAGGCTTGGAGACCATGAGAGCTGGGGAACAGAATGAACAGTAAGTTCAGAAATTTGCCCATGGCCCTGAGGCTGCTAAGCATCCCAGCAGCTTTGCCAAGTGGGCCCCATGCAGTGGCCACAATCTGTTGGATCCCATCCAAGCCTCAGCAGGTAAGTGCCGGCTTGTCCCCCCCCCCCCCCAACACAGGAGGAGTGCGGGATGGGGCTGTGCGCAATAAAATGCCTGCACAACCAGAACACAGAGAACTCAGAGATGGGGCTGTTGGATGGCATCCAGCAAAGGTGCCATCTTTCCAGCCTGAACAGAAAGAGCTTTGATTTACCAGCGGGAGGGGTGTGCTCAGGGAGAAGACTGAGTGGAAAAGTGGGAGTTAGAGTTTTACTAGGAACATTGAGTTGAGACCTCAGACACTCTGTAACTGGGCATGTCATGTCTCTAAAAGTGAGGAGGTGAGACTTCAGTTAAGATTTGACAGTCTAAATTGAGGGCATGTAGGCATATTCCTCCAAGAATTGCAATTTAATTCACAATTCTAATTAATATCATCATCATCATTGTTATTATTATTTTTTTCTTTTAAACCTTTAATTTTTCAAGTTGCATCTCCATCAAAGTCCCCACCCTCCTTCCTTCCAGATCCTCCCTCCATCCCTTGTTCCCATCTCCATCCTCTCCTTCTCCTAGGATGAGGGGAGCCCCCATATATCAAACCCCCTTAGTTCATCAGTCACATGAGGGCTAACAGCTTCCTCTTGTACTGGGATTTGATATGGCAGCCCACTAGGGTAAGGTGTTCCACTAACAGGCAATAGGGTCCATGACTTGCTACTGGGTGGAGTTTTTCATTGGATAGTTAAGCTAGGTTCCTGACTGTTTGGATCTGTGGGTTGTAGGATGGTTGTCCTGTGGTTTATAGGTTAATATCCACTTGTAAGATAGTACATTTCATATGTATCTTTCTGGGTCTGAGTTAGTTCACTCAGGATGATCTTTTCTAGATCCATCCATTTGGTTGCAAATTGCATGATTCTTTGTTTCTGGTAGCTAAGTAGTATTCCATTGTGTATTTTGATTTTTTAAGACATGGTTTCTCTGTGTAGCCCTGCTGTCTTGGAACTCACTCTGTAGACCAGGATGGCCTTGAACTCACAGAGAACCTCTTGCCTCTGCCTCCTGAGTTCTGGGATTAAAGGCTTGTGCCACCACATCCGGCTTGTTTTAGTTATTATTATTAAGGGCAGAATTATGGAAACTAGAAAGTGGTTTAAAAAGTTCAAATGGACTCAAGACAAAATGTGCCTATATGTGCTTTAATATTTGTGCCTCACCAGTAGTAAGGAAGTGTTTGCATCTCTCAAGTGCTTTCTTGTTTTCCCCATTGTCCCGAGAATTTGCACCTGACATTCCCTTGAAGTAGAACACACCACACAGTGTGCATTTGAAGAAATTTCTGTAGACAGTGTGTCTAGGCATCTTACAGAATCAATACATTAGAACATGCAGCTTCCCTTTGGAATGTGAGCTTTTCAGGGGTAAAGAACCAGGCAGGGCTCTGTATAGATGAAATACTGTGAGCTTTCTCAGAAAGTACTGGGACAGTAAGGCATGTTAGCAACCTCAGGAGTGGCCCAAAGGACCAGCACTTTTGACCTGTGGAGACCTGAGAAATGAGTGGATCTACTGGCCATTTTAATGAAGTAGCTGGAAGAATGTGCAGAGAGAGAGAGAGTGCAGAAGGAGGATATGAGAGGAGGTAAAAGACTAAAGCTGAGAAAACATTCCTGCAATGCATTTCTCAAGTACACAGGCAACAGGCAAGGGCAGGTGTGTGTCCTATCAAGCCATTTCCCATGAAACTTGACCCACCCATCCGCCAACAGAGGCCTGTTAACCCCATTTGTAGCCGAATGCCTGTCCATTATTCCCACTGAGGCATTGTTGAGGGCCAGAGACTGCTGTGCAGAGACTCCTGGCCTTGGAACAGGCTGTCCCCCTTCACATGAGGCCAGGTGCATGCCTCTGCATCTGCCTGCAGATACCCGACTAGCGTGTTATTGATCTTGGAGTCTCCTCCATCTCTGGCCTCCTTCTTGGCCTGAAACAGAAGGAACAGGGGCCCTGATTTTCACATCAGTCATCACGTTATTACTCCGCCTTTGATTCCTTGGTGAGTTTTACTGCCGCAGCCAAACTGGGAGTGACGGAGGTGGCAGCTAAGACTTAAACTGAAGAGGCACAAGGAGGGGACACCAGCAAAGACCAAAGTGCTGCTTATTTGTTTTGAAGCCAGGAAGACTCGCTCGCCTGTCAGCCCTCCTGAGGGGTGGGGCACCCAGATGGGGTGTCCCGGGCCCTGCCCACACGGGCTGTTGTGCACATGTTGGCATCAGAACAAAGAGAAAGCTGGGCTGCCTGGCTGACCGGTGCCCAGCTTCAGGCCTCCCTGATGCACAGACTTCTGTTTCTACTCTAACAGTTGTCAGAGGGTGTATCGAGAGCCAAGAGGCACATAAGGAGGCCCCATTGCCCTAGCATTGGATTGGAAAGGGGGGTGCGGGGCATACTTTGTGACCGGATGAGCCTTCAGTTGTAGTGGGCAGGAGCCTGGGGCCATTGTGATGGAGGTGCCAAGCTTCTTTCAGTTCTCACATCTTTCTGGCAAAATGATCTGCTAGGTTTAAGTATATTGTTGCTGCTTGAGGCAATTTTCCCTGGAATGATGTAAAGAAAGGAGGGGGCGGGGGAGACAACTCTTGGTGGGGTGGTTTTAGATCTATTAGACCATGGAGGAGAGTGCTTCTCAGTGCCTGAGGAATTTTCCAGATGCTTCTGAAGCTCAGTTACTCACAGCTCACTTTGCGGGCTTCCTGACTTGGCAGGTACAAGGTGCCCTACCCTGAAGGAGGATTAGAGCCTTTGCATGTTTTCAGTGAAATGCTTTTAAAGAAGCGGCATTACCTGTGTTCGGCTGGAACATCCACCCAGGTACCCCCTCTCCTGTAGTTCATCTTCTTCCTCTCCAAGTTAAACTCACTCATCGTCCTAACCAAGAGGTTCAGTCAGGTCAGGGCTACATAATTTGCAGGCCCCAGTGCCAAAATGAAAATGTAGGATCCTTTTATCACATGTGATTAAAGAGTTAAGATGGCTCAGCAGTTAATAGCACTAGCTGCTCTTGCAGAGGACCCAGGTTCAATTCCCAGTACCTGCATAGCAACTCAGAATTGTCTGTAACTCCAGTTCAAGGGGATCTGATTCCCTCTTCTGACCTCTTAGGTACCATACATTCTTTCTCCAAAATAACTGCCATTGGCCACACTTTAATTAAATGTTCTCAGAACATTCATGTTAGGGCCTTGTCCTTGAGCTCACAACATAAACCAAGCTTTGTAAGAGAATTAGAGTTCATAGGTCATGTAAGTGGTTATGTAACTTGTGAAACTCAGTTTTCATGATATTAACTCATTGAACATCATACTGTCAATGTGGGCCAAGACCCATGTGACATATACGAGGACATATATGAACAAGTCTTGGCCCTTGTCCTTAAAGAGTTAACAGTTTAACACTGAAATGAAAGGGACAATGATCTTTTCATTAAAAAAACAGTGGCCTTTCTTCCCCACTGTGGCCTGACTGACAACTTCTAGCACCTTCCACTAAGTCGGCAGCGTCCTTGACCTTGCCATTAATTTGATCATCAGATTCCCCCGTAGTGACAATAGTTTATTTTAGGTAGTTATTTCTCATGTTTTGTGAGAAATCTTATTTCTGCCTACTCTGCTTGCCTTTTCGGAGTGGCCCATGGAAACAACACTGCCAGCAGGTGGAGTCTTGCAGTGAAACTGCAGAAAGCGCAATGCTTTGGAAACTTAGGAGAATTCGGAATGGTCTACAGTCTGAGAGTGGGCCACAATGGCTTCCTCAGTACCACACTGAAAAAACTGTCTGGGTAAAATATTTTCGGCCCTTTCTTTGTATTCTGTTAGCTTTATTTTTTCTCTTAAAATAGATCTGGCTACAATCATGGAAACCGAGTTTCCTCTTCGGAATGTGGTTTTGTTGTAGAAATGGCCCAGCCTTTCAACACCATCAGTGATGTGGCCCATGCAAAGAGATTTGTTTTTTAAACACATGGATTGTTTGGGAAACATCCTCCTCTTGCTCCAGATGGCTCTCCATCCTCTCCCAGTTTAGACCCAGTCCTCCTAACAAAGCCGACACAGAAGATGGCCATGGGACACCAGAGGACGCTGAAGCCTGTGTCCTGATCCTCAGCTCCTCTCAGATTCTACATGGGGTGCTGTCTGGGGTGTCCTGGTGTTCTGGGAGATCCCTCAGCATCTAAAAGAATCATTAGGGCATCCACAGAGTGCCCCCCCACCTATCACCCCAAGAAAAGGGTAGACATTAGAGTAGTCATTAGAGACTGTAGATCCCAGGCAGATGCATCCTGGCTATGCCCGGAGTTGGCAACTGTGTCACTTTTCATTGTGAATGTGTGAGAAGAACCTGGTAGGTGGTTCCTCCCGTTGATGGAACTGGAGGAAAATACCAGCATTTCTTTTCATTGTTCTTTTCAATCTCCATTTGCAGAACTATCTGACAGCTGTGCTTGGACATTTCCACCCTGACTATGACCCATATCCAGGACAGCTGAGTAGGACCAGCTCACTCTTAGGGCTCAGTGTTGTAGAAGAAACTTTTCTGGGCACCTTCTAGCAGGGTTCTCCATGCCTCCCCAGACTTACGTTTATATACACCTCAAGTTGAGGTGGCTGCGTGGTCCATCATCCATACAGCAATGAGGACTGGTGCAGTCCATCCTTATAAACCTGTGTATACCCCCAGAGGCAGAGAACTGTCTCCACATTTTCTTAAAGCCCAGAGTGGATTTTGAAGGCATTTATTGAATTTCCAACACGAACCCATCTGGGGATACCACACGGACATTCTCTGTCCAGGTCTACTAGGAACTTTCCTTTCTCTCCACAGATCTCCAGGACTTTAAGTTAGATGTGCAGCATGTGATTGAAGTGGATGAGGGGAACACAGCTGTCATTGCCTGCCACCTGCCTGAGAGCCACCCAAAAGCCCAGGTCCGGTACAGTGTCAAACAGCAGTGGCTGGAAGCCTCTAGAGGTAAGGGATGGGCAGGAACCCCAAGGCAAAGCCCAGGAGAGCTGGCTTCTGACTGCTTCCATTTGTATCAGCAATTGCTACCTCCCTGAGTCCCCATGATCATGTTGACAGAGTCAACTTCAGGCTAGCCAGCTGTCCTCTACCCTGACATTTGCCTCTAAAAGATCCTAAGGGGGCATTTTCCACGATGGAGTTCCTGTCCTGTCATGGAGCCTTTAACTCATCTTTTGGGGTTTTGCCAAGCTGCTGCCATTTGCTCAGGCTCTCAGCACATGGCAGGCTCCAGATGCTCCCTGTTCAAGCCCCTGTCGCCAGGCATGTAGAGAAAGGCTGCCTGCCAAGTCCAGAGTCCCCAGAGCTTCAGCGTTCCCTGGTGGGTGAGGATCTTCCCCACATGGCAAAACCGTCTTTTGGTGGGACTGCACAGCTGCCCCCATTTCCTGGGTACTATGGTAATCTCAAATCTTACAGCTTCCTGCTCAGATCATAGTGGAAATGATGGCTAGCCTAGGGGAGGCCACAGTTTGGTCCACAGTGCCAACAGGGAGGCATGTGCCTATTAAGGTGAGGTCAGCCCACCCCACAACAAACTTACATGTAAGGCCACATTAACCTAACTTGCCCTGACCTTGTAACTCAAAATGCATACCTTTCATATTATAGACTCTTCTGCTTATTGCCTGAATATGTGTTTGTAATTGAAATCTTGGAAGGGTGGGGGCAAAAAGAAACTCAGAAAGGCCAGAAAGCTGCTTTTGACACATAAGCACCTTAATCCAACCACTCAGAAATAGTGGAGAAGAGAGGTGAAAGGACAGGAGCTCTAATCCCTGTGCCCAGCAGAGGCCTGGAAGCAGCCGTGGGCAAGACTTACTCCATCTGGCACTTGCCTAAGCAGCTCACACCTGGGTGGCCCAGCAGCAGGCAGGCACCAATCTTGGTGGCACCCTGACTCCCAGGAGGGGCCACCAGGACAGAGCTCAGAGCTGACTGATGGCCAGTTCTCTGCCTGCCAGGAAACTGAGGGCCACCCCTGTGGCGAGGCTGTCCAGAAGTTGCCAGTGTGCCTCCTGTCTAGTGAACCTGAACACATGCTTCACACCCCCACCCACGCCACTCTGGGACCAAGAGCAGACAAAGCCTGCCAGGCCAGCGAGGCACACTGCGGGGTTCCAGCAGTTGTCACAGAGAAGGCAATGGCTGGGAATCAGACTATTCCCTTTCAGCAGGAAGATTTCAAGAGTGAGGTGGCTTATAGGAGAGACTGTGACACAGACGGGCAGTAAGTGCCAAGGCCAGCTCTTTAAACTCGCCTCTTCCTCATTTGTGTGCCATCAGTCTTAGTAGTGTTTTGGCTGCAGACATTCTGGCTTTTTAGAAGTGGATCTAAGAGGCTGATTAGCTTCTTGAGGCCAGGTCGTATCCGTTAGACCTAGACTCAAGCCCAGGTTGACCAAACCCCTGCATCCTTTCTACCCTTGCCAAACTCCCTTGAGAGTGTAAGATGATCCTCACAGACAAGCATTAACTTAGGGACAGTCAGCCAAGCCGTGCGGTGCGGGAGCCCGTAGTTAGTTAGCTCCTGGCTCTGGCACTCTGCCCACAAGATTCCGGGCCCAAACTCACCTCATCTTTCTTCCTTCCTATCCTCTTCACAGACAACTACCTGATCATGCCATCAGGGAATCTCCAAATCGTCAACGCCAGCCAGGAGGATGAGGGCATGTACAAGTGTGCTGCCTACAACCCGGTGACCCAGGAAGTGAAAACCTCTGGCTCCGGCGACCGGCTGCGCGTGCGCCGTAAGGACCAGACTCACTTGTCAATGGTGGGGTCTTGTGGATAAGGACCAGCAAAGCTGGAAAGGGAAGGGTGACCTGGGGACAACACAGACCACGTTCAGGGTCTTGAGCCAAGAGGTAGAGGGGTGGCAGCACGCCAGCCTTGCTTGCCATCATAGCTCACTGCTGTGGGGGGCAACTCCTTCCCTGTGTTGCTCAGTGTTACTTTGCAAGAGGGATGAGTTTGCTGGGTGAGAACAGCAGCTTCGTGCAAGTAGTACCCTTGTGGATGGCCTCTGGGCCTGGCTTCTGCTGCTTACTGCTAAACTGTGCCCAGTGTCTCCCTCTGCAGAAAATCTACAAGAGGCCCTACAGGCTCCCCCATTTATGTGCAAACACCCTCACCTCCTGAGCATACTTTCAGGGCTCCCCAAGTACTCCGCGAGCTACTACTGAACACCCGAGGTTGATTCTCTCTCAAAGCTAATGGAGAAATAAGAGTCTCCAAAACTGTGTGTTTCGGAATTTATAAGGCCCAGGGCTGCCACTGGCTGGCCCGTAACGTGAAGTCATGAGGCAGGCTCCGCGGGAATCCTGGGACAGTGACACACTGGAGGGTAGCTGCCTTTTAGCCATTCTGTGCGCTTTCTCCCCAGCTGTGAGAAAGCTGGCTGCTTTCTCCATCCATCACCTGACAGAGTAACTGATTTGTGTTTGGGGACCTCGCAGTGTAAGAAATGTGTAACTTTCAGCAGCGGCTCCTGCTCAGCTTAGTTAGTGGGATGCTCACTGTGAGCCTCAGAGGGGTTGTTTGATGTCAAGTCCATGCTCTCTGGAACCCTACTGCGGCTAGGCCATCAGAGACAAGCTGGAAGAAGTCCAAGTCTTAACTCTGTGTCCCTTCTCCCCTCTCCAGGGTCCACTGCTGAGGCTGCTCGTATCATCTACCCACTGGAAACCCAGACTGTAATTGTCACCAAAGGCCAGAGTCTCATACTAGAGTGTGTGGCCAGTGGGATCCCGCCACCTCAAGTCACATGGGCCAAGGATGGGTCCAGCATTGCAGCCTACAACAAGACTCGCTTCCTGCTGAGCAACTTGCTTATTGACACTACTAGTGAGGAGGACTCAGGCACCTACCGCTGTATGGCCAACAATGGGGTTGGGGAACATGGTGCAGCTGTCATTCTCTACAATGTCCAGGTGTTTGGTGAGCATCCTCATGGACTTCCTCCTCCTGAATCTTTCCTCTGACCTTCCTGGCCCTTCTACAAACATATAACCGAGCTCAGAGAAGGTTATATTGTGAAAGGCAGCAGACCTTATAAGTGGGGAAGCCGAGATTCTTAGCTCCTAGGACTTGGGCCCTAGATCTTGGCATATTCTTTAGTTACCTAGACATTTCCTCTCCCTACTTGTCCCATAGGAAGAACCCAACAGCCAGGGAGGAGGAGGCCACTCGAAGGCAGTGTCTCATCCAGCCTGGGTGGTCCTGGAGGTGGGAAAATGCAGCCCTCCTCATTCTGATGTTTACTCCACAGAACCCCCTGAGGTTACTGTGGAGCTGTCCCAGCTGGTCATCCCTTGGGGCCAGAGTGCAAAGCTCACCTGTGAGGTTCGAGGAAACCCCCCACCCTCTGTGCTATGGCTGAGGAATGCTGTGCCCCTCACCTCCAGTCAGCGCCTCAGGCTGTCTCGCAGAGCCCTGCGTGTGGTCAGTGTCGGGCCTGAGGACGAAGGTGTGTACCAGTGCATGGCTGAGAATGAAGTTGGGAGTGCCCACGCCGTGGTGCAACTGAGAACTGCACGGCCAGGTGAGTGCAAGTAGCAGAGGTCAGAAATTCCAGTTGAGCAGACATACAGTCCTTTTCTCAAGTGAAATTGAGCTTAGTGACTTTTAGTTGTAAGTTCAAAATTACAGTAACTTTTTAATAAATCAACTGTGTAAATTTTCATTAATGAATATGTCTTATTTGTTGAGATTTTTGAAGAGTGAATTAGTTTTCCAAGTCTGTGGGCTTCCATGATTTTGTAGAACCAAACTTAACAAGTAGGGCTTTAAATCAAGGAAAAGTACAGCCTTTCTCATTAGTTGGAGTCATTCCAGTTGATGCTTGTACTGAATGGGCACCTACTGCTATGTGGAATAGAAAACACAGAATATGAGAAAGACCCTCTGTGTTGAAAAAGCTCCCTATAAAGGAAACAAAATCATGGAAAGAATTTGAGAGAAAAACTACAATGGACAATACAGTGTAGTGCCATCATTACCAGGGGTCAATATCCTATGATGAGGGAGGTCAGGTAGGATTGAGATTGAGACTAGAAAAGTCTGGAACTGTCACTACACTGCTCTTGGATTCTAGATTCTAGGAGAGCATTCCCATTTGAATTCATGTTTCTAGTCACCTCGGTGGAGAAGGAAAAGACTTTCAGTGTGTGTTAATGTTGAAGTTTCATGGTGAAAGGACATGTCCCCATCCCCAACATAGGAAGGATAACTTCAGTCCATGTGCTTCCATAGCAAATTAAAGCATGTATGTTCGTTGTTCATCACTGTAACAGATACCCCAAGGAAACAACTTAAAAGAAGAAGAGGTGTTTTTGTTTTTGTTTTTTGTTTTTTGTTTTTTTTTTTTTGGCTTATGGTTTCAGTCTGCCATAGCAAGGAGAGTATGGTAGGGCAGATCCACTCACAAGCAGGAGATTGTGGAGAAAACACCTGCAACACTAACAGGTTTTATCTTTTCCTCCATTTTATTACATTGGGCCCTTGCCTATAAGATGGGAGCACCTACATTAGAGGTGGGTCTTTTCCTCTTGCTAATCCTCTCAGGAAACATCTTAGTTTGTAAACCCAGAGGTGTGCTTTCCAAGCTCACAGGTCCTTCTCAAGTAAACCAAGCTGACAGTAAGGTTAACCATGACAAGTCCACCCTTTATCAACCAGAGAATCCAAGCTCAGTTCCAAGAACCAACATCAAGTAGCTCACAACTGCCTGTAACTCTAGTTCAGGAGCTCTGACTCCCTCTTCTGGCCTCCAAAGGCTATTGCACTCACAAAGTGCACATAAATTCATACATACACACAGATTTTTACAAAAATAAATCTGAAAGAAGTTTGAGTTCAAAGTCCCTTCTGAGGCTCAAAACAAACTCTTTGCTGTGAGCAACTATAAAATAAAGGATATACTATCCTTTCAGAGAACAATAGCACAGAGTAAACACACCCATTCCAGAAAGATGGGATGGCATAAAAAGGAGAGACAGGAGCAAGGCAAGGCAAAAACCCAACAGGACAAGCCTTGAGTCATGTATCTCCATATCTAGTATTTAGGGCAACATGGATTCGCGTTTCAGCAGACTTCAGCAGCCTGACCCTGCAGCCTTGCTGTTTGCTGCCCCTATGGCCTCTCTCTTGGGTTAGCTCCATGCCTGGCCTGTTGCTTTGCTTGGCAAGCATTCCATGTTTGAAGGTATCTCTAAACTTGTTGGAACTCTATTGCATACTACAGCTACAGGCTTCCCTATCTTGAGGGTTCTCCATAGGGATTGTGATCCTTCTGTGTATTGCTTGGCCTCTCAGGCCTTCCTTTAAAATCTGGGAGGAAGCTCCATGGACCTCACAACTCTTGCCTTCTGCACATCTATACAACTAGTACCTTGTAGAAGGTGCTGAAGTCTTTGCTTGCCCAAGCCTATCCTGTTTGGATCACACTTACAGCACAGTGGATAATGAATGCCTGGGTGGCTGCATGAAGGGCAAACACTTCCCTAAGAGACCCTGTGTGAACAGGTTGCCCCAGGGTTCTCCTCTCAAAAAGCCATCTTTAAAATGATTTAAAAACCTTTACACTCTTAAGGTTGCCCTGGGCGGGGTCCAGCCATTTCCTGAGATGCCCTCAAGTTGCCTTTTGTACCCTCTTGGTGCAAAGTATGTGACTTCCTCTTAATAGCTCTGATGATTTTAACAACCTCCTTGGCCAAATACGTATTATTCAAGTCCTTTTCGCATTCCTTCTTGTTCCTAACTCTCAATACAGGCCTCGTAAAATCAGCTAGCAATAATCATGCTATGGCCTGGATGCTGGACTACCTTGGAACTTCCTCTGGTTAGTCCGTGACTTTCAGACGTAGCTTTCCGCAAAGTCTTTGCCACAGTGACACATGCGCAGCTCCCAGCCCAATGAACTTCCTAGCAGAGTTCTTGTTTGATCTTAAGTATCAAGTACAACCTCCCTTTCTCTCTCAGTCAGCACCCTGCTCTTCTGAGCTCCCACCCAAACCCAATCAACTTCTGCCAACAGCACTCTAGAGCTCCCTTCGCTCTCACATCCATCCTATAAGTCAGGACTGAAGGCACGAGACCACGTGGCAGACCTAATTCCAACATCAATCCCACTTCTCTGGTGCCAATTTTCTGGGTTCCGTCACTTGTTCCAGCACTGTGACAAACAAAATAACTTCAAAGGAGAAAACCACTTACAGGGAAGGAATCTTGTTCTGGTTCATAGTTTTGGAGGTTTTAGTGCAGGGCTCTTAGCTCCACTGATGCTGGGCACATAGTAAGGTAGAACTTCACATCAGCTTCAGTGACAAACAATATGGCGGATAGTAAATGCAGAGCAAGGACTGGGGGAAAGAATAACCTTCAAATATATGCCCATGTGACCTGTTTCCTCCAGCAAGGCCCCACCTCCTCCAAAATTGCACTGTCAGCTGGACACCAACCATTTAACCACTTGTAGGGGACATTTGACATTTAAACCCTCACATCAGCACCAATGAGATGACTCACCAGGTAAAGTCGCCTCCTGCTAAGCCTAAAGACCTGAATTCAAACCCCAGGACCCACATGGGCAACCAACTCCCCAAAGTTGTCCTTTGACCACCACACTCTCACTGTGGCACACACACACACACACACACACACACTGAATAAAATGCAATAAAAATTTAATTTTTTAACTTAGTAAACCTCAGTATCACTCAAATATGCATCGTAAAGATAGAGGCAGCAGGTTACATAGATATGGCTTGTCTTCTGCCTCCAAACTGCAGAAGGGGCCTGGTCCAAGTGCACAGATCTCCTTCTGGCAGGACAAGGGCACCAGCCTTCTCTCCTGCAGAGCCGGGTTGTGTGTCATGGAGTGGGCTGATGGTAGTCTCAGGTCTTCTCTGATTTTATTCTGTTTTCTCCCTGGCAGGTGATCAGGGCCACTAACACCTTCCCCCTTCCCTTCTCTTTCCTGCTTGGTCCTCAGACACAACCCTGAGACCCTGGAGGGATAGTAAGCCGATTGCTGCCACACCTCCCATACTACCCTCCAGACCCAGCAGACCTGACCAGATGCTGCAGGAGCAACCGAGGCTTGTTAAACCCCCAACATCAGTACAGCCTACTTCCCTGAAGTGCCTGGGAGAGGAGCAGGTAGCCCCTGCAGAAGCACCCATCATCCTCAGCTCACCCCGGACCTCCAAGACCGATTCATACGAGCTGGTGTGGCGGCCTCGACATGAGGGCAGCATCCGGGCATCCATCCTTTACTACGTGGTGAAACATCGTAAGGTATGACGCTGGCATTGTGCCACCCCCTCCCCACAAGCTTCTTCTTAGTGAAGCTAAAGGGAGTCCCCTCTGTCTCTGAGCCTGAAGCCAGGGCCCTCTATGCACCACAGCCATGACCTTTCCATGTCCTCAAATGTCCATCCTTACCACTTCCTGGAAAGCTAGTGGTAATACAGGCAGGTGATCTCTCGGAGGCCGATGCAGAGACTCTGCATGGGCCCTCAGGTGTGACGTTTGTGTACTTTTACCTGGGAGCCCGTGCCAACTCCAGAGATAAGTCACCGGCCATCCTCCCCACGGCCACCTTATCATCTTTTGGTGATGCTATTTGAACCTGCTTTCCAACTAAAGCAAGCTCTTTTTTTAAATATACCTTCGGGAACTTTAGCAGGGTGAAGAGGTCTGTCCAGCCAGGAAAACAAACATAGGGAACAAGTATTCTCCCTGTGGGCTGTAAAATGTCCTCCAGTTCTCAGGTACTGGGATAACTCCCGTTTAACTAGCAGCCATTAGAGCTCCTGGCACATTAGGTTGTTAAGACCTTAGCTATTTCCCCTCAACAGAGGGAATCTGTCCAGACGCTATTGTAGGAGCTGCCAGGGAATGCCTTCTAGACTGTGACAGTCTACAGTGACAGAGCTGTGCCAGTCTCAGGGTCCTGGACACTGTTTGGTGAGGTAGACCAGGGCCTTCGGGCTGCCACTCGCCTTCAAAGCTGTACAAGGAAGATGAGATGAAATTCCTCACAAAACACTTTATTCCACAAGAGTTCGCGTTGTTTCCCTCTACTGCCATCAGATAGTAAAAAGTACTGGTCTTTTAAATAGATCAAAATTTTTTATCACCAGCAACCTACTCCAAAAGTGGAGTTTGTATGCATTTAGATTACTTTTGCTTATAAAAATGCTTTGTGCACGCCTGGTAGAAGATATGGAAATGTGAAATGGAACTGAAAATATTTACCCACCTTTCCTACTCCAAAAACAAACAAGAAAACAAGACTAGCCTCACACGGTGGGTGGAATGTTCTGGCTCTGCCCAAGCCAGTCCCTGTTGCAAATACCACTGGCTTCTCATAGTCCTTTTCTTTGTCTTGCCCTTCCAGAAGACTGGGAACCAGAGAAGTCCTCAGAGACCTCAGGTGGTCAGAAAAGTACCTAAGGCAGAGCAACACCCTGCACCCCCATGTAGTTTCTCATGTAGATATAGGAAGGACCACCATTTCCTCCCTCACCCCACCCCAAGGAACAACAAAAGGTGTGAATGGTTTTGTGAAAAGAAACAGCCTTGTCTAGCCTATGTTCCAGGGCAGGGCTGGTCCCCATCCTTATTTTCCTATGTAACTAGACACCTCCCTATGAGTTGTGGACAAAGATCAGGGAAGGCCAACCATTGTACCCAAGAGACAGAAATCAGTGTGAGGGAAAGAATAATATTTTTCAGGCCAATAGGTGGTCCTGAAGCTACCTCCCACAACAGGCAGGTGGGCAAAGACTGCACCGGGGTAACCCAGAAATGCCAGGCCAATGCTGCCTTCACCCTCCCAGTGTGTGTGACAGTGACTAATTGCTCTTGCATGTCTTATTTTCATTTCTGGGTCCCAGTGGAAGTTTGAGGCTGGTGCTGGGAGGGCAGAGGGAGGAGGGAGTACAAGGAAATGACAGTCAGGACAGGGCCCCTGCTGAGTCTGGCTTCCATTAAGCATTGCCCTGTGGAACAGTTGGAGCTTTTAGGTGGATGTTGTCAAGGTGGAAAGTATGTCTTGAAAGCCATTCTTGCCCATGGAACTAACATAGCTTAATGGTCGTCACCCAAGAAAGAATATTGGAATCAGAAGTCAGGGTTGGGTTGTGGGTTTTTTGTGTGTGTGTGTGTGTGTGTGTGTGTGTGTGTGTGTGTGTGTGTGTGTTTGTTTGTTTGTTGTTTTGTTTTTTGTTTTCATACCCTGCCTTTTGCAAGACATTGGGAACTAGTCGACTGATTTTCATGTGCATGACACAAGCTTCGTCTAGCCCACTGTAGACCCAGGCTACTGTGTTTGGATTTCCAGCATCACTGGGGATTCTCAGTTTGTGAAAACCTTTCCCCTTGGAACAAGTCCTGGAAGTCCAACATTAATCAGCTCAGACCATCCCCTTGCCTTGAATGGAGGGTTTTGTTCTACTCTGGAATACTTTGCTTAGGGATAAGAGCTTTCCTTAGCAGCTGTTTGCTGTTTTTCATCAACCCCCTGGAAGGCTTTCTGAGATGCACAGAGCTGGCCACTAAGTTCTTTTTAAAAGATGGTGGATGAGAGGAAATAATCTCTCGCCAGTGCCTTTGGGTGCCTAGAGCCCTCCCATAAATTGTTTTTAGAGATCTAACTGTTGAAAATTTATTTATAGTCCTTAACATGCACCATGTTTTTAAGTTTCAAAAACAAAGGCAGAGAGCAGAAACAGAGAAAGAATTTTAAAGTGGGACATATCAGAGTGTGAAAGGTACAGAGAGGACCAGGCTTTTATTTGTTGGAAACCTCACCTGTGCCAAATCATCTAGTTTGACTTCAGAATAACCCAAGACATCAATTTACCTCATGTTAGAACTGAATGGCTCAGGGTTTACCAGTGAAGGAGTTTCCTCAGGGTTATATAGTCGGAATTCGAATTTGGAGTTTTCTACTCCCAGAATCCTCTTTCTAGAACAGGTAACATTCTGAGCATGCTCTCTGGACTCAAGTGAGAGTTTCTGTGCTCACTAGCTCTGCAGCCATGGGCAAATCCTCAGCTCTCTAAGCTCAGTCTCTTTGCTTGCGATCTGGGAACAGAACGAAAACTGACTGCTGAGACCTGAGGACAGGTGAGGCAGTGCTCTCACAGGGAGCAGTCTGTGGTGCTCTCTCCATTGCTGCAGCTTTGGTCATCGATCTCGACAGTGCCTCCTCTCATTAGAATATGCTCTGAAGGACTTGTGTTTGGCTCCATATGCAAACAGAGAGAACATTAGATGAGGAGGTTGCAGGAGATGGCGGAGTGGCCTTTGGGGGTGTTGCCCACAGAATCAGTCTGGCTTCCTAACTATCCTTGCAAACTTCCCTTAATGGGATCATTACCTTTCAGACCAGGAGGAGGACCAGTCTGAAATCTGGGGTCCCATCTGCCCCCAATCTAGCCTATGGTCCTTTCCCTCTTCTGGCCATGTTGGGCTCAGGATGAAACCCTCCTGGACACTAGAGAAGAGACTGGTCCTTACCCTAGTCACCTTTTTCAGCAGATCACAAACTCCTCTGATGACTGGACCATTTCTGGGATTCCAGCCAACCAGCACCGCCTCACCCTTACCAGGCTCGACCCTGGGAGCTTGTATGAAGTGGAGATGGCAGCCTACAACTGTGCTGGAGAGGGCCAGACGGCCATGGTCACCTTCCGAACAGGTGAAGTCAAACGCTGTGTATAGTCCGGAGTTCCAAAGGCCCAAGCAAGTTACACCAAGTCCAGGTGCAAAGTCTTGGTCACTTTGTCCAGCTCTTCGCCCACAGCACTGTCTCCAATGGCTGCTTCTGTGGACTTGTGTGCCTGGGCTTTCATCCTGAAAGCCTCTGGCACCCCTTCATCCTTCCCAAGCACAGGGACCAATAACAACACCGTAGTAGAGTTGGCCAAGGCTGGGAATAACACCATACTTTCAGTACTCTGAGGTCTTATTTACATCACCTTCTCACAAGTCTCAGCATGTTCTTAGTCAAATGGGAGTTTTTGATAAGGGAAGGCTCATATACAGGCTCTCTCACTTGCCGTTCTAAATCCTGTCTCACCCAGGACGGCGGCCCAAACCCGAGATCGTGGCCAGCAAGGAGCAGCAGATCCAGAGAGATGATCCTGGTGCCAGTCTCCAGAGCAGCGGCCAGCCTGACCACGGCCGCCTCTCCCGTAAGACCAGCAGCATGAGGGGCAGGCAATGAGCAATCAGGAAAAACTGTCACAGAAGGCTTGTTGCTGCAGGTTGAAGGAGGTTAGGGTTCTGTAGTCCAGGAGTCCCAGTGACCTTCTCTTGGCATCTCTATGGTAAACCACAATGAAAAAATACAGAGTGGAGTCTTGGAGAAAATACTAGAATTACTGGGTCTCTGAGTTCAGAGAGCTGCAATTCTCTACCCTCTGTTTTTGCAGAAGAGTAGATGAATGTTTAGCCCTGCGGCTTCTCCCATGCAAGGGGATAAGGTACAAACAACAGTGGGCAGAGGGCTGTGGGAACGAACAGGCCCTGTCAGGGTCAGGCTGGGTCTAGTTGGTCCAGACCCTCATTTCATGGTGCCTCGGTCTACATCTTTCCACTGTGCATGGTCATCCCAGCCCCAGAAGCTCCAGACAGACCCACCATCTCCATGGCTTCTGAGACCTCAGTGTATGTAACCTGGATTCCCCGTGGGAATGGCGGCTTCCCAATACAGTCTTTCCGCGTGGAGTACAAGAAGCTAAAAAAAGTGGGAGATTGGATTCTGGCCACTAGTGCCATCCCTCCCTCAAGGCTCTCTGTGGAGATCACAGGCCTGGAGAAAGGTAAGGAGCCTGGTCCTCTCTCTGGTCCTTTCTTCCCTGGAACCATATGAAGGAGGAACAAAGAAAGGTCTTTGTTAATTCAGTCCTCCCTTCATCCCCAACATATTACTAATGGGTATGGAATCTGTGCCTCTACCTGAGCCCCACAGCTCCTTCTCCTTCCTCTCTTCAGAGAGGAGTCCAGAACCACTTCCAGTGTGGCATGAGGAGGATGAATGTTTTTAATGGGTCCTGTATTGATATCTTTGGGGAAGAGCTAACCAGATCTCCCTGGGCTGGGCCTTGAAGGGCAGTCAGGGAATCAACTTAAGAATTTCCCAAGCTTGGGGCTGGAGAGGTAGCTCAGCGGTTAAGAGCACTGGCTGTTCTTCCCAAGGTCCTGAGTTCAATTCCCAGCAACCACATGGTGGCTCACAGCCATCTACATTGAGATCTGCCTGGGCATATATGTAGAGCAAATATTGTATACATAATTAAAAAAAATGTTAAAAAATAAAGAATTTCCCAAGCTCAGGAAGGATCTCTTTCACAGGTATTTCTTACAAGTTCCGGGTCCGTGCTTTGAACATGCTAGGGGAGAGTGAGCCCAGTGCTCCCTCTCGGCCCTATGTGGTGTCAGGCTACAGTGGTCGTGTGTATGAGAGGCCTGTGGCAGGTCCTTACATCACCTTCACCGATGCAGTCAATGAGAGCACCATTATGCTCAAGTGGATGGTAAGTGGCCTGGCCACCAACAGTGTGGGAATGTTCCTCCTCCTGCCTGCTTGTGAGTTTGGCTCCCCACTTAGTACATCTGAAATCCCCCTTGGGGGACCTGGGAGAGTAATAGTAGCTGGAACTCCTGTTGCCCATCTCTTTTAAACTGGTTCCCACTTTTATATTTCATTCTACCCTCCTTCTTGCCTTTCCTCTAATACCATAGGGAATCCCAACACTTGTTCAGTGTCCCTTCAAGCTTTCAGTGAGGCTCAGAAGGGGTCAAAGTCTTTGAAGAAGTGCAATTTGTTTCTTGCTTCTAAAAGCTCCAGAATTAATAAATAAATATAAAACTTTAAAAAAAAAAAAAAAAGCTCCAGAGCCCATCAGTAAAATGAAATAATGCCCAGTCTCTGCAGCCTTCAGAGGGCCTGAGGGACTTATTCAGGAATGTTTCCTGGGGCCTCCATGAAGTTCAAACTCTGGGGAAGATTGCACATGGTCTTGCTTTGGTGATTTCCCTGATGCACTGTGAACGTGTCTGTCCTCCATCCCGTGTAGTATGTCCCAGCCAGTAACAACAACACCCCAATCCATGGCTTCCATGTCTACTACCGACCCACAGACAGTGACAATGACAGTGATTACAAGAAGGACACGGTGGAAGGTGAGAAGAATTGTCGACAGAGTTTCCTTCACTGGCAAGGGGGGCTGGGTTTTGGCAAAACCTCATGAACCACAATATCTAGATCTATGTTCAGTGTCAGCGCATCATTTATGACACACATAGAACTACCCAGTTAAAAGGCTCAGCGTGCTTCTTTCTTAATGACAGTGGCACAACAGAAACATGGGTGGTCATGCAGCTAATTCTCTCAAGTGTGTCTCCGGTGTTGGTCAGGGACACTAGCTTAGACGAACAGCTTTGTCTGACTGTGTGATCGAGGCCAAAAACAAACAAACAAACAAACAAACCAGCATATCCATGACCATAATGACTCCCACTCTCCTTCCCAGGGGACAGATACTGGCACTCCATCAGCCACCTGCAGCCAGAGACCTCCTATGACATTAAGATGCAGTGCTTCAATGAAGGAGGGGAGAGTGAGTTCAGCAATGTCATGATCTGCGAGACCAAAGGTGATTCTCCCAGGGTCTTCTCCTGTCCTGGGAATTCCCACAAAGTGGAGTATCCACCCACATTGGTATCCCTTCCAAGTAGACCCTGATTTTCCAAGTATCCCAGACTGCCTCATCACTTGCCACCTTCTTATTCACTTGAGTTTTGTAGTAATACCATAGGTTCCCATCATGACAGCTTCAAGGACTTGAGAATTAAATGACCTACAGGCTCATTAGGAATAGAACCCATCTTAAGATGGAAACGTTCCCTACAACTAATACACCAAAAAGACCAGGAACAAAATCTGTGTCCCTGGTCCTTTTGGTGTATTGGTTGTAGGATAGTTATCCTGTACTATATGGCTAAAATCCAATCATAAGTGAGTAAGTACCATGTGCTTTCTGAGTCTGGGGTAGCTCACTCAGGATGAGCTTTTCTAGTTACATCCAGTTGGCTGCAAATTGCATGATTTTTTTCTGATAGCTCAGTAGCATTCCATTGTGTAGATGTACCACAATTTTTTTATCCATTTGTCGGTTGAGGGACATCTGGGTTGTTTCCAGTTTCTAGCTATTACAAATAAGGCTGCTATAGATGACGATATGTCCTTGTGGTTTGGTAAGGAATCGTTTGGGTGGGTACCCAGAAATGGTATGGCTTGGTCTTGAGGTAGACAGTTTTCCCTATCAGTGCTACCATGTTGGCCCCCAGTGCAAGAGGAAGCTCTTAGCCCGCATATGACTGTTGAGCTGAGAGGGGCTGATATGTAGGGACACTCCACATCGGAGGAGTGGGAAGGGTGGGAGAGGGAGGAGAGGGTGTGAAGGTGGAACTGGGAGGGGTGGAATGAGGGCACTGTGATAGAGATGTAACTTTAATCAATAAACAAATAAATAAACAAACAAAATAAGAAATAAAGTAATATTAATCTGTAAAGGAAAGATGGAAATGTTCTACACATGCTATATTTATTTCTTGGCATTTATATTGGTTGGTTTATTTAATTTAACTGTAGCCTGTTGAGATGGGAAGAAAATCTGGGCCCCGAAAACCTTGTTATTCCTCCATCTTGGCCAAAGTTATAGCCAATATGTGGTAGACCTGCTTCAGTCTCCTATAGCTACAAACCCAGGTTCAGTCTCTGCACTAAACCAAACATGTACTTGTTAATAAGTGCACATTGCTCGGATGAGTAGGAGTCATTATGTCCAGTTTTTAAATACTCAAAGTGAAATAAAGCTACGTATTAGCAAGGACATAATCAGAAGATCACAAAGGAATCAAAAAACAATACTCCCCTGTGGCTGAAACAATTGGGTTTTCCGTCCCACTTTGCATTGCCTCCAGTCACTTCCCAAATATTCACTGAGCATCTCTTGTGTACCCTTGGTCTCTATGCCATGTCCACTGAGGGGAGGGACACATGTGCACACAGCCCAAACTCTTGTATCAGTGTGTACAAAGAGCACCTAGGGAAAGCAACAGAGTTTTCGAAGGCCTTCTCAGGCCTTCAGACTAACTCTTTAAGTTGGTATGAAGAGGGACATGCCAACCCTAAAAAGTGGCTCCAGTTGGGAGGATGAAGAGAAGGGGCAGCTCAGGGGAGAGCCCAGAGGCACTGGCAGCAGAGGGTCACTGAAGGATGCTGGAGGAGGAGGTAGTGCAGTTTGCAAGGAGCGTGAGGTAGAAGAGAGTCCGCATTGGGCTTCTTTGTAATAAGGGTCATGGGTGGGCTGAGGACATAGACCTGGGGTTCTGAAAGAAAGGTGAATAGCATTTGTCATTGCTTTTGAGGAGGTGTGAACAGGACAAGGGTCAATTGCATCCTAGCTTGGAAGACAGTAAATCATTGCCCAGGTGGCTGCCATGTATTCGAATGGAGAGAACGAGAAGAGAAATGGACCACATGGGAGTGGGAGAAGAAAAGGACAGGGAAAGTTTCTGAGTGGCTGATTCTTTGGGGGATGCTGAAAAATGTATGACAGAAGCAGCGAGTCTCCTGCCTCTGGAGTCCTTAGGGTGTGGTAGGGAACAGGAAAGACTAAACATGGATCATGGGAACAGGAGAGATTACACAGAGAGGAACTAGACCATCTCCTGGGATCTACATCTGAGGATGCAGAAGGAATATGAGAGGTGGTAGGTCGGGAGGCTGTGACATCAGAAAGCTGAGGGACAAGGATGTGTCAGAGTTCATGCAGGTTCACCTGCAGTAGCAAACCCCAATGAGGAGCACAGGGGTTAGTGTTCCACCTTTGTTGGCATTTATCGATTATCTTCTGCTTCACAGAGTCCTCAGAAGCCCTTCTCTGCAACCCAAGCTAACACCTAGCACTTCGCATCCCTTAATCTACGTAGGAACAGTAAAGCTGTGGGGGAGTTCTTCCACCCGAGTTCTCCCACAGCGGTCAGACATTGTAACTGTTCCTTCAGAAAACACGATTACCCATGTCCACTCCGACTCAGTGCTTGGCTTACAAACATGTATGTTGAAATATGTTTCAGGCCACCTCAACAACACATTGCACGTTAGGTACCAGTGTCATAAGTTACAGACATGAGTCAAATAAGGGATACTGAGATCCCCATCTTGGGAGGTTGGCCCTGTTTCCTGTATCCGTGGAATTGGGATGCTTTGTTTTTCTGTTAGTGGTAAAGGAAACGACAGAGAAATAGACAGTGATGTGAGTTTTGTCTTCAATTGCAGCTCGGAAAATTTCTGGTCAACCTGGACGACCCCCACCCTTAACTCTGGCCCCACCCCAGCCTCCACCCTTAGAAACCATGGAGCGGCCAGTGGGCACTGGGGCCATGGTGGCACGGGCCAGCGACCTACCATATCTGATTGTGGGAGTCGTTTTGGGTTCCATTGTACTCATCGTCGTCACCTTCATCCCCTTCTGCCTGTGGAGGGCCTGGTCCAAGCAGAGTGAGTAACACACCTCGGCACAGAGGGAAGGAGGTCAGGGAGAGAGAAGGTCTCTCAGCCCATCAAGCAGCCAAGTGCCCAGGCAGGGCCAGATGGTCCAGTTCCACCTCCCTGGCAGCTCAAGCTACAGGGTGAGCCCAGAGGTCCCACAGAAACAGTGAATAGTTGAGGCTGGGCCTGGGCCCTCCCCACTTGGCTCATACACCTCTATGAACACCTATGATCCTTGGTAATTACTTGCGCCATCTTTCCCTAATATCTAGAGCTTTTTCTCAAACACTTGTTCATATTCAAATTGCCCGTGCTACATTCCATTTTCTGCCCTTGTGCCCAGCAGGGGCTACCTTGAGCCTTCCCTTCCTACTGGGCTAACCTGACTTGCCCCCCCTAATTTCTGCTTCAAATAGCACTACCCGCAGCTGAGTTCCCCACCCAACCATGGCCCTTTTCATTCAGCATTTCTCCCTAGTCTTTCTATCCTTCTCACTTTGAAGAAGAAATAGATCATGGGAAGACTTAGAAAAAGTATTCTTGGGCTCTTGGACAGCCTTCTCACTGCTCATATCCTCTGAAGGTATGAGTATGGAGCTTTTTCCAACTGTAGGATAGGTATACCTCTGTCTTCTATTCTTCCAGAACATACAACTGATCTGGGTTTTCCTCGAAGTACCCTCCTGTCTTCCTCCTGCCAATACACGATGGTACCGCTGGGAGGACTTCCAGGCCACCAAGCTAATGGGCACCCCTACCTCAGTGGCATCAATGGACGGGCCTGCGTCAGCCGACTGCACAGAAGCACAGGCTGTCCTGCTGCTGCAGTGGGATGCCCAGGCAGGAGGCCTCAGCAGCACTGGGCAGGGGAGCTTGCACAGGTAATGGAGCTACTGAGCATAGGCCCCAGGTGCACATATGGAGGGACAATGAGCCACCTCTTGGGCATTCTCCCTGTTCATCTGGGTTTGCTGGGCTGGGCTCCCTAGAGTCAACCGCATCTCATCCTGCTCAGTGGTGAGCACTGGAAACCTCCTTGGACTCCTGGCATGACCTTCATTCTTCTTTCATTCAAGCATCGGGAAGACACCCACAGCCTACTGAAGCAGACCATTGTTAGCAGTGGACATGATCCCCAGAGCCAGCAAGTTGCCAGGTAACCAGGCCACTCCCTTTCCTACTTTCATTCCCAAGTCTCCAAACCTCCCATTCCCTTCAGCTTCTCATGTCTAAAGTCTGTCACCCAGACCTGAGCAACATTTCATGCAGGGATCCCCAAGACTGTCATTATGCTCCCCAGGGCAGTTACTCCATGGGCATGGTGCCATGTGCAGCACCTCTTCCTACTTGTGGTTTCTCAGAGTCTGTCACTCCCTGGCTCACCAAAACCTTCGAGGCAGAACCGGCTTTGCCTATAGGCCCCATAAACAGCCAGTTTCACACCTCCCATGATGAAACTAAACTACCGCTGGCTGAATTCAGTGCTGCATCGCATGGTCGTCTCAGGGGAACACTATATGCTCTGGCCTGCTCTGATACCGTTAGTGATAAGACATCAGAGCACGAGAGTCCAGCCCCATTCTGCCCTGCTTTACTTACCCACCCCATCTGGTCTTGTACGATGCAGAGGTTCTAAGTCTGGCTCGGAAGAAGGCTCTTTCTTATACACACTGCCTGATGACTCAACTCACCAGCTGCTTCAGCATCAAGACTGCTCTCACATCCAGAAGCAAACTGTCACCACATGCCAGACAGCAGTGAGGAGGCCACCTGAGAGTCCTGGGCTGGTCCCTCCATATCACTCAGGTCAGTCAGGGGTAGCAGGGACAAGGTGTCTGATGGGGTCACCCAGCAATGGCTTCAAGGACAAAAGGGCAAGGGACTTCTTCAAGGAAGTGTCTGGGAGTTGGGGTGGCTGGCCACTCTCCTTTGCTGTTAAAGCCCTGGAGGGCCATGGGGCCTTATGAGGTTGGTCTGACTCCACCAACCTTGTAACTGTAGTCCTCAAAGGCTGAGAAGAAAGCCATCCTCTATTCCAAAGGAAGAAGCCAGTTTGGTCTCTACATTTCAGACTCAGGGCCATTCACAGATTCTTTCTGCTTCTCATCACAGCGAGGCCCCTCTAATCCCTAGCCCTGTTGAGTCATGTCTTAATTAGGGAGTGATTTTCATCGGTCATCAGAGAGCCAAGCTCGTACACACGTCACCCTTGTAACTGTGTGCTTCCACAGACCTTGTTCCAGGGGCTGGCCCTGCCCATAGCTCCCTCTGTGCCTACTTCGAGCAATTCTACAGGGACTTAGTTGGAGCACTTGGTACTTCAGAGGATTAGCTTAGCTTCTAGAATGTGCACACCCTTCTGTGATGATCTTGGACCCTGTCTCTAGGATATTAAATTCTAAAAGAGCCAGGCCAATCATCATGAAAACAAGATTTGCTTGGACCAGGGGAATGGATAGTGAGGTAGAATATAGGTTGATTCTAGAGATAGCTGGGCTTCCCTTTGTGTTTTTTGTGTATACCCGATGGCCACAAGCTGCATAGGGTCTAAGGTCTCTTGTCCCAACATATATGGTTAGTAAGAGTCCTTCCCTTCCAGGGCCAGTGTGAGCAGCCACAGGTAGAAATGAGCTCAGGACAGTTTGGTGAGTCTAGATTTTAATGTTGCCTGCTTCACCCCCCCCACCCCACCCCACAGGGCCCAGGTGCTGTTTATTAGGCCTTGTACCAGTTGAAGAAGTGGACAGCTCTGATTCCTGCCAAGTGGGAGGAGGAGACTGGTGTTCCCAGCACTCTCCAGGGGCCTACACAGGACAGGAACTTGGAAAGTGTCTCTCTCGTAGCCCATCAGTTCACGTGTCCTTTGAAACACCACCTCCCACAATTTAAGCAGAAGCCAATATCCTAGAAAGACTATATATATATTGTATGTTTGTTTGTTTGTTTAAGAAACAGAGAAAATTGGTATTTATTTTTCTATTATAGCCATATTTATGTATTTATGCACTTGTAAATAAATGTATATGTGTTTCTATAATTCTGGAGAGATATGGAACCTTCCCTTTTATGGCACAAAGAGGAAAACAAGCAGCAAGGTAACTGGAGTCCACTAAGAATGAACAGCACAGACTGGGAGGCTACAGTTGGCCCCCAGCAGCTGCCTGGAGCTGCAGGAAGTCCTCAAGCAAGCTGGTGGAAGGACCCTAAGCATGTTCATGAAGAGCACAAGGGAAAAATGCAAAGGCCATGCTGCTGCAGATTGGAGCCACCTGGAAGCCACTAGGTTTCGGTGGCACAGGACACATATCCAAGACATCATAAGAAAAGACCCAGATGTGTACAGCACTCTAAGCATTAACAGCCTTCCAGAATCAATAATCTGTGGCAACATATCTCTGTAAAAACAAACACTGTAACTTCTAAATAAATGTTTAGTCTTCCTTGTAACCTTCAGCTTAGTCATGGATGAGTCAGCGTTTTCTTTAGATGTTGGGAATCCGGTCTTTGAGTAGCTGGAGAAAATAACTATTCGTGATGATTTCTAATCCATCAAGTAATAAAATCTGGAAACAGTAGCAGATGCTTTTCATATTTTTGTCTTTTTAAACAATGAGCATTGTGTTTGGATTCATGTAAAATGACATTAGTAACTGTATACTTCAAGAAGGAATATACAGACAGGAAGCAAATTCACTGTTATCTTCCTGGACTGGAGGTGAGTATCCACCATATTTCAGGAATGAAGTTAATTGTCCTTATGTAGGTGTGTGTGTTAAAGATCAAATATTGCCTCCAAAACATCATTTAGTTTAGTGCTAATCTATCCATTAATATGTGGTCCCTAACAGGTTCCCTTCCCTTCATTCTAAAGTTACTGTTGCTGTAGGAGTTGATTCTTTTCAAACCAACATTTAGTGTTGTTCCATCAAAAGACCATCCATAGTGGTTGGTGTGTGTGTGTGTGTGTGTGTGTGTGTGTGTGTGTGTGTGTGTGTGAACCTAAAACCTTTATGTGTGGGACTGGACTTAATTGAAAACTGACAATTTTAATGTCTTCACACATTTCGAATGTTCATTGTGTGGAGAGGGACTGTGTATTTCAGGAAAATAAAGAGAAATTCAGCCTGACACATTTAATCTTATTAAGAGTTGTATCAGACTACTACTACTCAAGGAGTTTGATAAAGAGGATCTTAGGTAGAAGGGGGTACTCAAGGAGTTTGATGAACAGGATCTTAGGTAGAAGGGGGATAGCCCTCAGTCTGACTGTTTGGGATGAGTACATCATCTGCTGGCCAGAAGGAGTACTGCATCTGCCCATCTGTAGACTTGCATTCATATTCCACAAGAACAGCTAGCTAATCTGAACAAGAACTGTCCTCAAGTTGGGCCAGTCATTGGTTGGCCAGCCCCTCAACCTCTGCTCCAACTTTATCCTTGCATATCTTGTAGGCAGGACAAATTTTGGGTCGAGGGTTTTGTGAGTGGGTTGTGTTCCCCCTCCCTCCATTGGAAGTCCTGCCTGGCTACAGGAGGTGGCCACTTCAGTTTCAGTATCCCCTGCTGCTAGGAGTCTCAACTAGGGTCACCCACATATACTCCCAGGAGCCTCCGTGGTCTCCGGGCTTGTCCCAGAGATGTCCCTCAACCAGTTTCCCTTCTCTCTCTCTCAGCCCATAGGAGAGACCCAACCCCTGACACTATTAATGATACTCTGCGATCCTTGCAGATAGGAACCCACCATAACTCTCACCTGAGAGGCTTCATCCAGAAGATAATGGAAACAGATGCAGAGACCCACAGCCAAACATTAAGTGAAACTGGCAGAATCTTGTGGAAGAGTTAGGGGAAGAATTGAGGGAGCTGGAGGGGTCAAGGACAGCACAAGCAGACCTACAGAGCCAACTAACCATGGGGGCTCACAGAGACTGAACCACCAACCAAAGAGCATGCATGGACTGGACCTAGGCCCCCTACACATATGAAGCTGATAGGCTGCTTGGTCTTCAGGTGGGTCTCCTAACAATCAGAGCTGGGGCTATCTCTGACTTGGATTCTGTGGCCTGCCTTTTCCCCTAGCAGGGCTGCCTTGTCTGGCCTCAGTGGGAGAGGAGGCACTTAGACCTAATGGGATTTGATGTGCCAGGGCAGGTTGGTACTGGGGGGTGGGGCTCCCTTTCTCAGGGAGTGGGGGGGGGGAGTCAGTGGGAGGGTGGAACTAGGAGGAAAGGAGGGAGTTGTGCTGCGATTGGGATGTAAAATGAACAAATAAATTAATGAGAGAGAAAAAAAGAACCCTCCTCCAAATGCAGCATGATTTTCAGGATGGCCGTACTTTTAAAGTATTTATTGAAATGAGTGTAAAGAACATAGAAACTGCAGGAGTGTAGAGGTGTAACCTTGGATGAGAAGAAGTAAGACACGTGATTTCAAACACTCACATTGAAGTCTTCAAGGTCTCTTCCAGGACAGGAACAAGCAGAGCTAATGTTTGCAGTCTTTGCTAATCCAGCTCAAATCTGAGCTCACCTGCCAGACTTATTTTATTTTTTAAAAGCTTATTAAAAAAAAAACACCTCATTTTGTCTTTTATCTCTTCGTGATCTAAAGTAATTGTCAAAGTGGGTTTTGGTGAAAAAAAAATCAACATATAACCTGTTTCCTGTACTCACCTCAACGAGTCAGACTCTGAAGGAGTTGCTCAGGCTTCCTAGGATCCTACTTACCAAATCTGTTATCAGATCCTTGAGCCCCACAAACCCTCTAACCTCTGGTGAGATAACACATCTTTTAAAATGCATTCCTTAATAATTTTTTTAATTTTATGTGCATTGTATTGCCTGTATTGTGTGTCTGTGTGGGGGTGTCATAGAGTTACAGATAGCTATGTGCTGCCATGTGGGTGCTGAGAATTGAACCCAGGTCCTCTGGAAGAGCAATCAGTGCATATTTTTAAAGCTAAGCTTTGAGGCAAATTGTTACATATTAATGAGCAAAGAGTGCTATGATTAGCACCTGTTTGTTTCAATTAATGAAAGGCACGCAAAGCAAGTGTGGAGATGAGGTTGCTTCAAGCTACTCCCTACTGGCTTTTTGGATGGACTTGCCCTTAGTCATCCCCCTTTACCAGAGCAGTACAAATCCAGAGGCAGAATCTACATTCCTTGTTTGTACACACAGACACTACCATGTCCAACATGAACTATGAGGAATGGACTACTAAGTAACTTATTCTTTCAAGTAAACCAGTACTACGTACCAATTTACCAAAGTAGACAGGGAGCATGTAAGCATATGGATGTGTTAGAATTATATCAGAAAAAACAGACTCAAGAGCATACTGGATACACCTCAGTCCTCACCGGGACACAATAAAAAGGAGGACACCTAACACTGTAATGTCAACAGCCTTTAACCAGTCACCACACACACACACACACACACACACACACACACATCCAGAAAGTGTCCTAGGAAATTATTGACATACAGAGCATTCTAGAGTCTTCTATTATGATGTTGCCATTGGTCCATCTGGACCCAGTCCTGGGCCTTGCATCAAAAGTCCAGCATTTCTGCTGTTAAGCTGAGACTGAAAATATACTCTTGAGTTTAAAACGTCACATGTAGTCAAAAGTGGCTGTTAGAGTTAGCCCCTTGGAGAGATGAAAATCTATTTCATCCCTTCCTTGTTTGGATCCAAACCAGTAACAACTCAAGTGAATCCCAACAGAAAACACTGGGCATGGCAGAGCCTGAGTGGAGCTTGTAGACTCTTGATGGAGTCTCAAAGGGATGAGCTAGAGAGCAGCTTCCCTGACTGACTTATTTTGGAAAATATGAGCCTCAGAATTGAGGAGTTTGCAGAAACTATGGGTGATTCAGGAAGCTGCCTCTACCAACCCAAAGGGAGCTGTCTCACTGTGTCTGTCCACATTTCCTCAGTCCCAACCCCTCAAATAACCACTTTATGAAGTCAACAATAGCAATGTTTATATTTACACCTCTTATTTTAAGTTATTATTGGCAAGATGATTTGCCGTTTTCTCTTATGTCCTTTCAGAGACAATAAAACAGTTTATTTTCTAAAGATGCAAGGACTAAGAAAAGGAAGTTTCCTCATGGGTTGCTGAATAATAGTTTGTCTTGCCAATAGCTAACTATTCAGAATACCAGAAAAACAGATTTTTTTCCCTGAAAACAAAATATCTAACAGCTGCTTTCTTACAACTATGAGATTCAGCCTTCTTCACATTCAACTTAGGCTGAAAACATCTATCCTGTTTTAATACACTCATAACTACACATCAAATAATGCAGTGATATCTAGCCTGGAGAAATATTGTTAATTCACACTACAGGATCCTTTTTCTTTTCTTTTCTTTTCTTTTTTTCTCTCACTACAGTTCAATTTAAAGTTGGAGGATTGTCGTTGGTGACAGGGAAGCAGACTTGGTGAATTCTGCTCCAACTCGGGTGGAAATGAGAAGACAACAAATTTACTCATCCATGGACTTCATTTCAGTCCCTTGTGTGGTTATGATGGGTGGGAGGATAAGTCCCCCCTTCTTCCGCAAGACAGCAATCTCTTCCTTTAAGGCCAAGATCTTTTCTGATTGGGTTTGGACCAGCTGGGTGATCTTCTGTTTTGCCACTATTTCTGCTTTCTGAGGGCTTTGGAAGGCATTTCCCTGTTTTGGGTAAAACAAACAAACAAAAAAAAAAATCCCTCTTTTATAGTCCATTTAAACAGCTACTGCCTCTTCAGGAGATCCCTACTACTAAAGTCTCACTCATAAGACATGTGCCTTTGGACTTTTAAATTTCAACCTTGCTTCAGAAGTAAACTGTCAGTCCTTCATGACCTGAAGAGCTCATCGATAGGACTGAGGTGTGACAAAAAGACAAGAAAAATTAAGGGGACCTAAGATGAGAGAGTCCTTCATGCTGGAGTCTAGCTGTAGCCTCTCACAAGCTGAAAGTCAAAAATTCTAGCACCATTAAAATTTGCTATAAAGGTTTCCTGTGTAGAAGTGGTATTCCATTCCTTTTATAGTTATTTCAAGTAAAAATGTTAAAATAGCCATGAACTAAGCAAAAAGCCAAAGCACGTGTGGCCTTGGGGCATGGTCTTTCTTCATCCTTGTGAAAACATGTGAATTCTTTAATCTTACCAGTAAGACTATATAAACTTCACTTATAGTAGAAACGAGTCAGCTCTCATGTGCCATCCTGGTGGCCTATGGTTTTCTCTGCCTGTAATCTCACCTTACATTTCGGACAAATTCTCAACTAATGCAGATGCTGTTCCTCAGGGGACTGTAATGTGAAAACACCTGGTTTAAATTATTCCCATGATTCTCAAAGAAAATACAAAGCTGGGAAGACTAAGACAGACAACTGATGTCTTTGCAGACACTGTAGAAAATGTTGAGTTACTAGAGGTTAAGGCTTGGTTGGGCAAATATTTATTAAATAAGTGTAACCCATCACATACTCTGAAGTAAGGACACTCTTAGGTTCAATGAGGATAACATAATGACAAGTTGAAACCCTCGAAAGGAAAATAACAAGTATTTCATAATGTAACGTGTATGATCCCACAGTTCAAGATGCCCGCTTCCTGTCAAGTGAAATAAACATATTGAAAATGGACACTGACACCAGCCAAATTCAGGGAGTGCGTCAGTGTCATTACCTTGCTCTCCGAGGTCAAGGTAAAGCCCATAGATGAGTATCCATACGTGCTCGGTACACGCAAAGACATTTGATAAAGGTAGCCCCCTCAGGAAGCCGCTCTAGCATGGCTAACAGTCCGTATCCAGGGGCAGATGGCCTGGAAGTTGTCCCAGGTCAAGGTCTGATTGAATGGCAGTGCTTTGCAGGGCTTTGGATTCTGCAAAGGAGCCCAAGGGAAGGAGCATACCTGCTGGTTCTGGAGGGTGTTCAGCCTGGAGTCAAGTTTCTGCTTTTCCACGCACAGATCATTCATCTGGTGAAGCTTTTTGGTGTGTTCTTTCGTCTTCATCATCAGTTCCCACCGCACTCGAGCAATCTTTTCCTGCCAGGGAAGGAAGGTGGGAGATGGACTAAGTGACTAGGAGAGGAAATAAAGAAAATGAGTATCCCGTTCAATCAAAACCACCCCCGGGGCCATAGCTCAAAGGTGGAGTGTTTTCCAAGCGTGTGCTAGGCCTTGGGTTCAATACTTAATACAATAATATGAACTTTTTTTTTTTAAGATTTATTTATTATGCATACAGTGTTCTGTCTGCAGGTATATCTGCAGGCCAAAAGAGGGCACCAGATTTCATTATGGATGGTTGTGAGCCACCATGTGGTTGCTGGGAATTGAACTCATGACCTCTGGAAGAGCAGCCAGTGCTCTTAACTGCTGAGCCATCTCTCCAGCCCAATAATATGAACTTAAAACTAGAAAAATATTGTAAATTTAAAGTCAGCCATGCAAAGGGCACACCGTGTGTACATGAAAATATAATCTGAAACCAGTATGGAAATGCAAGCAGAAACAATGGTATTGAGTCTGGTTTGATTAAAGGAAGCTGTAAGACACTTGTTGCCATGCCTGATGACTTGAATTCCATCACCAGGACTCACTTGGTGGAAGGTAAGAACCAACTTCTGCAAGTTGTGCTCTGACATTCACAGATGTACTATGATGGTGTATGCATATACAAGTAACTATATAAGTGCAATTTACTGATGGTGCTGGGAACTGAACCCAGGACCTGGCACAGGCTAAGCAAGTACTGTCATCCCTGAGCTACAACCCCAAGCCCTAAATATGCTTTCTAATTTCCAAATTGGGATAGCAGGTTGAAGCTATGGGGTAGAGCAACTAGGATTCTGTGTCCAAAACCACAAGAGCACAGACTTTAATGTGTCACTTGTCTCTTCAAGGTAAACAGGCCTCTCTAGTAAAGACTGGAGCCAGGCCCCTGAGTGCTGCACAGATAGTTTCTAGCCAGAAACATCTTATGCCTCCCAAGGATTTTATAACTCCCTCAAATGCAGCCAAAGACGACAGCCTCTGCCCTTCTCACCTCCCACATCCTTAATTCCTTTGCATTCGATAGTTCCTTTCGAAGTTTTTTGATCTTCAGTTCTTCAAGTGTAGTGTTAACAGAAAGAGTCTGGAGGGCTTCCAGATTGATCACACGGCCAAACTTGCTGACCATTAGGTCGTGGACTGTTTCTTCCATTTCTGAAAGACAGTCACTGTCTCAGTCTTCACAGTGGCTCCAATCGATATTAAACAAAGCCATAACAAGAAAACACTAAGCAAGGGACAGCTTTTGTAAGACCAGAAAGGTATTTTATTAGCAAGAGATTTTCCTCTGTGGATGTTTGCCTGCTGATTTTCTTGCTTAAAATGTAGGTTCACAGACAGCCTTTGTCATTTCCAAAACTCCATGTAAAATGGACTCATTTTCCCTAAGTGGCTTGTACGAGTTGATTTCTGTCCCTCCTCAACTACTGGCGGGCTCCCACTAGGTTAAGAAGCTATCTGATTTTTCTAATTGATGTCTACAGAATCTAATACTAAAAGTGGAGTCGGTACTTTGTAGACCTTTCCATTGTTACCCCAAGCAAAAATTACAGTAAGTCCTCATGGTCTTTCTCAAAGCACACCTAGTCGGTTCTGCCCACCCCTCTGCCACTCCCCTCTATTTCCCACACCTCTTCTTATTTGTTCCACTCCTCATTAATCTTGGAGAATAATAATAAATGAAAGTCTTTTCCATAGGCTACATACGGTACAATAGACTAGGAATACATCTAAATGTGTGTGTGGGTTTTTTTAAAGAGATGGAACACTAAACATACAATTGGCAATAGTGGTTCTCTCTGGGTAAGGAAAAACACCTTTCCCAGGTGGATGCTACAATACCGGCAACATTAGGTTTGGAGGTACATTTATTGGATTCGTTTTGTTTTGATACTTGATAACTTGCACAGAAGTTCTACATACCAAACATAAAAAGTATTTTAAAAGACAATCATCTTCCTATTAGGCACGTTACATATCACCTTAATTCCAGGTAGATTGCAGACACAATGCAACATCAATAATAGAAGAAGCTAAAAAAAATATTTTTAAAAACATTGACAAAAAGTTATATAATTTATCACGTATAACATGCCATTCCAAAATGTGAATTGGGTAAGGGTTGAACTGAACTAATTAAATGTATTACTTCACAAGTTCATCTCCAACCCCACCGTGTGTGTGTGTGTGTGTGTGTGTGTGTGTGTGTGTGTGTGTGTGTAGAACACTTAAAATCTATTAGCGTTTTTATGATTTGTTTATTTCATTTTATATGCATTCATTGGTGGTTTGCCTGAATATATGTTGGTGTGAAGGTGTTGGATCCCCTGGAACAGGAGTTACAGACAGCTGTGAGCTGCCATATAGGTACTGGGAATTGAACCCAGGTCCTCTGAGCCATTTCTCCAGCCCCTAAAATCTATTCTCTTAGCAATTTTAATGAATATAATAAATTTTGTTAACTAGTCATCATGATCATGTAGTATGTAAAAGAATACTTTTGAATCTATTTCTCTTGTTTCCCTAAAATTTTGTAGCACTGAACCAACATCTCCCTCACCCCTAACCTACCCAACAGGTCTCTGGTAACCATCAAACTCTACTCTGTTGTGAATTGTCCTAGGTTGCTATGCATTTAGTATTATTTACTGGCTCCCCATAAAGTCTGGTGACACCCCAAACAAGGACATTGTCACATACCCAAAATAATGTTTGTAACTCTTGCCTCTAAGTTATCTCTGATTGGTTGGATAAAAGTTGCCTTATAGCCTGGGCTAGGCAAAAGAGGGGTAAGGTGGAGCTGAGGCTCTTGAGCTTTTGAGGGAAGGCAAAGGATCACAGGAAAAAAAGCAAGAGGAGAAGGAGAAAGAGAGGACGGCCACCATGGGACAGTCACCATGGGTCGGGTGGATTGAAACTCCATGTGGCTTGGAGGATCAACATGGCATGGAACATATATGTAAGTACTATGGGGTTTTATCTAGGGAAGTAGAAAGTTACCTTAGAGGATAAAGATTTGCCTAGCCCCTGTGCATAAGGCTTATTAAAATGTAACAGATCTCAATGTGTGTTCATTTCTAAGTGTTGGGGTTAGTTAGGGATTAACTCTGCTGCCTAAAAATCATAAGTATCATTTATAAAAATTAGTAATTCCTGCTATACAACTCTATGATTCTGAGTTTTGTTTATGTTTTTTGAGGCAGGCCTCATTATATAGCCCAGGCTGCCTTCAAAGTTGTGAACTTTTTCGCTTAGTTTTCTGAAAGTTGGGACGACAGACATGTCCCACATGTGGCTTATTTTTTATAAATTATATATTAGAAAAATCATATGATGTTTTACTTTTCAGTGCCTGGTTTATTTTGCTCAACACAGTGCCCTCCAGATTCATCTATACTGTTGTAAAATGATAGCAATAGCATCTTGGATTTTGTTTTGCTTTTTTTTTTTTTTTTTGAGACAGGGTTTCTTTGTGTAATTATCCCTGACTGTCCTGGACTCACTTTGTAGACCAGGCTGGCCTTGAACTCACAGAGATCCACCTACCTCTCCCTCCTGAGTGCTGGGATTAAAGGTGTGTGCCACCATGCTTGGCTGTATCTTGGTCTTTTTAAAGGCTACTAATACTAGTATTACTACTAATACTAACACATAGCTAATTTTGTTATGATTAGTACCACATTTCTTTGTTCACTCATCTGCTGGTGAAACTCTTGGGTTCATTCTGTATTTTGACTGCTGCAAAAATGCGGCTCTGTGTGGGGAGCCACAACCCTAAGATGGCGACTGGCTTAATGCCAGAAAGCTCAAGCTTAGCTGTAAACAAGCCTTACTTGGTAGTGGCTGCCTAGCCCAGTGTGCTTCCTCCTTATGTGAGCCTATCTTGGATCACTAGGTGGCGTGATCTGATTGGGTTTGAGTAGGCATATAAGGGCTTGGGGGAAGAGAGGAGAAAGAAGCTGAGGAGAAGCAGATGTACAAGGTTCCTGAACAAACTGCTTGAAGAAGAATTGTGGTTGTGTCTTTCCTGCTGGTCAGGGGGACGCGACAAGTGGTGGCCCGTACGGGGAACCTCTCCGCGGGTGAACGATTCAGAACTTCTTGCAGTCAGGGCAGTCGACTGGTAAGTTCCCGGGATAAATTGGGACAATAAAGTTTCGCGGAAATTGCGAACTAAAGGTAAAGTTTTGCGGAAATTGTGAACTAAAGGTAAAGTTTCGTGGAAATTGTGAACTAAAGGTAAAGTTTCGCGGGAAGTTGCGAACTAAAGGTAAAGTTTCACGGGAAACTGCGAACCAAAAGTAAATTTTTTAGGCAATAAGGTCTCCGGAGGGAGCAATAAGGACCTTGGTAAAGAGGCAATAAGGTCTCCGGAGGGAGCAATAAAGTTCCGGGATTCGGACGAGTAGAAGACACAACTGGCAGAGCAAGGTGAGGAAAGCAGAGAGTGCCTCACAGAAATGGAGCGAATGCTAGCCTTGCTGGCCTTTATGAGTTGCTGGGATAAGCTTGGAGAGATCTAGATTTTGCCTGGGAGCAAGGTACATTGCAGGGAGGAGCACGGCCTATTTGGAGACTTGTTCATAGTTGTTTAGAAGATCAGAGATATTGCAAGGCTGTGGAAAAGGGACAAGAGGCATTAGAGCAGTTAAAAGAGGAGCACTCGGTCAAATCTGGGAAAGATACTTTGGAAGAGGATAGCTCAGAGTCTGAAGAGGAACTTGAAATGTTAGCAAAGGAAATGGAGAAGTCATCTTTGAGGAAGAGTTCTGACTGCACCTGGATAGAGCCCTCAGCTCCGGGGCCGCCTGTGTTGGTGCCGCCTTCATATAATGAGACTTCCCCTCCGAGTGGTCCTAGTGGGCGGTCATTCTGTCCAAATGTCTGGAGGATAGTGAGACATGAGCTGTACTACCCTGTCTTTCAGGATGGAGAGGGAAATCATTATCATGAACCTCTCGATTTTAAGGTAATTAAAGCACTTGCTGAGTCTGTCCGCACTTATGGGATTAATGCTGCTTTCACTGTAGCTCAGGTGGAAGCTCTTCATCGTTATTGCATGACTCCTAGTGACTGGATGAGCTTGGCACATGCCTGCCTGCCCTCTGGGCAGTATTTAGATTGGAAGGCTTTCTTGATTGAGTTTTCTAATGAACAAGCTGCTGCTAATCATGCAGCAGGAAACCCAGCCTGGGATGTGGACATGCTTCTTGGGCAAGGTCAATTTGCTCAACAACAAACTGGGTATCCGGCTCAGGTGTTTGAGCAAATCAATTTAATCGCAACCAGAGCTTGGAAATCATTGCCTAACAAAGGGGAAGTGAATGGCTATCTGACTAAGATTATTCAGGGTCCCCTGGAGCCTTTCTCAGACTTCGTGGCTAGAATGATTGAGGCCACTGGAAGGGTATTTGGAGACCCTGATTTGGCAATGCCCTTAATTAAACAACTTGTGTATGAGCAAAGTACAAAGGAATGTAAAGCAGCTATCACCCCTTATAAGAACAAGGGGTTGGAAGCCTGGATGAAAGTGTGTAGAGAGGTGGGGGGTCCTTTGACTAATGCAGGTCTTGCAGCTGCTGTTGTGCATATTACACAAAACAAAAAAGGAAGTAATGGCGCCTGTTACTGTTGTGGAAAGATGGGGCACCTTAAAAGGCAATGCCCCGAGAAAGGAAGACAGAATGAAACAGGAAGTGGGAACCACCCTAAGCAGCCTGGTCTTTGCCCCAAGTGCAAGAAGAAAAAAAAAATTGGGCAGAGGGGCCCCCACCTTCAGGGCCCTCAAATATATGGGACAATAAAGGGGTTTGGGTCCTCTGGCTTAGATATGGCTTATGTGGCCCTTGATTTGGAACAGCGTCCTCTGTTAGAATTGGTAGTGAATGGAAAAAGGCTGTTAGTCTTGCTGCTGTGGGGGCTACCACAGCTGCCATTGCTATACATTCTACGGTATAGACTACAGCTGCCTTGAATAATTTGTCAGCCAATGTAGCCATGGCCTTGATGTATTGTGGCAGGTGGCCCAGATTGGCTGTGAGTGGAAAATGACTGGTTTGTGTGTGACCTCTGTGCCATATCAAAATTTTACTGTAGTTGCAAATTTGTCTAAGCAACTCTCTCAGTATCTTACAGGAAATTGGTCTGGCAAGTTTGATAAGCTGATACAGAATCTGAAAATTGCCATCGTGCATGTGAATTCCACCCGGGTTGATATCTCTGTTGCTGAAGGACTGTCAACATGGATCCTCCGAGCCATGAATCATCTGAAGGAATGGGTGGGAATGGGTGCCCTAGGAGGCATGCTCTTCCTAGTCAGTTTCATTGCCCTATGGTGTATCTGTAAGATGAGGATTTCACAGAGGAGAAGTATTGCCATGCTGGTGCAAGCCTTTGCTGCCTTGGAGGCTGGACAGCCGCAAGCTTGGTTGACTGTCCTAAAGGACTAAGCTATCATCACCCTCAGGATGCGAGGCTAAGCACTGCACTTGGGGTCAGCTTCTAGCGACTTCAAGAAGGGCATGTTTGATTGCATATGGGTTGGTATCCTAGTTTCCCATCTCTGAGAAAAAGATACCGGACGGGTATGGCACCAGCCTGGTTGGCTACTGGGCGTGGGGTCATTACAATGTCCTTTACATGCATATCAGAGATCAGACCTCTACCCTTGCCTGTTGCGTTTTAAAACAAAAAGGGGGAACTGTGGGGAGCCACAACCCTAAGATGGCGACTGGCTTAATGCCAGAAAGCTCAAGCTTAGCTGTAAACAAGCCTTACTTGGTAGTGGCTGTCTAGCCCGGTGTGCTTCCTCCTTTTGTGAGCCTATCTTGGATCGCTAGGTGGCATGATCTGATTGGGTTTGAGTAGGCATATAAGGGCTTGGGGGAAAAGAGGAGAAAGAAGCTGAGGAGAAGCGGATGTACAAAGTTCCTGAATAAACTGCTTGAAGAAGAATCGTGGTTGTGTCTTTCCTGCTGGTCAGGGGGACGCGACAGCTCTGAGCATGGGTGTGCAGACAGCCCATTGACATAATGATTTCATTTCTCTTGTATACACATCCCATAGAGGGATCGATGCAGCAAAACTTACCTTTTTGTTTATTTGTTTGTTTGTTTTCAAAATAGGTCTCACTATGTAGCCCTGGCTGTCCTGGAACTCACTATGTAGAGCAGGCTGCCCTCAAACTCACAGAGATCTGCCAGTCTCTGTCTCCCAAGTATTGAGTTTAAAGGTGCATGCTACTACTCCCAGTCAAAATTTATCTTTAATGAAAAGATTTCTTAAAAAGACACATATAACATGCACATCATAAATATATAAATTTGCCATATTAAGAATTAAAATATCTTTTTTCACTTTGATATAAAGTAAAATTAAATTGACCCAATGAGAACATGCAATGAACCAAAATATTAAGAATTCCCTAAAATCAATAAAAAAGCAAATGAAAAATGAGCAAAGAATATAACAGACATTATAGAAAGGAGCATAAGAATGTCATATAACTGTGTGTGAAGATGTTCAACTTCACAAAAGAAATGTCACTAAAAAACACAACAAAGTATTTGGACATCCACTATACTATGGAAAAAAATATTAGAATCTGGAAGAAACAAATAAAGACCCAGGCAGCACTTACACACTGCTTTGGGGAGGACACTTGGGCTCAGTAACTCTGAGGAAGCAGTTTTGATGATATGTTGGAGAATTGAGAAATCCACAAATGCTCTTAGAACCCAGAGACCCTTTATGCATAAGAAACCATCTCTAAATGGCGTACTGAGATCATGAAAAATCAGAAATGCCTAAATGTTCAAGAGGTGACTGGAGAAGCAAATATGCTAATATTCATAAAATGTGATACTGTAGTAGCAGCTAAGAAGAATAAATTACCTGAAGCAATATGAATAATAAAACATGGTCTAGAAAAGCGCACCATAGACCGAGTACCATCATGGAAGTATGCTGGATAATTTTCCATATTATATGAAAATATATCAGTGTGTGTGCATCTATACTGGGTGGCCAGCCCTGGAGGAATGGCACACAGTACTAGGAAGAGGAGGGGCTTTGCTGTGTCTCAAGCATGGTTATAGTGTAAGGATCCAATAATCACTGAAGAAAGACCCCAGACTCAAACAGTATGTGGAAGCAAAGAGCATTTACTCTGCAGAAATAACCTGCATGAACGGGTCACCAGCTATACAAAATGGCAACCACAAACAAAGGTGTGCAGGGAATCATGGGTGGATGAACTAATCTCTATTTGGATTGGGCAGCTATCGAGCAATCACATGAGGTGCAAGCTGATTGGTTCAGAACTGTCTTGGGCTTTCCCAGGACGGGAATACTCATGGGTTGAGGTTATTCCTGCTTCGTATCCTGTTGAATTTTAAACCAAATGGTCTGGCATTTTCTGATTGGCTGCCCGCAGCTCGTGGTTTCTCTGAGAGGTCTTAACCATTCTCTGGAAACTGGAACTTTGACCGAAAGCAGAACCAGACTTGATAGTAAAATGGAACCTGCTTGTGTTTGCTGATTTGAGCCTTTCAATAGGTATAGCAGACATGATTGTACTGTTCTATATTTTTTCATACACAAAGAGAAATAGGCTGCTTGTCAATGCCTTTCCCCTTTAAAACAGGAAGTGAAAAATGTTTTGCTTCCTCTCAGTGGCCCTGGGTCTGTGGTTACTGCTTTCTAAGATGGAATCAGTCAGCTGTTATTTTCCTTTTGTACCAGTAAGTGTTACTAATGGTCCACTGGCTGAGATACCCACTATGGATGGTTTTCGCCATCTCTCTTTTTTCCCGGATGAGCAGTTTCCGCCTCTCCCTGCATTCTTTATTAAGTTTCTGCTGCTTGAAGATTTCCTCCTGGAGCTGTACGATTCGCCCTTGCAGTCGATCCAGGGAGTGGTTAGAGAAGACCAAGGTCCCAGAAAGGTCATTAGGCACCTCCCCAAATACCATATACTCTATCTACAGAAACAAAACAAAGCAGATAGAAATCAGAGCCAAAACAGACAAAAGGCCAGACTGAAGGCAAGGCGGTAGGGATCCTTTCTTCGCTGTCCTGTTGCTTAATCTTCCCAACCCAAAAGCTTCACTCTTTCCCACCCCAGTGATATAAGCCAGAAACAGAAAGTTGTGATCAGAGAATAAGCCACATTGGGTCTCTCTGGGGACAGCAAATTTGTAGAACAGGTCTCGCCAGATATTGTAGCAATATCTGGGGCACACATTTCAAGGATGATGTGACCAACTGTTACCCGAGAGCTCAAGCAATTTGAGGTAGGTCACAGAAAATATCAATAACATGATATTTATGTTATTGATGTATATATCAATAACACAACAACATAGTAAGAATCTACAGTAAGCCTTTCTCTTCTCACAGATACGAATTTCCACAGTTTAATGTAAGTTGTAATTCAAGTAAACAGTGGAAATGAACAGAGATGGTAACATTTCTGTCTTGTCCTGACCTCCCTTATTAATGACATAAAATAAGGCTTCCGTGGATGGTTGGTTCACTTTGGTTCACAGCTGATTAAAGCTGTGAACTTTCCATGGATGGAAAGTGACCTCTGCACAAGACCCAGCATCTCAGCTTCCAGCCATTTCATTCTTACGTCATTTCTCCAGACCTGAAATGGCTGGACTGCTGAAGTGGGCCTTAGGGAAGCAAGTGTGGTTTGGTGATTTCCTTTAGTTAACAGTCTGAGTGGGGAAGAAGAGTTATGGATGTCATTTTGCAGACAATTCTCCCACCAAGGGCTGGGGTATATTACTGTTGAGCCACGAATCTTTCTCTAGGAAAGTTTAGGTATGACATTGTGTCTGCCCTGGTCTTGCTGGGGTCACCTGGTGGAGTTTGAGAGGAATGACAACCAGCAGTTCGTTCAGCCTCTGCTGCTTCTCCCGCTGGTAAGCCTCCAGGGCCTCTTCTGCTGCATTCAGATTTGTCGCAACAACTTTTACCTGAACAAAGTCAGAGATTCTGAGAGGATTCAGGGAAAGTATATATCCTAGGTGGTAAATGAAGGCACAGTGGGAGGAAGCGCAATGGCCACAGGATGTGCTTTGGGGGACCATGACCCAGGGCCTGAGTCTACACTGCAGCCCAGGGTTAGGATGAGCATTACCTATTCAATCATTCCTGTCTCCTAGAATTGTAAAAGCTTTATAAACAAGAGGTCAAATCTCTCTCTCTCTCTCTCTCTCTCTCTCTCTCTCTCATTTTCTGTATAAAAAGCAGCCCTTGCCATGATATCTGTCAGAATGGTAGATTTTGTTGTTGTTGTTGTTGTTACAATGACCCAAAGAAATTCAATAAAAAAGGGTTTTAAAGCATGAAGCCACAACATCACCAAAGTATACTCTTCATCTCCAAAAAACCAACTGTGCTTCAGAACATTTTCATTTACAAAAAAAAACCAAAAACAAAAACACTAAAAACTAGGCAGTGGTGGCACATGCCTTTAATCCCAGCACTTGGGAGGCAGAGCCAGGCCCTGTCTTTGTCTCTTATTCCCCTCCCTCTGTCCCTCTGCAAATAAATTTATTATGCAAATAAATCTCCTTTGTACTGAGAACTTGGTCTTGGGGCTCCTGAGCTGATATTGATCCTTCCAAAAGCTGTCAATAACTTTGACACAATTTCTTCTCTGAGAATGTTCTAGCAATGTCACCCCTATGAAATGGGACTGTGAATAGCATGTTAGAAGACAAACAAGTAGGTATACCACCATACTTTTTTGGAGACTGTATCATATTCTTTTTTCAGGTTATCAACAATTTTCTTTTCTTCAACTAAGGCTTCCTCAATGTCCAGCCTTTTCTCTCGAAGTTGGAGGGCCAGTTCAAAAAGATTTGGATCACAATCTAAAAAGACAGTTAAAATAAGAAGGCAGCACAGTTTGACAGGGAATGTGGTGGGACTAGAAACATGGAGCTTGGAAATTCAGAATCAATATTAGCTATTCACAGACCCACACCAGACCCTGCAAGGGAGAAATTATTTTTCTTCTTTTAAACACAAAGAAAACAAAGTGTGTGTGTGTGTGTGTGTGTGTGTGTGTGTGTGTGTGTGTGTGTTTGCATGTGGAGATCAAAGAACAACCTCACAGTCATTGTCAGTTGTGTAACAGTTTCCTCTGAGGTTGAAACATTCTACCCTACAGGGAAGCTCCTTAAGCAGCAAGATAAACAACTCCAAATAATTTCAGGAAGTCCCTGAAACTGAGAAGATTCACCCTGCCAGAGTACAGAAGCTGAGCTGCAGAGAACTCTCTCAGACAAGTCATGCTGCAAAGAAGATTGAGGCTGGGCCCATTTTCCTGGAAGAAGCAGAAACAGTTGAGCTGCCTGCAAGAGGTTTAGACCAGAGTCACTCAGAAGAGACACTCCCAATCTGTTGAGCTGCCTGCAGGCTGTGCAGTATGCTCCAAGTTCCCACCTTTTGTGAGCTGTCACTCATGCTGGGGTGGGCCTTGGTACTGTAGCTGTCTTTGAGACGTTTCTTCCTCCAAATACCCCTTCATACATACTCCCATAAGTAATTGCAATAAAACTCATTGGTTCACCAAATTGGACTTTGGTTGTATCTATATTTTGGTCTGATGTGGGTTCCTATCTGAAGTGAGTAGACATGTGTGTTGCATCTTCCAGGGAAAGTTTTGTCACACAATAATGCCTTCCACCTTGTTTGAGACAAGGTCTTTTGTTATTTGCCAGTAAATTCACTAGGCTAACTGGCCTGAGAGTCTCTGAGGTTCTCATATTTCTGCTATCCTGTTCAACTTTATGTGAGTTCCAGGAATTCAAATTCAGGTACTCACACTTCTTTGGCAAGCATTTTACTCAATGAGCCATCTCTGATGCCCTGCCGATTCTCCTTATTTTATAGATGAAGATCTTCATTAAGGGAAGTGGTATGATATGATCTTCATGTGACCAATGGGCTTCAATTGCAGGCTTTTATTTGAGATATTTAGACTAAAGCCACATTTGTACACTCAAGAAAAGATAAAAATGTGAAATCAGGAAATTGAAATAGAACTGTGTGTAGGTGGTACATACCTGTAGTCCTAGCAATAGAGAGACGGAGAAGGGAGGGCTATAAGTTCAAAGCCAGGCTAAGCTACATAGTAAGACTCAGCCTCAAAAACCTAATGTAGGCTGGGAATGTAGCTCAATGGCTGAGTGCTAGCCTCATATGAAAAAGGGCTTAAGTTTGAGCCCCCAAACCACGAAATAGAATAGCCAAGTGGTACTTAGGAGCCCTAGATTCAGTCCAGCTCAACCATTAGACTGGCTGTGTGATGTTTAAGCCCTTTAATCCCACTGCAATGTAACAAGGGGAAGACAAGGTTTTTATCCTACTCATAAATACTGTAAATTTTAAAATAAGGTTCTTGCCTTCAGGTTAGAGAAATGTCTAGTGGTTAAGAGCTCGTACTGCTCTGAAGAGGACTTAAGTTCCTAGTACCTCTGGCATGTTGCTCACAACCACCTGTAATTCTAGCTCCTGGGGGATCCTATGACTTAAGCCTCCATGGGCACCTTCATGCACATACACATAATTAAAAATTTAAAAAAAATTACAAGACTCTTGGCCTCAAAGCAACATTTAAGCGTTATTTGAAATGGAACTCCTAATGTCTGGAAAATCAATTTATGAACAAAATAAAATAGATTTTCTGCACTAAACTATTGACTTACACAGATTGTAAGCATATTGATGTAATGACTCTGGGATAGTTTCACTAGTCTAAAAAGAAAAAGAAATTACCAACAATTTCCAGGAAGCCAGTATGGAATGTCCTTACAGATTTGAAATTAAAAAATTGAGTGAGTGATGGGGTGATGTTAAGCAATCTAAATGTTAATTAATTGGTCCTGCTTGCTGTCTGTCACTTACATTGTCTCTGATTGGTTAAATACATGCTGAGCCCTGAGATTGAGCAAAGACAGAGGTAGGCGGGACTAAGGTGCCCAAGCTTCTGAAGCAGAGAGGTTCATGAGAAGAAGCTTCTGAGAGTAGAAGCAAGGAGCAGGAAGGAGGAGGACACACACCATGGATTAGAGTAAAGAAGATCATTCCACATGGCCTGAAATATCAGCAGTCCAAAGGGGTGTGTGTACATATGGGGTCGTATTTAGGAAATAGAAATATGAGCTAGACACAGTTCAGACCAAGACTTGTTAAAATCCATGTGGTGTCTGTGTGCTCATTTATAATGGGGGGTTAAGGATTAACCACCGCCGAACCAATTAAATATAATATAAATACTAGCAAATAATTTAATTAGCCTTTTTTTTCTACAAATGGAACCCAGCTACAGCAACTAAAATCCATGCTTACAGCCTGAAAAGGCCTAGGTGAAAGGCGATTTCCTAGCCAGAGAGTGGGGAACAAAACTGGAATATATTTCAAAGGTGCAGCTCCCTTAACAAAAGCTACTGCCTTGCAGCAAAGTTGGAAAGCTTAACTTTCCTTATGTACTAAAAAACAAAGAGCCTTCTAAACAGAGCTTGAGAGCATAATTAACTGCCTAGATTAAAAATGGAGGAATTCATAATGTCTCAATACATTTGGATTCTAATTGAGTTTGTTTCTCTTAGCATGCAAATGATTTTTACCCCAACAACTGTGGTTCTATGATTCATTTTTGAGAAAGATCAGACTAGGATAGGCTTAGAGAAAAGAATTTACAGATGGAATGCTAAATTACCAGCATTGACAATGGGGAAAGGAAGGAGACCCTTTTTATAGATTGGACAAAATTGATGGCAACTGGAGCTCAGAACTCTCTGACTACTAGATGCTTGTCAGGAATGTCTGGAATAGGCCCTCCAATACAATGCAGACATAACTAAACTCCAGGAAATAATGAACAGAGCTTTAATTGCAGCATGGAATGGCATGGCTAGACCAAGGCTTTTGGAATGTTCTTGTTTCTTTGCTTGATTTTTGTTATATGTCTTCGATTTCCCCATATTGGCGGGAGGTAAAAAGGATATTTTTATGGTTTGGAAATGCTAAAACATGAGATATTTTTGAAGGTTTTGGTCAGATTTCCAATGTCACTGCAGTTCAAAGTTGCACTCTGGGTTACAGAGTTACTATTATCTGGGATTGAAATGAAATATTTGAGCAGGGAGGTGCTGGCATGTGCCCTTAATCCCATCACATTGGAGGAAGAAACAGACAGATCTCTGAATTCTAGAACAGCCTGGTTTAAACAATGAAGCCAGGGTGAGAGCCTTGCTAATAAGATAAGGTTGCTTGCTAAGGACAGTTTAGAATTCAAAATGACAGTTTTTCCTTGAAGGTACTATGTAAGTTTTTGCTTAGTAATGATAATATCCTTACTGATCTAATGGATAAATGCACATAATCTTAAATTTATATAAAGAGAAAGTGGTCACAACCCAATCTCCTTAGGTATGGGGCTCCCATGGGAGAACTGGTTTCAAAGGCATTTTGCTCCTAAAAGAGATATGTTAGGAGCCAGGCGTGATGGTGCATGTCTTTAATCCCAGCATTTGGGAGGCAAAGACAAGTGGATCTCTGAATTTAAGGATACACAGAGAAATCCTGTCTCAAAAGAAAAAAAGTATACAGGGAGAGATATGTTACTTGTGAGAAATTATATATTTTCAGAACAAAAAGATCAGACACCAAAGAAGACAAGGCAAATAGCCCAGATGATCCATCCTCACAGTCTGCCTCAATAACTGTTTCCTCCAAATTCTGCATTCAGAACAAATTCAAAACGATTTGCTCAGATGGTCCAGCCTCACAGACTGTTCCAGCTAGGACTTCAATAAAGCCCTTGAACTTTCCCACCCAAAGTCCACCTTTGGACTACAAACTGCTCAGGACATTCAAATTGCTGAGAACATAGGGCTGGACAACAAATGTTACTATTAACTTGTTTAATCATTTTTCCATTTTTTGGGCCCCCAATCAGGTTTCCTGTATCCCAATTCATCAGGGAGCAATTCTAAGAGAGCAATGCCCCATTCCCAGAAGGTGGGATGGGTAATTCTTTGGTTATTTGATGGGTTATAGATGTTGTCATTTAGGGGGACTGATTACAAATTATGAAATGGTCTTGTTAAGCAAGGTATAGGAGGTTGGGCTCAGGGATTTCTCTCTTTTTCTTTTTTCTATCCTTTCTCTCTTATATAGGGGGAAAGATTTAAAAAGAAAAAGAGGGGGAATATGTGTATATAATGTAGAAATGATAAGATAGATTATTGAATCTGCTCTAAAACTTAAAACTATTGATATTCTCAAAGTAAGGTTATCTTTTGATAAATTGGTATAGAATTTTATATTTTGACAAATAATTATGTATATTTCAACTCTTATATAAGGTATTGTGCCTATACAACTCATTTAAAAGTACCCGTTTACTTCCAATCTTTTTATGGGTTGCTATTGCAATCTATTTAGGAGTCTGGGTAATACAGGTTGAATGCTGGCCAGAAAAGCTCCTGGTCATGTCAGTAAGAGTCTTAATTTATCACAAAATAAGCTTACTAGCCTTGCAAGTGAGTTTTTCAAAAAAAGAAAATATTGTGGTGTGTGTGTGGGGGTGGATGTGTGTAAACTATAATCTGCCATTTACCTATAAAATTAATTTGCTACATAATTTTCATAATATCTCCAAATCAGCAGTTGGTCTTTATAGATTAATTTTTATTCATTAAAAACCTGTGTAAAGGACTGGAAAATAATTCTCCCAGGGAGCCATCCCAAAGGGCCTGTAGGCTTTACTTTGTATGTTTTAAACTATTCAACTTTTCTTAAACTTTATTATCAGAGAGCTGACAAATAGAAAAGGACCATTACTGTGTTGGTAGTCCACATTCCCACTACACAGAGAACCTGTGGCTTTGCTCTACTTACTCGTTGGGCAGATTGAATCATCAAAAACTTCATCTTCAGATCCTGTGGCGTCCTCATCACTCTCCAGACTGGACTCCTCTTCACTGGATTCCTCACTCTCTTCTTCTTCATCTAAGGAGAGGAGATGGCCTTATTAGACGAGATCCTACAGCACCAAATGCAAGGCTTCCCAACAGTCAACTTCTAGACCCAGTGGGAAGAGTTTAAAACAATTAAAGACACAGACCATGCATCCTGTCCTCAGCTCGTTGAATCCAGTCACAGCAAGAATGCTACTATGGTAGCTTAGTGAACCCACACCCTTCTAGAAGTGAACCAGCTGACAAAATCCTCAAATCTTCCCTTCGCCTTATAGCTTATCACTCTGGCCAGCCTTCTGCAAAAATTCTGTTAGATTTTAGCAAAGAATTATCCTACTAATTAGTAATTTCCTGTCCACTCACTAGTCCTTTGCTCTTCCATTATAGGTTATCATTTATTCTCACATCCAGAGTTGATTTCTACCCTTATCCTACCTCAAAACTTCATGGTAGCAGCCACTTGCATAATCTACATGATTGCTCTTTAGCAAGGGTCATGAATAAGTTTTCATTATCATGTCATATATAGCGGTTTTTTTAAATGTACAAACGTCTGAATAGTAAAACACTTCATCCTAAAGATAAGTGATTAGACCCCTTGACCATGTCCCATTTTTCTCTTAAAATACTTTGGAAACATCTATGAACTGCACATCATAAATTTCTGAGTCTTGTCTTATGGAACTTCAAATTAGACACAAGAAACAGACCTTATACTTTTAAGACCTGTTCGTTCATTCAGTCATTCATTCATTCATTCAATTATTTTTAAGAGGGTCTTCCACATGCTAGGCAAGCACTTTACTGCAGGCTTTAACCCTATTTTAATTTAAATTTTATTGTAGTGAAATTCTTGAGACAGGTCACTGCTAAATTATTCAGGCTGGACTTGAACTCACATACCCCAAGCAGACCAAACTTGTACCCATTTTAACCACTTGGGTAGCCAGGGTTACAAGCTAATATCTCTGTTCTAAACTCTCTCTGAAAATTACTTTAGTTACTTGTACCACCATATAAGATGAATCAGAAACATTTTAACTCTAAGTATCTTTACATAAACTTCTGTCTTCTGAAAAGGAACTAGACCCACTTTTCCCTATTTCTCCCAGTAAATATGGCTAGGCAGCATGTTTTCAACAGATATAAGATTCTGAGAAATAGCGAGAAGAAAGCAAACCAACAATGTGCCCCAGAACCTGAAAAGCAATACTGTAGTGAGTTCCCTGGATTATTTTGTTTTGTTTTATTTTATTTTACTGTATTTTATTTTTGCTTCATACATATCAGACTTGACAATGAATGAGTTGGAAAACTAGATACACCAACAGATGCAACAGATGTAGAAAAGTCGAACAAACACTCTCACTTCCCAAAATATTAGAAAAGGGCAGCCTAACATGCAAGAATTTTTAGACAATCCTACTTCAACCAAATACTAAAGGAAAACTATGGTGCCACCTCCAACCATATCATCAAAGGCCAAGAGGAGGCTAAATATCCGTCCTCACAGGGCTGTAATGAAGCCTCTCAATCTTCCAACACAGATGGTATCAAGGGAAGGCTGAGTAAGGGATTTGGGACATTCATCCCTGCTAGCTAATAAACAACTGTCTCACTACCAAGAAGATGCCTAGAGAAGAGTCAGGGGTTTCAGTACTGGTCATAGTACCAAGTCTATATCTACCATTTTTTAGTAGAGACTGCATGTGGAGCTAGAACTCATTTCAACACATAGCAATAAAAAGGAAGACCCACCCCCCTCCTTTTTTTTTTTGGCGACAATGAAAACTGAGTGGTAGTGTTTCTACTTTAATAACAAGGACAACAGAAGATCCCAGGGAAAATCTATTCTATGGCAGGCTCAGCAGGGAAGTCTGAAGACCCACCTCCCAGAAGACATCACCACAATAGCAAAGGGGTGGAAAAAAAATGATGGTTGCTAACACCATACCTATTCAGGTCTTCTACATCAACGGTAACTGCACTTTGTCAGATTGCATAGGACTAGCAGGAAAGGGTGTGTTGGTTTCTTTTCTGTTGCTGTGATAAAATTACCTAGCAAAAGTAACTTAAAGGAGAAAGGGCTTATTTGGCTCACAGTTTTAGCTCATAGTCCATCATGGTAGGGAACTCAAGGAGCAATAGCTTGAGAGAATTAGTCACGTTACTAAACCCACAGTGAAGGGCAGAAAGCAATGAATTATTGTGTCCATGCTACTGTTCAGCTCATCCTTTTCACTGGTATCCAGTTCAGAATCCCCTTCCTAGGGAATGGTGCCACCCACAACCCACTTCAATTAACTCCATCAAGACATGTTCCCAAAGACCCATGGACCAGCCTAATCTAGACTTCATTGAGAACCCCTTCCCAGGTGATTCTAGGTTGAATTGAGTTGGCAGTTAAAGCTAACCATTGCCAAGAACAAGCTGGGATTCTCTGCCTCTGCCTCTGCCTGTGAAGTAACTAGATAACCACCTGTGTCCCATCAGAGAACAAAAATAACAGGCTCTTCATCATGACCAGAGCAACCAGCGTCAGCATCACCATCAGATTATAGAGTTACATTACAGAGTTGTGATGGTTAGTTATCTTCATTATCAACTTGAGTGGATTTGAACTTGACTAAGACATATACCTCTGGGGGTGTGTGAGTGTGTCTCCAGAGAGGTTCAACTCAGGAAGACTCACCTGGATGTAGATCCCAGGCTGAAAAAAAAATGAAAATAAGAAAAAGGGACCAAATATTTCTCTATTTCTCTCTCTCTCTCTCTCTCTCTCTCTCTCTCTCTCTCTCTCTCCTGCAGAAACAATGTGACTTTCTATCTCACATTCCTAATGTGGCCTCTTCCCTGTCTGATGAGGTCATGTTATGCATTCTAAATGTTAATTAACCTGCTCCCAGAGACCTGCTTGCTGTACACCAAGTGAAGCTGTGCTACCCTTCTTGTTAACCATTGTCTCTGATTGGTTAAATAATTGCTGAGGCATGAGATTGGGCAAAGAGAAAGGTAGGTGGGGCAAAGGTTCATGGACTTCTGGGGCAGAGAGAGAGCAACTTGGGAAGAAGCCAGAGGAGTAGGAATGAGGACACATGCAATGGGTTTGAGAAAAAAATCTCATTCCATGTGGCCTGGAACATTGGCACAGCTTGGAGAATAACAGCCCAGGGGATGTATGTATACTGGGGTTTTATTTAGGGAATAGAATGACCTAGCATAGATTGGCCAAGATTGTTCAATTCAAGTGAAGGCTTGTTAAAATCCATCCGGTGTCTCTATGGGCTCATTTATAATGACGGTTAAGGATTAACTCCTCTGACCAATTAAATATAATATAAATACAGGTAAATAATTTAATTAATTATTTCTACACTTGTCATTATGTACTTTGACTCCCAAATAAACTCTTTATTCCTTAAGCTCTTTTTGTCAGATGTTGTGTCTCAGTAATGAGAAAAGCGCTAATACCAGAGCTAGTGTCAGCAGTATCTATGGAAGTCCTCATTATCCAAGGCAGTGCTCTTCCCACTGTAAATGAGTAACAGAGCACACAACATACGATGCTTACATGTACAATGAGATTCTTCCTTACTCCAGGAGAACGGCATGACACACACACACATATATAAACTAGTGATGCTGTAGAGACCTAGAAATGCATATACACTATTCACAGGCTGTACATTAGCACAGCAACTCTGGGAGGAACTGCATGAACATACCTCAAAAACTACAAACAAAACTGCTATGTGACCCAGTATCCCACTCCTGGGTATGTATACAAAGGAAATGAGATCATAATGCAAAAATACCAGTGGGTTCACGTTTATTGTGTCACTATATACTATTGCCAAGATACAGAATCAGCCTGTCAGCAGATGAACAGATAAAGGAAAGAGGGCATTTATATACAATGGAGTATTATTATTCAGTCAAAAAGAATGGAATCTTGTCATTTGCAAAATAAAGAAATAAATAGATAAATAAATAAATAAACGAGTGAATGAATGAATAAATAAATAAATAAATAAATGTGGAGCAAGAGGATATATTGCATAAAATAAGCCAGACACAGAGTTTTCTGTCATATATGAGAGTCATAAAAGAAGAGAAAAATAATGTCCTGCAAGTAGGACTATTAAGACCTGGGATGCTGGGGTGGGCAGATGGCTCAGCGATTAAGACCACTGCCTGCCCTTGCAGAGGTCCTGAGTTCAATTCCCAGCAACCACATAGTGGTTCATAATCATCTATAATGAAATCTGGCACCCTCTTCTGGCATGCAGGCATACATACTTCAATACAGAACATTTCAAACCTAATAAATAAATAAATCTTAATAATAAAAAAAAAGATCCGAGATGCTGGGCTTGGTGGCACATGCCTTTAATCTCCGCACTTAGGAGGCAGAGGCAGGTGGATCTCTGTGAGTTTGAGGCCAGCCTGGTCTACAAATAGAGTCTGGGACAACCAGGGCTCTGTTAAACAGAGAAACCCTTTCTCAAAAAACAAACAACAACAACAAAACAAAACCCCAAACAATCAAACAAACAAAAAAGGAACTGGGAAAAGAAAAAGGTAAATGAGGGATAGGAAGACCAATACACAGTATGTGTTTATAGAAATACTACAATAAATTGCATCAATTTGTACAATTAACATGTGTTAATAATTATACTAAAATACGACTGGTCATATTACCATACCCTGCAGTTACAAGGAAACATAGTAAACAACTTTACAGTCATGAACTTTGCTAGAAAAATAGGCTGATTCCTTAAGAAAATTGAACTCACTACCAACACTCGTCTAATATAAAATAGATGATTTAATATCACTGGAACTATTAAGAAATTTTGCTTCATAATTTAACCTCCCCCCACCAAGTCTTCAGTTCCAAATAGCTTCACAGGTAAATTCCATTAAATGTTGAAAGAAGAATTAGTATCTTCCAGAAAAATCAAAGATGAATAAAGACTTCCTAATTCACAGCCTTGATGAGAATAGAAACATAGAAACAGGCCAGGCAGTTTATGGTTAGAGACCTTGATTCCAGTTCTCAGCCAGAAGCTGGAAATATCTGTGACTCTGTCCCAGCCATAGGCCTTCAATGTCAGAAAGTATTCTGGATCCTGGTCTGTTTTCTAGTTATCTCTCTTCCCCTAAATGAGACCTCTGCCCAGAGGCCATATCTGAGGGTATGGACCGACATTCCAGTCCAGACACTAATCTGTTTTGTTGAACACTTGTGGGATTGGATCTTGGGGTTTTCTTGTAGAAATGGGTTATATCTACTCTCTGTGTCAGTTAAGGCATTAAAGATATCTTCAGAGACACCAACATGTGCCATTGTTTCATTAAGGAGCAAAACCAAAGCACTTCCTTGTAGAAAATGGCTAATTAAATTATTTACCTGTACTTATATTAAATTTAATTGGTTGGCAGTGTTAATCCTTAACATGCCATTATAAATGAGCACACAGTGACAACTGATAGATTTTTAACAAGCCTTGGCCTGGATTGTACAATCTTAGCCCACCTAAGCTAGCTCATAATTCTACTCCCCAAATATGGCCTCATATATACATACATTCCCTGGGCTGTTATTCTCCATGCTATGCTGATGTTGCAGGCCATGTGGAATGAGGTTTCTTTTCTCTAACCCATGACATGTGTCTTCCTGCTCTTGGCTTCTTGTTTTGGAGGTTTCTTCTTCCCATGAATCTCTCTGCTTCAGAAGTCCCAGCACCTTACTCCTGCTTCTCTCTCTGTCTTTACCCAAGCTCAGGCCTCAGAATTTATTTAACTATTCAGAGACAATGGTTAACAAGAAAGTTAACACGGCTTCACTTGGTGTACAGCAAACAGGGTTCTGGGAGATTAATTAACATTTAGAATGCATACCACCACCCCAGCACTTCCTCTTAGAGTAGTTGGACCAAGAGGGAGCCCAGATGTGAGTTCTCCACTTGCCTCCCTATGTCTTACTTCTTTCTGTAGTCTGTGTTTTCTGGCTTGTTTATAGTCTGTCTATTGCCTGGTGTGTGTGTGTGTGTGTGTGTGTGTGTGTGTGTGTGTGTGTGTGTGTGTGTGT
>CAJQZJ010031868.1:2162593-2185832 GCA_907164525.1 Lophiomys imhausi
TTAGTTAGTTAGTTAGTTAGTTAGTTAGTTAGTTAGTTAGTTAGTTAGTGAAGGTCAGAGATCAACTAGTGGGAGTTGGTTCTCTCTTTCCGAGTGTGTGTCTGAGGGACTGAACTCTGATCATCAAGCTTGGCCACAGGTACCTTTACCCGATGAGCAATCTCACCAGAAATAATGTCTATTTTTTAAATAACAATGATGTTAAGAACTAATTTATGTATTAGCAAATTGCATATGCTCAAGTCTTTCTAGACTGTAACTATATTGTAAGTTAAGTAACTGAAGCCAGGCAGTGGTGGCGGTGGCGCATGCCTTTAATCCCAGCACTCAGGAGGCAGAGACAAGCAGATTTCTGTGAGTTCAAAGCCAACCTGGTCTATAGAGTGAGTTCCAGGACAGCCAAGGCTACAAAGAAAGAGCCTGTCTCAAAAACAAACAACAACAACAACAAAAAGGTAACTAAGCTAAATTGAGAGCATAAGAGTAAATCCTAATCTAGTCTGGCTGGCATCCTTGTAAAAGATGATTAAGCCACAGAGAGACACTAGGGACAGCTTACACATAGGAAAGGCCAAGCAAGGGCACATATGCAGCAGATATGCAGCTTGTTCTTCATGTGGGTCCCCTAACAATTAGAGCAGGGTGCTTTCTCTGACTCTGTTGTCTGCCTTTGGATCCCTTTCACATAGCTGGGCTGCCTTGTCTGGCCTCAGTGGGAGAAGATGTGCCTAGTCCGGCTGTAACTTAATGTGCCAAGCTGGGTTGGTACCCATGAGGGATCTCCCCTTGAGGATAAGAGGATGGGGGAAGTGGGAGGGGTGTGAGGTTGGGACTAGGTCTAGAGGAGGGAGGGAGGCTTTGATCACACTGCAAAGTGAGTACAATAAATAAATACAAGTTTTTTAAAAAGATAGGGAAGGAGAGCTGATATGAAAATGTGAGCTAAAATAAACCCTTTCTTTCTTGAGGTGTTTTTGTCAGGGTGTTCTACTACAGCAATGGAAAAAGAACCAAAGCACCCAGAATACACAAAAACACACAGACACTAAAACCCATTTTAAAGTTCTCTTCACCTGAAAGTGATTGTTTGGATGGGGTTATCCTCTGTATCCTCAAGAAAGCGAAAATCAAATGGTTCGTCTTGCTGTGTGTTGAAATCAATGTCATCAGCATACTTGGAGAATTGACAATGGTATAGAAAGCCAGAATCATAGTTGCCCTGTAAGATAAAAAGCACAAAAGGTGATTTGTGAATGTAGTATATGCCTGATTCCTTGAGAGGATTTAGATCATTTCAAATTTAAAACACAAAATACTGTTTTAGAGCACCCTCTACTACATTATTTTGATGGCTAAAGGTAAATATTATTTCTATGAAACATCTCCATTGCCCATTAATATTCAATTATGTAATTATAATGATGATTAGTTTGTACTTAGAAGTCAGCACAAGAGAAATTTCATCTCTGAGTATCAAATGTATTGAATTTTATGACTTGAAGTGATATTCTGCATAAACAGTATTTTAAAACAATAGGCTTTGTAGATCATTGCTTTCACAATATTTTTTTTTTCAGTTTGGGCTAACTTCAAACACTATTAATTTTCCAGGAAACGCAATTTAGGGGAAAAATGTATGTCACTACACAGTGAGCAGACTATTAACAATTTACAACAGCTACATTATTGTAACTTGTTTTCTTTCTCGATATGGATGGGACCCTTAATAAAAGAAGTGAATTAAATGTCGGGACATCTACACATGAAATAAATGAGTAAATACAAAGAGAAAGTAACAAAATGATCAGCCTGAAAATCAGGAAACTAAATTTTCACTCTGGGCAATGGCAGACTGGATTTTTTCAGCTAAACTTGCCCACTGGGGATAACCAGAAGAAAAAATAAAATAACACAACCCATGTTTGAAAGAATTGGGATCCACTCACACAACAAGACCTAGAAGAGAGTGAAAATCAGGAGTAAGCCTGGCATGCAGTGCTGTTTTTCTATATGAAGCAGATAAAGTGGGAGTGCAGAGGCAAAGAAGCTAAACAGATCTCCCTGAAGGTTCTTGGATTTATTGTAAGGCCAAATCTTTCCATTCCAAAAAGAAAGAAGGAGAATTATAAATATTCTTTCTGAGGCTTGAGAGATGCCTTAGTGTTTAAGAGCATTGGCTGCTCTTTCAGAGGACCAGGGTTCAATTCTGAGCACCTGCATGGCTGTTTACAATTGTCTGTAACTCCAGTTCTGGGATATCTGACACCCTCAGACAGACATATGTATAAGTAAATCAATGCACATAAAACATTAAATAACTGAATAAATAAATAAATAAATAAATAAATAAATAAATAAATAAATAACCCTACCTTTGGGCTCTATTAAAATCTTAACGTACAATTGCTAGGGAGATGATAGGGATGGTGTGGGGGAAAACTGCTGTCATTTTGCCACATGGTCAATTTGCCAAACAGTTCTCTAGATATTTGTTTATGCCCGGAGACTTAAATTACTTTCTACTCTGGTCAGAGAAGCTCATTTTTGCAATGAGTATGGACATGGTTAGTCAACATGCCCAAGTAAATATGTGTGTGCAGCTATGGAGGAGTTATCTACATCAACTTCTGCCACCCCATCCAAGGATCAGGAAACAATAAGAAAGAGGAGGCAGAGAGAATATAAAATCTAACAGATAAGAAGGAAATCTGTGAAATGCTGGCTCCTGCACATGGCATGGCTGTTGCTCACAGTACATGTGACCAGGTTACCCACACAAAACCCGCACAAGACCAAGACAGTCAAAATTCCATCATAGGGGGAGATCCAAGATGGCGCTGACCATAGAGCAGTGCATCTGAGTAGTAGGTGAATGAGTTTAGTCACTGTGGAGTGAATGTGAGGTCCCTTAGCCGACTGTGAAACACAGACGGTGTCTGAATTCCTGAGGCAAACACTGAGACTGGTTACCAGGTAAAACAGCTCACACAGTTCCCAGGAACACCCCCCTGAGATCAGCCAGCTCCATCACCAGTCTGGAGAGGAGCACCAGCTAGAGTAGATCTAGCCCACTAGTGGATTCGGCCCAGGGCTCCAGCCACAGATCAGCAGCCCCACCTGTCTGTGTAAAAACATATATGGCTAATAAGTTATTTAACAGTATTTAGATTATTGTTAATTGGTTCAGGGGCTGTTAATCTTTAATTCAACATTATAAATAAATACACACAGAGACCGTATGGATTTTAACAAGCCTTGGCCTGAGTTGTGCAATCCTAGCCCATCTAAGCTAGCTCTTAATTCTGTTACCCAAATATGACCCCATATATACATATGTCCCCTTGGACTGCCATTCTCCATGCTATGCCAATGTTCCTGGCCATGTGGAATGAAGTTCTTTTCTCTAACCCATGGCGTGTGTCTTCCTTCTTCCTGCTCCTGGCTGGAATGCTTTTTTTTTTTCCTGCTGCTATCTGGAATACATTAATCTTCTGTCTAAAGTGCAGGCTTCCTGTTCTAATCCCAGGAAGTCCCACCTTTCTCTGTCTTTGCCCAATTTCAGGCCTCAGCATTTTATTTAACCAATCAGAGTCAATGTAAGTAACAGACAGCAAGCAGGACCAATTAATTAACATTTAGAATGCTTAACACTACCCCAACATGTCTGCCTGATATTCAGCCTGCACACAGACCTGTCCACCCAACAGGGAAAAACAGCCAGACCACAAGAGCAAAGGTAAGTAAGATTTTTTTTTCCTGGAGTTCCCAACATGGCGGCACAGTGTGCACTGTAGCTGAGAGGTAGAGACCTAACCCAGTCACAGAAAAGCAACTAGGAGCCAAGACTGACTGCAAACAGAGCCAGTGACTATGTGTTTTCCACCAATACTGGGGAGGGTCACTCACCTTAGCACCCAACTTGCATCTGAAGCCATCAACAACAGGCACACTGAGGCTGGTACCAATCTTGGTGGAGCTCCTTGCCTTCACGGTCAGTCTAGCTGCTGAACCATATCAACTGTGTCAGTGAGGGGAGAACAGGCCCAATCACAACTCTACCTGCCTTTCTGAGGAGACTTGCCTGCTCCTAGGTCCTCAGTGGATAGCCCCCCCCTGACGCCAATTCCCTGTATATTGATCCAATTTGGTCACACCCAGTTGAGGAGAGCAGCAGCCACTCTCCTATCCCAGAGCCAGTCTATTACAGGAACCTGCCCACCATCTGGAGGTGGACACCAGGATCTCAGGATCAGCCAACCCCTGGGGCAGGGAGTTTTCCTGAGCACCAAGGTCAACTGACAAAAGAAACAAACAGACAACACCAGGGTCAATCAGATGACTAAAGGCCAGCACAAGAACATGGTTAAAAAAAAAAAACCCAAACCATAAGATGTCTCCAGATCTGAGCAATAATGCTACAGACAACTCTGGACATCCTAACACGATTGAACCAAAGGAAAATTACCTTAATCCTATGCTTATATTAATAATAGAAGGCCTAAGGAAGGAAATCAAATACCTCAGAGAGCAACAACAAAGTACTGCAAAGGAGGTGATGGAAATTAATAAAGCACATAAAAGGAATGGAAGACCTGAAAAGGGAATTTGAAGCAATGAAGAAAATCCAATCCAAGACATCCATAGAACTGGAAAACCTTAAGAAAAGAATAGGAACTACAGACCCTAGCATCACCAACAGAATACAAGAGATGGAAGAAAGAATTTCAGGCATAGAGGATAAAATTGAAGAAATTGATACATCTGTCAAAGAAAATGTCAAATCTAAAAAAGTCCTGACACAAAACTTTCAGGAAATCAAGGACACAATGAAAAGACAAAATCTCAGAATAACAGGAATAGAAGAGAAGATTCCCAGCTCCATGGACCAGAAAATATCTTCAACAAAATCATTGAAGAGAATTTCCCAAATATAAAAAAAGAGATGCCTATAACTGTAAAAGAAGCATACAGAACTCCAAATAGATTAGACCAGAAAAGAAAATCCTCCCATCTCATAATAATCAAAACACTAAATGTACAGAACAAAGAAAGAATATTAAAAGCTGCTAGGGAAAAGGGTCAAGTAACATATAATGGCAAACCTATCAGAATCACACCTGACTTTTCCTCAGAGACACTAAAAGCCAGAAGGGCCTGGACAGACATCTTGCAGACCCAAAAAACCCACAAATGCCAAGCCAGACTACTATATCCTGCAAAACTGTCAATCAACATAGATGGAGAAAACAAGATATTCCATGGCAAAGCTAATTTCAAACAATACCTATGTACAAATCCAGCTCTACAGAAGATGTTGGAAGGAAAACTTCAACCCAAAGAGGTTAAATATACACAAGAAAGCACAGGAAGCAAATAGCATGCCTGCAGCAAAACCAAAAGAAGAGAAGCTCACTCACACACTATTTTCACCAACATCAAGATGGCAAGAAGTAACAATCACTGGTCATTAATATCTCTCAACATCCATGGACTCAATTCCCCAATAAAAAGGCACAGGCTAGCAGAATGGATGCGAAAACAGAATCCCACATTCTGCTGCTTACAAGAAACACACCCCAGCAAAAAAGATAGGCATTATCTCCAAGTAAAGGGCTGGAAAAAGATATACCAAGCAAATGGACCCAAGAAAAAAAGCTGGAATGGCAATTCTAGTATGCACCAAATTGGACTTTCAACCAACATTAATCAAAGAGATGGGGAAAGACACTACATACTCATCAAAGGAAAAATCCACCAAGATGAAATCTCAATACTAAACATCTATGCCCCAAATGTAAGACCACCCACATTCATTAAAGAAACATTACTGAAGCTCAAATCCCACATTGAATCTCACACAGTAATAGTGGGAGACTTCAACACACCACTCTCACCACTAGACAGATCAATGATGCAGAAACAAACAGAGAAATAATGAACCTCACAGATGTCATGAATCAAATGGACCTAATTGATATCTACAGAACATTTCACCCCAAAACAAAAGAATACACTTTCTTCTCGGCACCTCACAGAACCTTCCCCAAAATAGACCATACAGTAGGTCACAAAGCAAGCCTCAACAGATACAGGAAAATCGAAATTACCCCTTGCAACTTATCAGACCATCGTGGAATAAAACTAGACTTCAACAATAACAAAAACAACAGAGAGCCTGCAAAAACATGGAAGCTGAACAACTCTCTCCTCAATGACCTCTGGGTCAGGGAAGAAATAACAAGAGAAATTAAAGTCTTCTTAGAACTCAATGAAAATGAAGGCACAACACACCCAAACTTATGGGACACATTGAAAGCAGTGCTAAGAGGAAAGTTTACAGCACTGAGTGACTTAAAAAAGAAAGTGGAGAGTTCCCATACTAGCCACCTAAAAGCACACCTGAAAGAGCTAGAACAAAAAGAAGCAAACACCCCCAAGAGGAGCATATGAGAGGAAATTATCAAACTCAGGGCTGAAATCAACAACTTAGAAACAAAAAGAACAATACAAAGAATTGACAGCACCATGAGTTGGTTCTTTGAGAAAATCAACAAAATAGACAAGCCCTTAGCTAAACTAACTAAAAGGCAGAGGGAAAATACCCAAATCAACAAAATCAGAAATGAAAAGGGGGAAATAACAACAGACATTGAGGAAATCCAAAGAATCATTAGGTCCTACTTCAAAAACTTGTACTCCACAAAATTGGAAAATCTAAATGAAATGGACAATTTTATTGATAGATTCCACCAACCAAGGTTAAATCAAGAACAGGTAAACAAATTAAACAGTCCTATAACCCTTAAGGAAATAGAAGGAGTCATTAGAAGTCTTCTAACCAAAAAAAGCCCAGGGCCAGATGGTTTCAGCACAGAATTCTACCAGACATTCAAAGAAGAGCCAACACCAATATTCTTCAAACTCTTCCACAACATAGAAACAGAAGGAATACTGCCAAACACATTCTATGAGGCCACAGTCACCTTGATACCTAAACCTCACAAAGACTCAACGGAGAAAGAAAATTTCAGACCAATTTCCCTTATGAACATGGATGCAAAGATACTTAATAAAATACTTGCAAACCGGATCCAAGATCACATCAAAAGTATCATACACCAGGATCAAGTAGGCTTCATTCCAGGGATGCAGGGGTGGTTCAACATTAGAAAATCCATCAATGTAATCCACCACATAAACAAGCTGAAAGAAAAGGACCACATGATCATCTCATTGGATGCTGAAAAAGCTTTTGAAAAAATACAGCACCCCTTCATGTTAAAAGTCTTAGAGAGATCAGGCATACAAGGACCATACTTAAATATAATAAAGGCAATTTACAACAAGCCAATAGCCAACATCAAACTAAATGGAGAGAAACTTAAAGCATTTCCTCTAAAATCAGAGACAAGACAAGGCTGCCCACTCTCTCCTTATCTCTTTAACCTAGTACTTGAAGTTTTAGCTAGAGCAATAAGACAACTAAAGGAGATCAGCGGATACAAATTGGAAAGGAAGAAGTCAAAGTATCCCTATTTGCAGATGATATGATAGTATACATAAGTGACCCCAAAAATTCCACCAGAGAACTCCTATAGCTGATAAACTCCTTCAGCAAGGTGGCTGGATACAAAATTAATTTTAAAAAATCAGAAGCCCCTTTTTTATAAAAAAATTAATGGGATGAGAAAGAAATTAAGGAAACAACATCCTTCACAATAGCCACAAACAATATAAAATACCTGGGGGTAACTCTAACCAAGCAAGTGAAAGATCTGTATGAGAAGAACTTCAAGTTCCTGAAGAAAGAAATTGAAGAAGATATCAGAAGATGGAAAGATCTCCCTTGCTCATGGATAAGTAGGGTCAACATAATAAAAATGGCCATCTTACCAAAAGCAATATACAGATTCAATGCGATTCCTATCCAAATACCAACTCAATTCTTTACAGATCTGGAAAAAACAACTCTCAACTTCATATGGAATAACAGAAGACCCAGAATATCTAAATCAATCATGTACAATTACAGAACATCTGGAGGTATCACCATCCTGGATTTCAAGCTGTACTACAGGGCAGTAATAATAAAAACAGCATGGTGCTGGTATATATACAGACCAGTTGACCAGTGGAATCAAATTGAAGACCCAGAAATAAACTCACACACCTACAGTCACTTATTTTTTTTTTTTTACAAAGAAGCCAAAACCATACAATGGAAAAAGGAAAGCATCTTCAATAAATGGTACTGGTCTAACTGGATGTCAACATGTAGAAGAATGCAAATAGATCCATACTTATCACCCTGTACAAAATTTAAGTCTAAGTGAATCAAAGACCTCAACATAAATCTGGACACACTAACATTAATAGAAGAGAAAGCAGGGGAAAGCCTGGAACTCATTGGCACTGGTAGCAACTTCTTGAATAGAACACCCATAGCTCAGGTGCTAAAACAATCAATAAATGGGACCTTATGAAATTGAAAAGCTTCTGTAAGGCAAAGGACACTGTCCTTAGAACAAAATGGCAGCCTACAGACTGGGAAAGGATGTCCACCAATGCAACATCCGACAAAGGGCTAATATCAAAAATATATAAAGAACTGAAGAAATCAAACACCAAAATTCAAATAACCCCATCAATAAATGGGGTACAGAGCTAAACTGAGAATTCACAGAAGAGGAATCTATAAAGGCCAAGAAGCACTTGAAGAAATGTTCAACATCTCTGATCATCAGGGAAATGCAACTTAAAACAACTCTGAGATTCCATCTCACACCTGTCAGAATGGCTAAGATCATAAACTCAAATGATAGCACATGCTGGTGAGGATGTGGAGAAAGGGGAACACTCCCCCATTGCTGGCGGGACTGCAAACTTGTACAACCACTTTGGAAATCAATCTGGAGATATCTTAGAAAATTGGGAATAGTTCCACCTCAAGACCCAGCCATACCCCTCTTGGGCATATATCCAAAAGATTCGAAACGAAACCACAAGGACATTGCCTCAACAATGTTCATAGTAGCTTTATTTGTAATAGCCAGAAACTGGGAGCAACCCAGATGTCCTTCAACTGAAGAATGGATAAAAAAAAAACTGTGGTACACTTATACAATGGAATACTACACAGCTATCAGAAATGAGGAAATCATGCAATTCGAAACCAAATGGATGGAGCTAGAAAAGCTCATCCTAAGTGAGCTAAGTCCCAGAGAGATAAACATGGTATGTATTCCCTTATAAATGGATATTAACCATACATCACAGGATAACCATCCTACAACCCACACACCCAAATAGATAGGAACCTAGCATATCTATCCTAGGAAAAATTTCACCCACCAGTGAGTCATGGAATCTGCTGCAGGTTAGTGGAACACCTTACCCTAGATGGGGTGCCATATCAAGCCCCAGTACTAGTGGAAGCTCTTGGCCCCCATATGACAGAAGATCTGAAGGAGTATGATATATGAGGGCCCACCTTATTTGAGGAGAAGGAGAGTACTAAGTAGAGGAACAAGGAGGGAGGGAGGGATGGAGGGTCCAGGAGGGGAGGAGCGAGGAAACTATGTTCTAGAAGTAACTTGAGAAAACAAAATAATACTTCTTTAGGAAAAGAGTTAATAATATTAAAAAATAATAATAATACAATAAAAAATTCAAACTATAATTTACCAAAGGTATACTTGCCTTACTGGCATGAAAGGAAAATGGCCTTAATTTCAGATTAGAATGTTAGACTGCAGGTGGCCACATAGCTTGCACAAATTTGATAGCAGCTTAAAAATTTTTTTTGTAGATATAAAGGATATTTTCATGGTTTGCCATTAAACATTAGGTAAGAGGTTTAAAATACTGCAAATAAATTAAAGGTTACTGCAGTTCAACCTGGTTTTCTAAACCTCCAAGAGTTAAAAAAAAAAATTGGAGCTAAGGTAAAATATATGAAATGCACGTTGTTAGCCCATGCCTTTAACTCCATCAGAGACAGGAGGATCACTATAGAGTTAGTTGTCTTATAAATTCTAGAGTTACAAGGAAGAAGGTGGTGATGGTACACACCCTTAATCTCATCATTTGAGAAGGATACACCCTTAATCCCAAAACATTGGAGACAGAAGCCTGCAGATCTCAGAGTTCAAGGTCAGCCTGACACAAAGCAAGCTCTAAATAGAGAAAAACTTCGATCCAGGGGTGGTGGAACACATCTTTAATCTCATCAGTTGGGAAACACATGCCTTTGATCCCAATACTTAGAATGCAGAGACAGGCACATAGGATTTGGAAGGATTTAAGTTTAAAAGCTACTCACAAAAGGCATGCTGAAATTCAAAGCGAATTGTCCTTGAGATCTCAAAATATATACACTTAAAGTTTTATTTAGTTCCAAAACATCAAAATAATTTCTTTTTTAATCTCAATTGAAAGATAATACTTTTTATATTGTCAAAAAACCAAATTTGCTCCAAGAAAAATATTACCAGATGCCCCCCCCAAAAAAAGGTAGTGTCTCACTCAGAGTTAGGGTTAGGGCAGAGGTCTGTTCATATCTTTCCAAGAGATTTAAAGCATCCATCTGAGGAATCCAGGGACAACTGGACAACTGAAACCTCAGAAGAAAACAGATCAGATACCAAAGAAGATAAGTAGCCCAGACGATCCAGCCTTTCAGACTTCCTCAAAAGTCTACAACCACAACAACTCAAAATCCCTAAAATCATTCAGCTCCACAGACTGTTCCAGCCAGAACTTCAGGAAAGCCCTAAAGTTCAGCTTCTGCCTACAAACTTCTTAGGACATTTAAATAGCTGAGCACAAAAAGACTGAACATCAAATGATTCTATTAACATGCTTAACCATTTTTCCATTCTTATTTGGGCCCCAAACAGGTTTACTATGTCCCAAATCAGCCGGAAGTCGTTTTAAGAGAGCAACCATGTCCCATCTCCAGAAGGTGGGGTGTTGGTTTTCCCCCCTTTGGTCATTTGATGGGTTATAGATAATCTTGTTATTTTGGGGGAGAGATTATAAGCTGTTAATGGTCTTGCTAAATATGTTTTGGAGGTTAGAACCAGGGACTTCTCTCTTTTTCTTTTCTGTATCATTCTTTCTCTCCTAAGTAGGGGTGAACAGACTTGAGGAAAAATGGGAAATAGACACAATATAGGAATGATAAAGAAAAAGGATGGATTATTGAATATGCTCTTATACCTTTGTATATTGGTACAAAATTAAAATTATATTTGGCTAAATTGGTATTGGTCTTTGTATATTGATGCAAAATTAAGATTATACTGGGCTACTTCGGTATTGATCTTTGTATGTTGATACAAAATTAAGATTATATTTGGCCACATTGTTATTGATCTTTGTATATTGATACAAAATTAAGGTAATGCTTAAAAATGAAATGTGAAGTTTTGGCCTTTTGCTACTAAACTGTCTAGGATAATTAAGAAATGCAAATTAATAGTCATTCAAGCATGTCATTTTGTTAGGTACTAGGGCAGTCTATCATAGTTATTTTCTAAGCTAATCAGAAATCAAGTTGCTAAGAGACAAGCAACATTTGCTTATCCAAATATAAGAGATAAATAGGCGGTCTTCAAAAACCTAAAGAGATCTGCAGAATATGGCATTCAAAGATGTTTTCTTAAGATTTTTTTGTATTGAGACATGTCAGCTCCTGACAGCACCCCTTATTCTACTCCAAGTAGAAGATGAGCATCAAAGAATCTCCAACTGGAGATGGTTGAATTAGTGGCAAGCCTATCTCTTGGCATGAAAAAATCTAATAGGACAAAACTTGGAAGCAGGTAAATCAACAGCCTAGCTCTGCTGAGACAGGGTAGGCAAGTCCTTCATAATTACTGATCTACAACCAATGTCTGTCAGAGAAATGGGGCCAAATGGCTGAAGATTGATGCTGTAATGTATGGAGAGAAAATGGGAACTGTCCAGGCAGCCACTGGTATGTCATTTCTTAGTTTTGGAAACTGCTGGTCCTGTACTTTCTGTATAACCAGATATATTTATCCCTCTCAGGTCTCTGAGGTGGTTAAAGACTAGATAGCTAAAGTCTCATAGTTAAATTTTGAGTTGTTTAGGCATCAAGAGGGTGTTCTGGATCTAAGAAGATGTTTTTAAAATTGTGATGCAAGTTATATGAAAGCTGAGTTGGATATAGAACTTTAAACTCATGGAGATGGTTAGATAGTAGAATGTAAAGTCAGGTGCCAAATGCATATGGACTGGACATTGGGAATGTATGCTAAGCCCTATAACTCTCATAATTGTGGCCTAATTATTTCTGTTGGCGGGGGGGAAGATATACCTTAAACTTAAAAAAAAAAAGGAAGGAGATGGGGGTTGAGGGGGAAGTGGGTGGGAGGGTGGGACTGGAGGGGGGAGTAGGGAGGGGATTGCTATTGAGATGTAACTTGAAGAAATGAAAAATAAATTAAGAAAAAGAAAGTTAAAGGCACTGTAGAAAATTTTAGAAGTCTATCAAAGTATATTAAGTAAATAATGGAAAAATGAAAATATCTAAAATTGAAAATAAAATGAAAGAAATTAAACTCTTAGGATCTGAAGAGATGGCTTAGCAGTTAAGGAAGTTTGTTATTCTTCCAAGGGACCCAAGTTGGGTTTACAGCACCCATGTTGGGTGGTTCAAAATCATGAAACTCCAGCTCTGAGAGATCTGGAGCCCCATTCTGGCCTCCTCAGGCACCTGCACACATGGGGCATACACTCTTGCACACACTCAGACATACACATTTGAATTATATAAACAAAAAGAAAATCTTTAGTAAAAAAAGGAGTCAAAAATTTAATAGAATGGTTTAACAGAAACTAAACACAATGGAGAATTAAAATCTAGTAACAACTCCCCCAAAACCATTTCAAACATAGGAGAAAAACTTGAATAGATTATTCTCCAAAGAAAACAATGCAAATGACCAACAGCCACATGAAAAGACATTCCGTACCACCATTCCCTGAGGAAATGCATGTCCACAGCTACAGTGGGATACCACATTCATACTCTTTAGGGTATCATAGCTACAGTTAAAAACAAAAACTAACCAGTCTAGCTAAGAATGTGGGTAAAGTATAATTTGTTTGTACTTTTGATGTTCATGATAAATGATACTCCTGCTGTGGAAAACTGGATAGTTCTGAAATAAATAAACAAACAAACAAACAAATAAAATCATATGATTCAGCAATTCTCCTTCTATACATTCACTTGAAGGAATTGGAAACAGGGTCTCAAAGAGACACTTGACACCCCATGTGTCCAAAGCATATTCCCAATAGCCAAAAGGTAGGACTGGTCTACATGTTTGTTAGTGGTTAAGAGGGTAAGCCAAATGTACCTAAATATTTACAATCAAGTAATATTAAGCCTTGAAAAGGAAAGATACTCTGACATTCTTTGTGGCATGGATGAACCTGGAGTACATTATGATGACTGAAATGTACTGGCTGTGAAGGCCATGTGATTCCATTAATGTGAGAAAGAAGAAAAATCAATAAAGACAGAGGGTAGAGTGATGGCTATCAGAGGCTGGAGGAAAAAACAATGAGGAATTACTGGCTGATGGGAATAAAATGTCTGTTACACCAAGACCTAACTCCTAACCAAGAAGCTATTTCCAAGTGACAGTCACTCACAAATCAAAAATAGTTCTTTCTAATGGAGTCTCACCAGGTACACAAACCACACTTAGGGGCAGGCCCTATGACCACCAATAGATGGCCAACACAAAATGAACTCAAAGGTGTTTTTGAAGAGTTTTCATCGCATATTGCTTTGTTTGGGCATGTTTTAACTTTACTGGCTTTACTGGTCTTTTGCTTGTTTGTTATGGTTTCTAATAATTTTGTCTTTTTATAGTGTGTGTGTGTGTGTGTGTGTGTGTGTGTGTGTGTGTGTGTACACGCATGCGTGCGTGCTCACTCATTTCTTGTGCTTTTTCTTTGGCTTTCTGTTGTTGCTGTTTACTTTATTCTTGTTTGTTTAATTTGACTCTTTTCTTAAGAGAGTGAGAGAAAGAAGGTGGGGAGTTGAAAAGGTAGGGAGGATCTGGGAGAAGATGAAGGAAGGGAAACTGTGATCAGAATATATTGTATTGAAAAAAATTTATTTTCAATAAAACATTTTCTGTGTTATAGGTATAGAGAGGTTATAGAGATGGATTGCAGTAATTATTGTATAACATTGCAAATAAATTTATTATTTAACTGTATACCTAAAATTGTTCAGAAAGTGAATTTAAATATTTTGGCACAGTTTTAAATTTGGAGTGCCATTGGTTTTACATACATGCAGAAGTAGAGAGAAATAAAGACAGCAGTAGGGGTATCTGGCTAAGTGGAAGACAACAATGATTTTGGAAAAGATATCATTAAAGCTTTGTGGGGGAAAAATACAAAGATAGTTTAAGCCCAAAAAAGAGAGAATTTATCATCAGCAAACTTACTCTTTAAAAAATATATTAAAGGTTACATTTTTAAAGAAAATATGTAAAATGGAATTATAACAAGAGAAGACAAAACCAAAGTAATACTGGCAATTGAAAACAACAGTGAATTATTTTCTGGGACTAGAAACATATACAAAAATAAGACACATCCTGGTAAGATTGGCTCACTGGATGAATGTGCTTGCTATGCAATCCTGATGACCGGTGACCAGAGTTCAACCTCCAGAACCCACAAAAAGATAGTTGTGGTAGCTCATGTCTGCAACTCGAGGACTTCTACAGGGAAGTAGACACAAGAGAATCTGCTTAGAATGCATAAAGTTCTGGGTTCAATTCTCAGCACTAGAAATAAGTTTTAGGGGAGCATGTTAATTCTGAAATACCAAATACGGTTGGCAAAGAGGATATACAAGCGTAACATTGAAGACAGAAGTTAGAAAGAGATAAATACTTGACACACATGGGTAGATAAGCAATACTTAAAGTTATTGGATAGAGTAACTGAGTAAGGAAGGGGTGAAGAGCTGAGTCATACTCTGGAGTCCTCTGAATTGAAACAACTATTTTACAATTTCTTTCTTTCTTTTTCTTTTTCTCCTTCTTCTTCGTTTTTTTTTAATAACAAAAAGAGATACCATCGAAAGAGGCTGAAAAGGTGTGTGTGTGTGTGTGTGTGTGTGTGTGTGTGTGTCAGTCATTGTGGAAGCCAAGAGGAGGTAGGGATGCAGTTCAGTGGTAGAGCATATGCTTAACATGCATGAAGCCCTGGGTCCAAGCTCTAGCACCGCACAGTAACAATGGTGATCATGAGGATGTGTTGGAAGCCAAGAGAAAAAAGCAAAGTATTTTAAGAAGGAGGAAGGATAAACAGGTCAAATGCACAGAGAAGTGACCACTAAGCCTGGCAGTGAAGAGGTAGAACTAAACCCCAAAGATCAACTAAGGTTGAAGATTAACTATGGGGTGAAGAGGAACCAGACAATTTTTCAGGTTTTCCTATAAAGCAGCAGTGGGCGGGGGGGGGGGGGGCTTTAGAAATTACAGGACCTTTGGGGGCCGGTGGTAAGAACTGAATTTTAAAAGACAGGAATTGATGATGTACATTAAGTTTGTTTCAGGAGCAAAATTATGGAAAACATGCGGGAAAAGGAATCGACCTCAGAGGCCTTCTGGAACACTGCCTGGGCAAGTTGCTAGGCAATATCCACCAGCTGTCACACAGGCAAAGAGGAGCACAGATAGAACTCTGGAGAGTGCTAAAGCTGAGCAAAGATTGGAAAATTCCATCCAGTTGACTCCCTTTATTTTCTCTGTGAAATATGAGCATCTGGAGAGAAAGGGTAAGTTGCAAAATGTTTGTGGGAAGAAGAAGAAATTGAAATAATAATTTGTAAAGTAAACACCACTGGGCAGTAGAATTGACCAATGGTGTGAGTCCTGATTTAAGGACTGGAGTCATGACTTCAAAATGAAGCCAGCTTTTCTAGAGTAGGCTTATGGCTGGATCAAGCAAAGGGAGGACTGCCTCTATGACCTTTACCTACCTCATGGTGGAGCTTAATGCCTAAGAGCATGGGCTAGGAACCCAGACTCTCAGAGATCATATCCTAGTTCCACTTTGTGCTGATTAACTGACTGTGGGGATATCAGTTGAGAGCTCCATGCCTTCATTTCAAGATACTGGGATGAAGTATGAATTAGTAATCATCTTTCCATATAGTTTTAAGCCAGCTACTTAGGGAAGGAGAGAGAGAGAGAGAGAGAGAGAGAGAGAGAGAGAGAGAGAATGTGTGTGTGTGTGTTCAGAAGTAAAAACTGTAACACTTATAATGATGAAACTCTTATTTTACAATATATTGAGAAAATTTTTCATAATAATACTATATGGCATATAAGTGGAGGACATATAACCCCTCACACACACGTTGTCATACTTTCTGGTGTCAACCTTTTTATATCCATTTGCCTTTGTCCCTTATTTATTAAGTCCTGTTTTTAATTGGGGTAGAGTGAGGCCATCTGAAAACATAGTTTCCTAGTCTCCCATGGGCCACACAGCATGGATTTAAGCAGGGTATCACTGTACACAAAAGTTGTTGTTTTCAAACTCCAAACAAACCAGATTCAGGTGGAGGACCTCTTTCCCACTTGACTATCTACTCTTGATTTTTCCCACCTTCGGTCTTCCTGAACAGGTGAGTTTGTCGTTAAGTGACAACAGACGACAAAAGGTAGACATATTTAAGAGAGGTGTTAAATATATAATGATATATTTAAATAATATAAAAACCTAACATATTAAAATCCATAACTATATTAATAGTTAAAAATTAAGTGCTCAATATATGCATAAGAACAAATGTGGTGAAAAACTAGTGACCATAAACTGAACTGGATAAGGGATGAGGTAAAGTCTTGGAATTTTTACTCACCAGTGACACCCAGAATGTCCCTGGCCCTGAGTAAAAGCCACAGAGGATAGGAGAGGGCGTTGGTGGGATGAAGATCTCAGGCAACGGCTCCTCTTCCTCTTCCTCATCCTCATCGCCCTCTTCCTCCACTAATTCCTCTTCTTCAAATGCTTCACTCTCTTCTGTTACGTTATTCCTCTTCCTCCTCACCTCCCTTTCCTTCTCCTTCAATTCTTTTTGTTTTTCTCTTCTTTGAATTTCCAATAATCTCTTTTTTAAAAGATAATAAATAGATATTTTAATGTGTTATTTTATGTTTGAACATGAAAAGAATGTAGAAGGAAGACAGGTTCTAAAGACTCTCACAGCTTGAACATAACAACACCATTTACACATAATTACCCTCTGGGAATATATTTTTATCACTAAAATTCAAATCTTTGTCATGAGCTTTATTTCTGCTTAATCTCCTTGACACCGATTTCATTGAAATCATTTTGCAATTATTTCTTATAAGAGAAGGAAAGTGTTAAATTTTTTTGTTGTTTTTTTTTTGTTTTGTTTTGTTTTGTTTTCCTCAGTCTGTCAGTCAAACCAGGAATCCTGTGGACTGAAATAGGGATCAAGCAAACTTCTTTCATGCTCCTTGTAACCCTGTGATGCTGGCACTCAGTGTCACCAGCTGACAAATGTAGAGTCCTCCAATACTGGCAGTCCCACCTCTTATTTAATCCTGAGAACTAGGTTCCCAAATTATATGTTCTCCTCACACCAATCCTCTTTTCACAAGAGATCACAGTGGCTCAAACTCACATGGCTTGACTGGCATCTAAAGAGACATTCACTCTGTTCCTGTCCAACCTGCCATTTCACCAGCATTCTTTACCTCCTGGAAATGCTGACAACTGTCTAAATGGTGGCCTCCCTAGGGTTGTTGTGCCAGCATTTACTCTTCCTTTTGTTCTCTCAAACTTCTTCCAATCTTCTGAGTATTAATTGTCACTTGCAAGTAGCCATGTTTTTTATCACCTCCATCAGCAACATCACTCCTTTTCACACTTTGAAGTTCCTTGAATTTTAGTTATGTATCCACTGATGCCTCCTACTACAGTTAACCCCTTTCTTACCAGTGTATAAGCTCCTCCAGGCCAGGTTCTGTTTTGTTTTATTGTTATTTGTATTCTCCAAGAATCTCCTATAGGATATTGCATATTCAAATGAAAGAAAAGAAAGAAGATAATGCTTCAAGAACAGCTCATACCAGAATCTTAGATTTGATACTTGAGAAATGGAAACATCTGATAACCAAATCCTGGATTTCGTAGGAGATGACATCATGATCTTTTATGTCCTTAATGGTTGGACATGGACATTCAAGAATATACCCGTTCTCACAGAGAGTCAATAAGGTGCTTTCAGGCTAAAAAAGAAACATTATACATAAAATTTACACGTAGGCAAATTTTTACAAGTTCAAAAAGAAAACAAGCCAGGAGAAAATATAGTAATCATTTAAGAAGACAATACCTCACTGTAGTTACTGGTAATGAGCCTTGCCACTAATGATTATTGTATCATTAGCATTAGTTATTATCATGTAATTATTAATTGCTAACCTAGTTGTGAAAATTAGATTTATATTTGTTTCCTCTAAAGATACCATGACTTATTTCCCTAGCCAAATATGTTGCTGTGAAATCTGTTAGCCTAAATGGGTAGAATGTTCTAGTTAAAAATGCTGAGAAAAATCTGTGGTGTGAGTGACTGTTCAGCTCCATCACCCTTGACAACCCATCCTCTGCCTTCCCAAGTTAATTTAAACGTGGATGCTTCCAAGGTCTTTGTCTTCCTCCCTCTTCTCTTCTCTCTCCATAAGTTTACTTCAAGAAATCTCAAGCTTCAACTTCTAATCACATACACCAGACCTCAGATTGATCGGCCCAGCACACAACTCTCTTGTCCAAAACCACATCTTGGGAAATCGCTATCTTGGAATAATTCATTGTTTATCTCCCATGCACTCAGCATTTTGTTACATGGTAGAGATGGAATGGTAAGAAAAGCAGCTATTCTTGCTCCCATTTTGGAATTTGACTCCAAAAGGAGAACCTATCAGTTATCAATTCACATAAATTACAATTGCAAACGTCCCTTCCAAGAGACAAGAACTTCCACGTGGTGCATGATTTCCTGAGAAAGTGGCATCTAGCTTGAAGGTGGAGGTTGAATAAAATGTACTTATAAAGTGAGTTGGGGAGCGAGAACTGTGCTGGAAAGAGGAGACACTATGACATATGTCCCGTGGCACATTTGAGCTCATAGGACAATTGTGGGCTCGGAAAGCATTACCTAGGACACAGGTGCAGGAGGAAAGCGAGACAAGGCTCTAAGGGATTAGACATTAAGGGACTTAACACCCGACCACTGACTGAAAGGACTGGCTGGGTGAAGCAGTCCTTTCTGTCTGGAACCAGAAACAGAAAGGCACTAACATTAAAGAGAAAAGGTATTTCAAAAGGGTAGGAAAGGTCAATGGGGCCAAATGATGCTATAATATCGAGGAAGTGTTAACTATTAAGGTATTAAGGTGTTAGTTGTGCCTTCAGAAGAGCTGCATGGTGGAATTGGGGAGCTAGAAGGCAGGCAGGAGCCTTAGAAGGATGGAGTGCTATGGAAGGCAAATGGTTTCACAGGGATAGTGAGCCCTAAAAACTGCTGAGAAGGAAAAGAGGGAGCAATTGCTGCAGAACACAAGATCGGTGAAATTACTTTCTCTAAGTGGAAGAGACTGCCATTGAAAATTGCTCAGAGAACAACAGGTAAGGCTAAATGTATATGCCAGAAAAGAGAGAGAAATAATGTAGAATATTGTAGAGGACAATAGTAGAAAGAGGGACAGCTCCTCTATTTTAAAAGAAAGAAGAAGAAGGAGATAGAGGTAAAGGAGACTATGGTAGCGAGAAGGCGCAGCAGATCCTGGCCTCTCTGGAAAGTGATGCTGAGGGAAAGAGTAGAAGGAATGAACTTTTGAGGTTTCAAGGGGTCCATCTTGTGTGGGAGAAGGCATTGATGAGAGCCTTCCCAAGCACTGTGTGCACTCGTTTAAATCACTGTATTCTGGGGGAGCTAATAATCTCCCTTGACATGTAATTACCTCCTGCAGTCTTCGGCTGACACTGGCAAGAAATTAGGCAAAAGAGCTAGGGCAATTTTGGAGTTTTGCCAAATAGGAACCAAGAAAATGTAGCCCAAAGTAGGGGGTGGGGGGACCTGTCTCGAGCTACAAGAACTGTGATTTAATCTTGAGAACATACACTAATGACTTACATGACTGGCTGGAGACCATATCAACTGACAAACAGGCCCAGGAGTATTAAAATAACCAATCGGCTTGTAATCCTTATCCACATCAAAAAAGAAGACAGTGTTATCTTTACTCTAGAAAAAAAAGATATGCTCACTCAATATATATTACTATGACAACAAGCTCATAGAGCACAGAGATTTAATATCATATAGTCTGTCTAATTTATACTTAAAAACATGATGATCATGTATTCCAGATTAATCTGATATATATATATGTGTGTGTATATATAATATATATTGTTTCAAATGTTTAATTTTTCCCATTTCCCAATTATTTTAGTTAACAGTTCTAGAAGTGTGATTATCATATATATGTGTGTGTTTATGCAGATGTGTGTGTATATATATATATATATATATATAATGAATTTCTAAAATAATTCCACAGTGCATCTGCTTACCTCTTACTTCCTGTAGAATGTAGAATTATTTCCTTTATCTGAGGCAGGCTTTTTATTTCTGGTTTGCATTTAGGAGGTATCAAGGATCAAAGCAGAGCCTGCTACATGCTAGACAAGAGCTCTCCCATTGAACTTTGCAAACCTTGCCTATGGCAGCCCTCCTCAAGAACACACCTATGTTATAAACTAATGACTATAAGTAATTCATCCAGCATGATTCCCAACTGAATTTTTCTACTCATTTACCCTAAGCATTAAAACTTAACTTATAAAACAATTCTTAAATATTATATACAGACTGCATTGAAAAAATTAAGAAAACAAGATGTGAATTAATTTTGGTAAATAAGGCACAGTGGAGTATGTGCACTTAAAAGGGAAGGTAGGCATGAGATTTCAATAGACAATGAGAGGGAATCTCACACTTACCCCGGTGGCTAGGATCTCCCCATTACGTTCATATGCTAAAGCCGTGACTTCAGCAGTATGGGGTTTGAAGACCTGTATCATATGTAACTCAGCATCTAAGATTTTTTTCCGTCCTGCAAAAACTGTAAGTCCTCTCGGGTCACAAATTTCAAGAATCCGAACGACACCATCTTGGAATCCTACAATGATTTGTGCTGCAGCAACGCTCACCTTGGGAAAGAAACAAATGCACAAGACCTGAATTTAGTTAAGAAACTAGAAGCACACACAAAAATAACTCCGCATCAGGTTTCCACTCAGGTAAGTTAACATCGGCTGCCCTTTTCAGCTCTTGGCTCCATGTTGTAGCCACCTCTGTCAATTCCAGGGCACTTATGACCATAAGCAGGGTAATCTACAGTAATTCAAGCTTCCAACGAGCAAACACTAGCAGTGTGCCCGCCTCCTGTGTAAGAAGCGCCTGTCACCAGCACTTCAGGGTGAACACAAATAGACTGAATGTCTCCTATTAACATGTAAATGAGTATGACATACGAACTTACATAAGTGTCAAAGAAAAAAACACGGCCACTTAGAACATATAGCAATGAAAGCTGACCTAGCTTGAGGTCATCTTTCCCGAAGGCAAAGATGGTGGCAGCTGAGATCTGAAGGGTGTTTGATGTAGAACTAACTAGGTACAAGAAGGTGGAACAAGAATGTATGAGGCATAACAGAGCCTGGGTAAAGGTCCAGTATCAGGAGAAAGCAGAATTCAAGGCAAATTCAACCTGATGAGAGCAGGCTAGAGTAAAGAAAAAAATGTTGTCATAAGAACTGGAGGTAGAGACTGGCAGCCACCAGGACACAGGATATCTTACATGATACATTAAAGGTGATCTTCAGCCAAACAATGCAAAGCCAGACCCGTGGTTCAACTGAATAATTTTCTCTGTGATTTCATCCCGTAACAAGAATTAATCACTCCCAAAGTAGCCCCAAGGTGTTTAAAGAGCAAGGTTGCCTAGGCAGAAGATGCCTCAAGTTCAGTTGCATGGTTACTTCTCAAGACAGAGCTATGATTAGGCCACAGTGGCCTAAAAATAGATTTTCATTAAGCAAAATGAACCCCTAACAGTGATGTCATGTGGTGATTTCTGCAATGTTCTAGGTAAAATAAACTAACTTGAAATATTTATACTTTTAAAATTCTGAGCCAGGCCAGACCTGGTGGTGCATTCTGTAATCCAAGCACTCAGGAGGCAGAGGCAGGTGGATCTCTGTGAGTTTGAGGCCAGCCTGGTCTTCAAAGCGAATCCAGGACAGCCAAGGCTATTACACAGAGAAACCCTGTCTCAAAAAAAAAAAAAAATCTGAGCCAGAAAATAACTATATCTCTATAAGATATCAAGGATACAGTATATTTTCCAGTGTTTCTGGTGAAACTTAAAACAACAGACTTACTGTTTGGGGTACCCAAGCAAGTGAAGTACCACCTTGTTTGAATTTCATATGTACCAAAGGAGTTTTGCTAGCAAAATCATAGAGTCGAACAGAGCCTACAGAAAGAAAAAAATGTTTTAAAAGAAACATTATTTCTTTGAAAAATCTTGGCTCACTTTTTATAGTAAATATTACAGGATAAAATGCAGTAAATCAGATCAAATAATAGCCTAACAACCTTTTAAATTTGTGCATTTTTTTCTTTTTAATTACTTTTAAATCAGCACCGACAGGAACAGATTTACTTATGGCATATGCATACATTCATAGTTTCAGTTGATTCTTCCCACATACAAACACAGCCAGCCCTCCTTCATCCCCTAACCCTATACCCACTGGACTCATCTAGTCCCATTATCCCCCCTTTCACTTTCATACCTCATGTGCTCCATTTCTCTCTCACCTCTTCCCTTAAAGCCTCTTTTTACTCATCCTAAGGACCCTTTGATAAAACCCCCAAATTAGGATTGACTGACAAAAAATGTTTCCTTTGCACAGTCTACAAGATTATAAATACCCATAAGTCAAAATAAAAGAAAGGTGATGAGAAAAGGAAGGCCATGCAAGTGGTTACTAACAAAATACATAGCATTCTCATAAATAATTTACAATTATATCTTTATTCTAATCTCTAATAATGTCTGCT
>CAJQZJ010031868.1:2205029-2236561 GCA_907164525.1 Lophiomys imhausi
GTCTGTTCATTGGCTTGCAGCCACCAAGCAAATGAGAGAGGTGGGAGGTGGGAGTGCTATAAGGCCACACCACCAAGGAAGGACTAGGTCACTGCACAGCCCCTGCCCCATGTAAGTTTGGCAGTCTCAAATGGCACTAGAGGCCTAAAGCCCAAGAGGAAGTGAAGTTACCATAGCAACACCAGAGCCAGGTGACCACTGAGTGACTGCTACTTCAGTGTTCCGGCAGACAGGCTGCTGACCAGTTAGTTGCCCTCGAAGGACCTGTGCTTGAGGATTGGTATCCTTATAAAGTTCATAGAGTTGGAGGGGTGATAGGTGTTAATGATTGTTAATAGATATAGGTTATAATTTACATTACGTAAGGTAATGGAGATGGTTAAGGTTCCATGTCACCTCACTCATCTGTAACACCCAGTTATTGACTAAGCAGCAGTGTTGTAGTTGATGTGAAGGTATCCCCAACATGACCTGTAGTTCTGATCAGCTGACTTTATGGATTGCATCCTTGAGGATCTAGGCAGGCTTTATCCAATCAGTGGAAAGCTCTTGGGAGTAAAAGTGAAGATTTTCTGAGGAAGAAGAAATGCTGCCCACAGACTGCCCAGGAACTCCTTTCTTGGAATCTCCAATCTGAGGGGCTGATCCACAATTTTCAGACTTACTACCCTCCACAACTGTAAGGCAGTTTCATTATGTAAAGTTCCTTTCTACCTCTTTTGTTCCTTTGCCAAACCTTGGTTAATTCTGTAATCTCAGTCCCCTTCAGGACATTGTTAACCCTGAACACGGACTATCCTAAAGGCCCCACTGAACTCACCTCGCAAAATTCTGTAGGGCTTCAGAGAAGGGTACTCATAGTTGATAATTGTTGGAAAACTTCCTTTTTCAGCAACTGTGAAGTAAGTTTTCTCTGGGTGGACCTAGAAAAACAGAATCTCACTAAAATATTAAAAGGAAAATTTCATGTAGATACTCCTATCCCTGCAGTGCCTAGTGACTTACAATGTAATTAGCACTTCAATCTAAAATTCAAGAAATATGCATCTGATAAACACGTGATGGTGGATATGATTGGAAATGAAAACTAACAGAAATTTTTAAAAATTAAGGCTTACCTTTATTAAGGAAATCATTTTTAATGCTGCAAGCATTAAATTCATAGTGAGAATGATGGCTTCAGTCTTTAGTGTGTGTGAGAATTGCTTGAAAGGTTCATCCAAACACAGATCCCAAGTCACACACCCAGTGTTTCTGAATCCACATTGACATTTTTAACAAGTGCTATGCTTCTGCTGGCCTACATGGTTGTGTGAGAACAGCTAAGTAGGACAAGGTTCCAAACCCCTGTGAAAGTCACTCTAAGTCATAGGTAGAAACACTCACAGAATGTGTGTTTAAGTTCACTTTCTACCTGAAAGACTGGGTTGCTTATGACGGACAGAACTTATTTGCTTATCTGTTCTGAAGGGTTGGAAACCGAAAAGTAACATCAAGGGCTTTTGTGTTAGTCATTCCATAATAGATGCTGAAAGGACAAGAGATGGTAAGAGCTAAGGGGTGTGTGTGTGTGTGTGTGTGTGTGTGTGTGTGTGTGTGTGTGTGTGTGTGTGTACAAGGTCTCCTCTCATAAAATCCCATAATTATCTAACCCACTTCCTCAACAATATGAATCCACTCATGCCCAAATCACACTTACTAGGCCCCACCTCCCAACACTGTTGGATTGGAGATTAAACTTACAGTGTATAAACTTGTGTGAGAGATCATGTTCAAACCTCAGAAAACCTTGGCTTGTATTTCCTACATTATCAGCTTGTATAACTGCACTGATGCACAGCTATAATCTTAATTTATGTACAGAGTAGTGTGTGTGTGTTATGTATATACACATATTTTTCCTTTTTTCTCTTCAAGAAGCTAAGGCAGGAGGATTCCAGGTTTAAAGCTAGCCTGGGCCATACTGACTTCAAGGCCAGCCTGAGCTATATACTGACTTCAAGGCCAGCTTCCACAGAAAAACTGAAATAGGGATTCCCCCACCCCCAGGTCACTAAACATTAGCACACCCCAATGGCGCCAATCCCTTGGCCACTGCTACTGTGCAGGTATGTTTGCTCCTTGGTTTTCAAATCCAGCAGGACCAGTTGGTTCCCAGCGACGTACATGACGGTACTGTTGTCCAGAAGCTGTAGGTTGGCTCGCTTTTTGCAGTCATAGCCAAAAGAATGTCTGAGGTAAGGCTGCTAAGGAAAAGAAGTGAAACAAAAAGCCATCTAGGCAGAGGGTGAGTGACCAAAATAACTGAGCCTATTCTTAAAACCAATACTCTATTTAATTAAAGATGTGAAATCAACATAGCTGAAACTCAGAATTTTTCTATGGATCACAAACACAATTTTAATTTTAAAGCAAATGAAAATCCCTATACATCTTCTTAATTTCTACTCTAATTTTTGAAGAAATACTGAGATTTGGGGAAAAGCAGATAGTGTTAGCCTTTCTAAATGGGTATCATTTTCCTCTGTACCATGAAAACACAATCACAGTTAATGTGGGATAAAGTCCCTGTCTTCACCTTTGCATCTGTTAGTCAAGTTTGTTGAATTCACAGTATTAAATTATTTTATTATTCATGTGGTGTGTGTGTGTGTGTGTGTGTGTGTGTGTGTGTGTGAGATTTCTCTTCTTTCACCTTGGGCTCTAGGGATTAAATTCAGGTCATCAGGCTTGCGTGGAAAGTGTCTTTACTCACTGACCTACCCACTAAAAATATTTTGTAGGCCTCTTCCTTGATGCTGAACAGTATTTAAAATTCTGGCATGATGGGCCAGTTATCTGGTTCACCGGGTCACTTGCTGCAAACACTGAAGAGCTGAGTCTCATCCCTAGAAGTAAGATAGTGGACGCAAAGGGCAGACTCCTGAAAGCTGTCCTCTGACATGCATAAACATGCCCTGACACACATGGGAACACACACACACACACACACACTCAAATACATAATAAATGTAAAAAGCAAACTTTTAAAAATACTTCCTGTATTAAGTTCTAATTAAAATTTAATTAATATAAACCAATTATTTAAATCAACTAATATATGACACATAAAAATATACAAGTTCTTCCAAGTTTTTATTACATTGATATATAAGCAAATGTATGTATGTATGTATGTATGTATCTGTGTATGTATATATGTGTTTATATCATAGAGTAAAATTGCATTAATTCAAAATACAAGTTTAAAAATCTATATTGCATAAACTCTTGTTGGTATAGTTCAGCCCAAATTAAAAGAACACAAGACACAAAATAACAAAGAAATTAAGTGAGAGCAATATTTGAAAACCTTTAGGATCACAGCACTGCTTAATTTAAGCATAGATTCTTTATAAAAACTTGTTGAACATCAAAGTTTAAGGATGAATCTATTTCTTGAGACTTTGCTTAGGACGGATTAAAAAAAAAACCCTATGACTTTGAAGGATCCACTTATTTGTAAGAAAATTTATTTTGTCCAAAAGAGAGAAAAGAAAAACTAAAAAGAGGAAACTCCAGACTAGAAGGTAATTTGGGAAAATTAGCTTAGTCACACCTATGATTGAACCAGAGTTCAAATCTGTAGTCAGAGAACGTGTACCCTTATCTCCAAACTACACCTTTCCAAACAGGCCAGGCACAGTGTGGGCCATGCAGTGACAACAGCCACTATTCACGTGAAGGCAAGCCGAGGATGCCATGGAAACCGCCCTCCAGTTACCCTCACACAGACCTAACATTCAACAAACACATGTGCTCTTCTCAGGCAGCCCCACTTTTGCTTGTCTTCACAAACTAATAAAAACTTGCTGTTTTGTGTGTGACCTGTCTTTTCAGAGTCATCTCAGATAACTTTTCTGATGCATAATGGGAAAGTATCAGCCTTGACAATGGCACCATCAGTGCTTCGAGAAAGGAAAGCAGGAATGTCACTAGACAATCACTGGCAAAAGGAGGCCAGCCCTGGGACAAGTAGAAAATGGCAGGAAGAATCTTTGCAGACTCCTCCAAGCCACATCTCAATGAACTATAGCCTGGCCCATCTATGCAAAGAGGATCCTCAAAGCATCATTTCTCCCTGTGATGGCTTCAAACAAATGTTTAGTTTAAACTAGGATCCCCACCTCCACCACATTTGTAATTTCCTAAGACAAAGGTTGGTAAACTTTTTCTTTGTAAGGCAAAAAATAAATACCTTAGGCCAGCACTTCTCAACCTGTGGATCACAATCCCTTTGGGGTTGTATATCAGATATTGACATTACAATTCGTAACAGTAGCAAAATTGCAGTTATGAAGTAGCAACAAAATGATTTCATGGTTGGGGGGGTCACCACCACATGAGGAACTGTATTAAAGGGTTACAGCATTAGGAAATTTCAGAACCACTGCCTTAGGCCTTCTAGATGAAGTGATCTCAATCACAACTACGTAAGCAGCCACAGAAAGATTGTAGTTGGACATGTCTATGCTGCAATAAAACTTTATTTACATAAACAGGCTGGGGACCACATTTGTTCCAGGGTCTGTAGTTTGCCAACCTCTGACCTAGGAAATGAAACCCCCCACCTTATAAATATATAGCTGGAGTGGATACTCAAGGGTGAGAAAGTCAAGTGGGATCTTCCCCTCTGTATTCACATATGGTGTGGCAACAAGCTCTGAGTAATTGTAGAAGAAGTGTTCCGATATCTTCTTTGGTACGTTCTCCTCTGCCATTTCCTGAGCTTCATCAAACGGTAACAGGGAGGCTAAAACATGAAAAGACTTTATCTAAGAAGAGTATGGACTCAAACCCTAGAATCATATTTCACAAAGTGAGGAATGTTAGGAACAAGAAAAAGGAACCTATTTTAAATACTACCACTTCATTTTCAGACTCCATTTAAACATATGGAGAAACTAGGTTCAAGGTCCCTGGCCCTACAGGAACTGGGGACTCTCCAATAGCTAAATAGCTTCTGTTGTAAGGGAGCAGTTGTCTGAGTCCAGCCATTTCAGGGACAACTTGTAAAGAGACAATTGTCTGAGTCCAACCATCTCCAGGACAACTTCTCCATCTTGCTGGCAGGGTCAAACTAAGTTCCTGTTCCCAGGCCCAGGAACCTACTCTTACCCTGAGTGATGGAAAATCTCTTGCTCAATCCATTATGTCAAAAAATGATTGGACAATGCTACAGCTCACCTCACTCCCCTTGCTTTATGGTTTTATCCTTTAAATATGCTATATAACATCACTTCAGGGTCACAGTTCTGCAGCCCTGGTTGATCAGTAGCAGCTTGATTACAACAAATTTTTGTCATCTGCATTGACCTAGTGTTTGAGTTATGCTGGATTTAAGTGGACCCCATAACAAGGAAGACTGTGCATTACTATACTAGCAGTAAGAGCAACCACTGGCCTGAACACATGCTACATGCTGCTAAACTTAGGATGAAGAGCCGACAGGCTGTGCACATCAGAGGAGAATGCTCCTCCAGCCACACTTTCCACAGGTAGACTTGAAGAACTCTTAGCTAATCTGGGGCACAGCACTCCCTTGATTACTTTATCCCAAGATCAAGTACAAGACTTCCTTGATGTGGTCAGAAATAGAATGTAGAACCCCTAAGGGAAGCTAAACTATCCTATCATGATGCATGTTTTCCCTTACTTTCTGTTCGTAACACATGTCCACATCTTGTAGATTTTCTGTTTCTTAGATATATAAGTAGCTGTTTAATTTGTGTGAGCAACTCACCTTTAAGACAGTGAAAATCACTGAGAGAGAGCTGATCACTTACATCTAGGGCTGCGTAGGAAACCTTGAGATGAAGCTGAACTTTCTTCCATCTCTTCCAAATCAAAGTCATCATCGAAATATTCTTCCTCATCAGTAGTTGTGTCATCTACGATGTCTTCTGGGGCTTCTTTTGTAGATATTAAAGAATTTCACAAAATTTTAGTTAAATGTTTTCTTATTTCCAAAGCAACTAAAACTTCTTGTCTATGCTTTAAATGTAATAAAATTTTATATCTAAAATATCCTAGAATATACTTTATTTAATCAGTCTTAAACTTTTACAAAAACAGAAAGGACTTTTCTGTGAGTTCCTCTCCATGTCCACTTCATTTCTAGTCTATTTCTCTTATAACATAGTAACAAGAAAGTATAAACAAAAAGTCAACATGAATGTTAGTACACTGCTATCATAACTCCAACTAACATTTATAGAGGATCTGTTACGTTGGGGAGCCATAGTGTCATTTAAGAGTAACCTTCTCTGAGTATGATAATTTCTTTCTGAAATAAAATCAAAAGAATAGCTGGCTTCAGAGTAAACTAATGAAGAATGACAGTCGAGAGTAGAAACGACTTCAGTTATAATGCAACATTCAGTTCATGTCCAAACACAGACATGCCTAACATCCACGGTGTCAATCACAGGAAAAGACTGGACTGGGGGACTTTCAGAGGAACAAGGAAGAAACAGCAAGTACACGCTCTGAGATGAAGCTAAAAGACTAGAGACAAGGCCCAAAAGTGTCATAAATGAGAACAAAAGGCTGAACCAAGTCAACTAGCTGGGCCACAAGACAGAATGCATGCATTTGGATAGAAAGAATGTATCTGAACAGGACAAAGACTCAGCTACACTCAGGGAGGCTCTAGAGAAATAAGGTCTAACCATACCCGAGCTCTTTCTTGTGGCTGGGACAACCAAAGGCTATGTCCTCAACTCTCTCATTTGTAGCATATGGAATCATCTATATCTCATCCAATTTAATTTCCAAATAACTCACTTAAATTGGCTAGAAGATGATGAAGAGATGGCTTGGCAGTTGAGAACACTGGCTGCTCTTCTGGAGGACCTGGGTTTGATTCTCAGCACCCACTTAGTGACTAAAAACTATCTGTAACTCCAGTCCCACTGTACATACATGGTGCACACATTCATGTAGACAAATACACACATAACAATAAACAAATAAAGAAATAAGTGGGCTAGAAAGCTGAGATTCTAAAAGGTGTAACTTTTTTTTCTCCAAGGTCAAGCATCTCCAGGTGGTGGACTCGGGGCTGAAAGCCAAATTTCAGCTCTCTTTCCAGTCCCCTGTATCCAAGAGTCCACTAAAAACACAGATTTCACAGAGGAAATTGAGAGCAGACATTCAGGCAGGTTGTTATTAAAACAGACAGCTTGCATTCCTTTCATTATTTTGAGACAGGGTCTAATGTAGCCCAGCTGATCTCAAGGTGGCAGCTGGGTAAGACCGAGAAACAGCCTGAAGTCCCGAGCCTTCAGCTCCTACCTCTGGAATGGCTGGGATTATTCTTCCATTTTAAACAGTACTAGAGATCAGACCCAAGGCCTCTGGTATGCTAGGCCAGCCCTCTATCGACGGAGCTAAACCAGAGAGATGTGCTAGGAGCTGAGGGTAAAAAAAAAAAAAATAAAGCATAAGTGCTCCTTTAAGGAACAGGAGATTTTAAAAAGGGAATAAACAGCCGGGCGGTGGTGGCGCACGCCTTTAATCCCAGCACTTGGGAGGCAGAGGCAGGCGGATCTTTGTGAGTTCGAGGCCAGCCTGGTCTACAAAGGGAGTCCAGGACAGCCAGAGATATTCAGAGAAACTCTGTCTCGAAAAACCAAAAAAAAAAAAAGGGAATAAACAGGTAAACCATTTCTGTTTATAAATCCAGATGGTACTCTTTCAAAATGATCTTACCCAAATTTGATAACAAAATAACTGTATATTATCATCCCACTTACGCCTCGAACTGGATCTAGAAGACTGTCTGCCATCACTCCTTGATCCTGATCTTCTCCCATCAGAGTCCTGGCCATCTGCCTCCTTCATGTCTTCTGTAAGTACAAAATTAGAGAGAAAGACATTAGGCCAGACTCAGAAATTAACAGATCTTTCTCCATCATGAACTCCACAAGCACCGAAGGCCATGTGTGCTGGCACTCTGCCTGCATTTCATTAAAGACGCTGTACAGTGGGAAGCTGGGACCAACATCAGACACCTCGATGAAAGTGGAGACTGGAATCATGGGTTTCCATTCTCCAGGAACACTTTGTATTCTGGTGCACCCTGGTTTTCCAGAAATTCACATCCAAGCCCATCTTTCCTCAAAATGCATCTGCATTGTAACTAATCTTTTGCCACCCTTCTTTTGAATTGTCCAATGTCTCCCTTTCCCCTTCCTATTATTGACCTCCCTGGGGGTACTGATCAGTTTCATTTCAAATATATTTTTTGAGCACACCTTGTATGTCTCAAGTCTTATACAAGGCAATAAATTACCAGGGTACATGAAAAAAATATGGGTCCTTGAACTTCAGGGAATGAACGTATTGTTTAGAAATACAGGCATTCAACAAGGAAATACAAGTGCTACAAGAAATAAGAGTGAGGTGCTGTGGGCATGTTTAATAGGAAAGTTAAACCAAGTTTGAGGCTTAGGGAAGTGGTATTTGAGACAGAAATGAAGATTATGACCCTGCACAGGTTAGCAAAACAAAACAAAACAAAAACAAAAACACATTGTTTGTGGCTATTGTGAAGGGGGTTGTTTCCCTTATTTCTTTCTCGGTATGCTTGTTTGTTGTATAAAGAAGGGCTTCTGATTTTTTTTGAGTTAATCTTGTATCCAGCCACCTTGCTGAAGTTGTTTATCAGCTGTAAGAGTTCTTTGGTGGAATTTTGGGGTCGCTTATGTATACTAACATATCATCTGCGAATAGGGATAATTTGACTTCTTCATTTCCAATGTTTATCCCTTTGATTTCCTTTAGTTGTCTTATTGCTCTAGCAAGAACTTCAAGTACTATATTGAAGAGATATGGTGAAAATGGACATCCTTGTCTTGTCCCTGAGTTTAGAGGAAATGCTTCAAGCTTCTCTCCATTTAATTTGATGTTGGCCACTGGCTTGGTGTATATTGCCTTTATTATTTCTAGGTATGATCCTTGTATGCCCATTCTCTCCAGAACTTTCAGCATGAAGGGGTGTTGGATTTTGTCAAATGCTTTTTCTGCATCTAGCGAGATTATCATGTGGTTTTTGTCTTTCGTCTTGTTTATATGGTGAATTACATTGATAGACTTTCGTATATTGAACCATCCTTGCATTCCTGGGATGAAGCCTACTTGATCATGATGTATGATATTTTTTATGTGTTCTTGAATTCGGTTTGCTAGTATTTTATTAAGTATCTTTGCATCTATGTTCATGAGGGAGATTGGTCTGAAGTTCTCTTTCTTTGTTGGGTCTTTGTGTGGTTTAGGAATCAGAATGACAGTGGCCTCATAGAATGAGTTTGGCAGTGTTCTTTCTGTTTCTATGTGGTGGAAGAGTTTGAAGAGTAATGGTGTTAGCACCTCTTTGAAGGTCCGGTAGAATTCCGTGCTAAAGCCATCTGGCCCTGGGTTTTTATGACAGTCTATCACAGATATTCTCTAAGCTACTCAGTAATCAAGTTGTTAAGAGACAAGCAACATTTGCTTATCTAAATACAAGAGATAGATAGGGCATCTTCAAAAACCCCAAGAGACCTGCAGAATATGGCATTCAAAGATGTGGTCTTAAATTAAGATTTTTTTTTTTGATATCGTGACATATCAGCTCCTGACAGCACCCCCTATTCTACTCCAAGTAGAAGAAAAGCATCGAAGAATCTCCAGTGTGAGATGGTTGAATTAGTGGCAAGCCTATCTCTTGGCATGTAAAAACTCCTTGCTTCAACTGCAGACAGACTGCTGTCCAAAAAGGACAAAACTTGGTAGCAGGGAAGTCGACAGCCTAGCTCTGCCAAGACAGGGTAGGTTAGTCCTTCATAATCCCTGCTCTACAATAAATGTCTGTCAGAGAAACAGGACCAAAAGGCTGAAGACTGATGCTGGAATGTATGGAGAGAAAATGGGAACTGTCCAGGTAGTCACTGGTTTGTCATTTCTTAGTATTGGAAGCTGCAGGCCCTGCACTTCCTATATAATCAGATATATTTATCCTTCTCAGCTCTCTGAGGTGGTTGAAGAATAGACAGCTTGAGTCTCATAGCTAAATTTTGAGTTGTTTAGGAATCAAGAGGGCGTTCTAGATCTAAGAAGATGGTTATAATAGTGATGCAAGTTAGTATGAAAGCTAAGTCAGTTATAGAACTTTAAACTCATGGAGATGGTTAGAAGGTAGAAGGTTAAAGTCAGGGGCCAAATATGTATGAACTGGACATTGGGAAGGTATACTGGGCCATTTAACTCTCATAAATGTGGCATATTTAATTCTGCTGTTTTGTATAGAATTTACTGTTATAAGAGAAAGAACCATTTGTTGGATTGAAAAGGGAAGCTGTTGGGGGGGAAGAGGGTGGAAGGGTGGGACAGGAAGGGGGAATAGGGAAGGGTTTGTGACTGAGATGTAACTTGAAGAAAAAAAAAATAAAGTACTTATATAAAAAAAAACAAAAAAACAAAAACACACACACATTAGGCAGAGAATATCTCTGAAGGGCTGTGCTTAGCCTCCTGATAAGAGCAGGAGTTGTGTATTAGTTTACACATTGCTGGGACAAATACCTAGCAAAAGCAAGTTATGAACTGATGGCTTTATTCTGGCTCACTCTGTACGTGATGGTACTCTGGGGGTACATCATGGCAGGAGGTCAAGGCACCAGAAGCTTGGAACAGCTGATCACATTGTTTCCTGGAGATTCTAAATGCAGTCAAGTTGACAGTCAAGATTAACCATCACAAAAGGGGAATGCAGATGAAGGGGAGGCAGATTGCTCATTCACATTGGATTCTCTCCAGTGGCTGTAGGACCGACTACACATCCAATCAACCACATATAAGTAAGTCCCCCTTTCTCCATACTCTCGCCAGGTCTTTTGTTTTATTTTTATTTTTCTAACAGCCTTTCTAACTGGGGAGAGATGGTAATAGATAATTTCTTTGCAAAACAAAATCAACATTCAAGGTATTAGAAGAAAAGTGAACCTTCTCTTGGGGCTGTCACAATGCAGGCTCTAAGCTACAGAAGCATGATGGTTTGCTTTCGGGGTCACTTGCATCCCTGAGCCGATGGCTTCCTTGAAATCCAGGAACTGGGTAGCACAAGTACTTTCTACTGACTTGAAGCCCAGTTTTCTGTTCTGCTTTCCACTAATGAAAGGTCTTGGGGTCCACTTTCTACCTGCTGTCTCTCTTTTCCTACATACATATTTAATATGCTAAGTGGTCCTCAACTTTCCTGCCTCTGTGACCCTTTAATACAGTTCCTCATGTTGTGGTGACACGCCCCAACCATAAAATTATTTTCATTGCTACTTCATGACTGTAATTTTGCCACTGTTATGAGACATAATGTAAATCTCTGAGGCAATGCCTGTGAAAAGGTCATTCACCCCCAGAGGGGTTGTGACCCACAGGTTGAGAACCACTGCTTTAACTGCATATAAACTAGATATATATTCTTGAAAAAAAATAGCCCATAGACCTAATAAATTTACTCATAATTATTAGGTAGAAAAAAAACAATGATGGCAAGTGTAAACAAACTTGACCCACAACAAAATGCAAACTGCTACAAGGACAAAGCACATCATAGCTTTCTGTACTGTCATGAGTGATGCATTCCTCACATGGCGAAGACTACCATGATATAAAGATTAGTATCACAAATCCAGTCAGTGTCAGGTTGTGTTGAGCATAGAAGAAAATTCTAGAATCCAGGGGATTCCACCCAATAATCTGAACTAGCAATAGTAGCAAGAAAAAAACGGGGGGGATCATTGTTGGGGTGATGTTATACATTCTAAATGATAATTAACCTGTTCCCAGAAGCTTCCTTGCTGTATGTCAAGTAATGCTGTTACCTTGATTGCCTCTGATTGGTTAAATAAATGCTGAGGCCTGAGATTGGGCAGAGACAGGTAGGTGGGACTGTCATGCTTGGACTTCTGAAGCAGAGAGGTTGATGGGAAGGAGAAGCCTCCAGAAGAAGAAGAAGCCAAGAGAGCAGGAAGGAGGACACGCACCATGGGTTAGAGAAAAGAACGTCATTCCATGTGGCCTGGAACACCTGCATAGTGTGGGGAATAACAGCCCAGGGAACATATGTATATATGGGGTCAAATTTGGGGAATAGAATTATGAGCTAGCTTAGATGAGCCAAGATTGCTCAATTCAGGCCAAGTCTTGTTAAAATGTCTCTGCGTGCTCATTTATAATGGAATGTTAAGGATTAGCACTGCCAACCAATTAAATATAATATAAACACTGGTAAATAATTTAATTAATTTACTTCTACAGATCATCCTTATCTTTCCTGGGTAATAGAGGGTAATGAGGAATTTGTAAGACACATGTGAACAGGCCATGTATGAGAGATTCTTGGGATCGATTAACTGACACGGAGCAAAGTGGTTTTTCGGGCTTTTGTTTGTTTGTTTTACTATTTTTTTTAAGAGCAGATTCGGAAATTATACTGTAATCTCGTGAGGTTTTGAAGCCAAAAAAATAATTGGGATCACATCCAAGCTTAGGCAGCAAGCAGGGTCCTTAATCTTTTTGTCTTTGTATATGTACATGAATATGTGTAGTGTCTATAAGTTACTATTTATCCATATATATATGTGATGTATAATGTCTATAGGTCTCAACTCTGGCTGCACTTAAAAACATAGAATTAACAGAATTTCATCTTCCAGGCAAACCTTTGTGGAGCCAGGTGTAAGAGCTAGTGCTAAGAACCAAGGGTTTGCATGAAATACAACATATGGTAGTTGATTTCACCAGCAATACTCAGTAAGTATGATCAGAAGCTAGGTATATTTCCATACACCATAAGTCCCAACAATTCAAGGCCAGCCTCTGCAACTCAGTGAGAACCTTCTCTAAACAAAGGATCATAGGACAACTTAACACAGTCAGTCCTCGCACCTTTTGGGTTACAGGAATGGAGCTCAGGTCATCCGGCTTGCATAGTCCTTGTGGTGGCAAGTTCTTTTACTTGCTGAGCCATCTCACTGGTCTAGAAAGAAGTTTTACCTAGTGCAGCATCCTACCCAGAAAAGGGTACCCATTCACAACACCTGGTCCAGCAATACTAGAAAAGTAGTCTAAGGTGTTGATTAGGCTGGGAATATTGGCTTCTGATTCAGTCTAACTGGGTTTACCTTGGGAAATGTTAAGTGTTTCATAGTTCTGTACTCATGCCCTCATCTTAAAAATGTGGTGCCTACTTCATAGACCTGAGATCAGTACAGAACATCTAGAGAGTCACAGCAGTGAAGCTCCGAGAATGGTGTGTGGCTCCAGAGGTGGGCCACACATCTGAGAGTCTATGGACAGCACAAATTGGACTCAGAGGTTTTTAATAATACAATAAGAAGAGAACACAAGGATGGGTGAGTTATAGGGAGGAAGTGGAGGATCTGGGAAGAGTTGGGTGAAGATGATCAAAATAGGGTGTATGAAATTCAGAAAGAGTAAAAAGAGAATGTAGTGGCAAATAGCCATGGGATATGTAAATAGTTGAGGAATATTAAATATGGTCTCAAGCGAAGATGGGGGCATTTTAAGATATGGCTGATCATCTTCCATTCAAACAATATGGCATATTCTGTTAGTGCTCGGCTGTAGATATTACTACATTCTATTCTATTCTATTCTATTTATTCATTTATTTAGGTTTTTTTGAGATAAGGTTTCTCTGTGTATGCCTGGCTGTCCTGGAGTCACTTTGTAGACCAGGCTGGCTGGCCTTGAACTCACAGAAATTGCCTGCCTCTGCCTCCTGAGTGCTGGGATTAAAGGCGTGCACCACCACACCCAGCATATTACTACATTATAAATTAAGCTCAAATCTCTTTCTCCAGCTTGGGTCCATTTTGTCCTTCTTCCTTTCTTTTGAGAACGTTAAGAACATAGGCTGCAGTTATTCAAATAATTACAAGTTCCTTTGGTTTTCCCTTGGAAATTCTCCTCTCTGAGATGCAGCACCCAAATTCTTTCTATTATTCCTCAGTAATATAATTTTAACTTTTTTCAAAATTATCATAATTAAATAAATTAATTTCCAATGCATTAGATATCCCCTTGAAATTTTTCCCTTCCTAGATTTTTGTTTTTAACTTTCCTTTCTGGATCGTGCTAGATGTGAGGGACCATCAGTTCCCCTGGTCACCTCACTGGCTACAGACAGCCACTGCATTCGGCTAAGGTGGCCGAGGGTTTTATGTTTGGAGGGGACAGACAGAATTATCATATGCTGACCCATCTACATCAGTATATAACAATGAGAATGACCAATTCTTATCTGTGTGCTCTCCATTATATCCTACTTAATAGACTACCAGGAAAGACTAACTAGGTTTGGGAATCTATTTGTAGAATGATTGCTAAATCTCCCTTTATTAGATTCAAGCTTATTGATTCTGCCTGCGGCCAATACTTTTAACCAAGTCATTAATTAAACTGTCCAGTTTTGAGCTAACCCTAAGAAAAAGTAAAGAATGTAACAGTTCTCAATGGTACAGAGGACTGTGTGCCCTAAAGGGTTGACTGGAAGCCAGACATAGGACTCCACAAGGTAACATTGCTTAGAGTCATTCACCAGAGTCCAGGGTCTGATCCTCGGTCCCCAACTCTCAAATAATCTCTGCAGTGTGCCGGAGCTGGTCATATTAAATGGCCAGTTACTGCTGTAGGAAACCAACTAAATTTTCCCTTTACATTGTGTGAAATACAATGGTGAAAAGAGTAATAATAGTTTGTGGTAGATTTTGTTTGTTTGCTTGCTTGCTGTTTTGGTTCTTATTTGATGCCAAGCACAGCTCTAGCAATTTCTACACACACTATCCAACTTGCTATTAAACTATGAGGCAGATACTTATTATCCTAATTGTGCAAGTGAGAAAGAAGAGCAGTTACTCACTGAATCCTTTCCTGGCACCCATCTCATGCAATAGATCTCCAAGACCTGTTACCAGAAGTCCAGCTGTGAAGACTTTTGAAATCACCCTCTCCTAGTCCCATCACTGTTGTAGCTGATGCATTGCCCCTGTCACCATAGATAGCCTCATAGATAGCTTTTTTCCATTTATAGTCCATTTTAATCTTAATTTTTTTTTCATTAGGCTGGAGAGGAAAGATGGCTCAGCAGTTAAAAGCACTGGCTGTTATTCCAGAGTACCAGGGTTCAATTTCCAGAACCCATGTGGCAACTCACAATCATCTGTACTCCAATCCCAGGGGATCCAATGCCCTTCTTCTGCCCTCCATGAGCACTGCACACACGTGGTACACAGCCATACATCCAGGCAAAGACTCACACACATGAAATTAAAAAAATTTTTTAAACCTTTAAAATTTAACTTTTTGTTACATATACTTATATTTGTGTGGGTGGGAGGGTACATGTGTGGAGGTTACAAGAAAACTTTGTACAAGTTCTTTCCTTCTGCTTTCAGAGTGCTGGGGATAGGACTCAGGTTGTCAGGCTTGGTAGCAAGTGATGTAATTCCTGAGTCATCTTGCCAGTTTTCTAATCCATTCTCGGCCTTGCTCTTTGTATTCCTGAAAGAGCCTTCAGTGTGCCACTCTTTACTAAATCACTGAGCGACTCTGTTGCCATCACAGGAGAATACAAGAACTCTGAGTTCTTAGCGAGTCAGCGTGGCATAAAAGTCTTCAGGGTGGACTTGTAGATCATTGCAGCGTCTTACACTCCACTCTCTGTTCCTACTCCCTCTCTAGCCCCTTTTCTCAAGTGTCTTACTAAGTAGGCAAATAAGACAACTCATGACTGAATGCACTGCACCCTCGTTTCCGGTCGCCTTTGCCTAAATTAGCATTTAGCTGCACTCCCTAGGTACTAAGCACTTGGCCTGTGTTGGCCTTGAGATCCTAACAAGAACCCCAGAAGGTAAGCTCCCTGCCCCCTTTTTCAAGAGATAAGGAAATTATGCAGAATAGTCCCCTTGACAAGACTCACAGCTAAGGGTAAGAAGGATGGCTTTGTGGACCCAAGGCACTTTCCCAGCAGTCTCTCTTCTTCCCTCTGTGTAGCTCTAACTCTTCTCTGTTGCCTGGCTGCCTCTTGCCCCGCATTGCCAGTTTCTTGCAGGCAGGAGCTGTTAACATATCTAATCTGCACTGGTTGCTTCAAATGTTTGCATTGAACTAGCCTAGGAAGAGCAGGAAAGCGCTCCAGAGAAACTGGATGACACTAGTCCCACCTAAGAGAAATTCAGGCGGGGTTAACTGCTCTCTGGGTTGCTACCAGATTTAACAAGGACTCGTGGGGACAACCCTGCTGCTGGAGCCCACTTACCAGAGATGTTCACCACCACCCCAGCTGGTTCCTAGCACACCTGCCCAAGGACTCCGTTTACTGTGGTTGCCACAGCAACGCCCCTCCCCCACTGCTGGTGGTGATGTGGGGGAAGGGACCAGCAGGCTATTGAGCGCATGCGCGAGACTGATGGCGGGGGCGGTGGGGGACCGGTCCCAAACTGAGCCAAGTCCAGTCAACCCTGGGAAGAGGCTTCTGAGACCCACCTCTCTCTAGGAAACAGAGTCCAGCATGCCAACAGTTTATGAACCAAACGACTGGATACTTGAGTGCTTGCTCAACTTTCCAAAGGGTCTAAAGACAATTATTTGCCAATTAAAACCAAAACCTTTAAAGTGTGGTGGTCTTGGGGATGGAAGGCAGCTTGCCAGCTACACACCAGCATCGAAAACAGATAAAACAAGGGCTGAGGCGTATTTTCTAAAGCTACACATCTGTCGGTTTTTAAAGAGTAAATTAGGTTTTGTGTCATGAGTTCTTACTGCAGGAGGTGAGCACACACAAAGCAGAGGTTCAACCCTTGGGGATTTATTTTTTTTAATCTGCAACGTATGTACTGGACAAAGGACTTGTAAACAAAATATATAAAGAGCTCCCGTCCAAAAAAAGAAAGGAAGGAAGGAAGGAAGAAAAGTAACCCAACAAAAATAGAAAAAATGTTTGGAAGCTACTTTATGAAAGAAGGCATACAAATACCAATGAAAAGACCAACGAAAGGTAGGCATCCACCATCACGGATGAAAACACAAATTAAATAACTCAGCCACAGAAAAAGTAAATCTGGTCAAATATTTGGTAAGATTAGGAGTAACAAGAGAACCTACATGTTGCTAGTGAGGGTGTAAAATGGAAGATCAGGAAATCACTTAAAATTTTCTTAAAATTCAAACATGCATTATCGTGTAAGGGAGCAATTCCATTTCTAGTTTTGTATCTAAGACAAATAAAATATTTGCCCTTCCTTCATAGCACGCTTATTTGCAACAGTTTACAGCTGGAAACAAGCCTAGGCATTTGGCGTCAGGACATCAAGTGCAGACTATGGCTCAGTCATACAATGGAATACTAATAAGAATACAAAGGTTTAGCTGTAGACATATAGATCCACAGCATGGATCAATTTCAAAATCATGGTGAATGTGAGAAATAAAAATAAAGGTATTGTTAATCCTGTGATTTGCTGGAGAAAAACCAATTCCACCATTTTGGGCCAATTTTTTTTTTTGAGACAGAGTTTCTCTATGTAATAGTCCTGGCTGTCTTGGACTCACTCTGTAGACCGGTGGGCCTTGAACTCACAGAGATCCACCTGCCTCTGCCTCCCAAGGGCTGGGATTAAAGGCGTGTGCCACCACACCATGCTTCGGGCCAAATTTGAGGCAAATCTTATTAAATATTAAATACTGACCAAGAAATGGACATTGGCCACAACGAATCCCAGCTTAGTGGCCCCAAGACACGTGTTACAGGGGTTTATAATGACAAACCTATAGGTCACCGTGCTTTCACATGAGGCTCTTTGTTACATTCCAAGAACTACAACTCCCAGTATTCCAGGAAGTTACCTGGTCTTTGGGCAGGTGGGACTTACAGGTTAACTTTGGGCATTTCAGTATGTTCTGAATGACTTCATTTATATGAAAATCTAAAATAACCTTTGGGAATAGGAACCACATCTACAATGTTTTCTGCTGGTATATGAGACAGAGGACTAACAGATGGACAGAAAAGGTCAACTGGATTGGTACCTCATATGCATGTTAATTACAGCATTTAAAGAGTAGAGGTGATCCATATAATTTTAAAACCAGATACAGTTTTCAAATAGATAATGTTAATTTTAACACTAAGGTTGAGGAGGTATAAGAATAAGTCACTATTAATGCAGGAGGAAAGGGTGCCAGGGTTCTGAATGGGGCAATTTAAATTTTTATTCTAACACATACTCTCTTGACATCTTCTGACAAAACATTGTTTGGCCTCTAGTTAAGAGCAACTGTCATTCTCTATTATCTTCCCCTATTATTGGCACAGAGACAATACTCTGGGGTCAGGCATGTTTTCCCTACCCTTACTCAGTGATGAATGTCCCCAATAACCTAGAATAGGAGTCTCCAATTCATGTCCAAAGTTTATAAAACATGAAGCTGTAGAGCCAGCTGCAATCCTACATGAAGCCGTTCACAAAGTCTGACCTCAGAGGGTGCACATCCCTCATCAATGTGCCTTCCTCAAGTTCATATCCCACCATGCTCTGCGCTGCAGGAAACCTCACTTGCTTTCATGCAGAAACATATTTCCCACCGGTTACTCACTGTCTTTACTAGTCATAGTCCAGCAAGTTGAGATGTCAATCTATTCTCTCTTTTGTTCTTGTTTCTAGGATTCTAGTTTTACGAAACCACCCACACACCACCCCCAATTTCCTTACAGCTTGGAGATTTCTAGGGAAGGTTTTTTAACTAATGAAAAGGAAGTAGATATTATTGACCCTACTCTATTTCCAATGTGGATAAGACCTTTGGAGCTGTATGAGTGGACTGCAACCAGGAGATGAGCCCAGTAAGCTAAAATTGTGGAGGGTCCAGAAGGCTGAATTCTTGACAATATGGCGACCCAATTGCTGTACCACATTTGGACAGTTTATTGCCTGCATTTTTGTCCTCATGAATAGGGATTGCAGTTAGGAGCATCCCAGGGCACAGCAAGCATCCAGGAAGAACCTAGATGCTTAGAAAAGATTGTCCTCAGAGCATATAGGAAATACACAAAGGAAGTGGGCAACTCCGAAGGATAACCCTGCTCTAAGGCTTACCTTCTGTATAATTCCAACTCAAAGGATCAGATGAAAACAGAGGTCTAAAATATTGACAGAATTAACTCCTTTTTCATGATTTAACTTGCTAAATGATTATTTCTTCCCTCCATTTGTGTGTGTGTGTGTGTGTGTGTGTGTGCAGCAACAGCATTATGAGGAAAAAAAATCTAAAGTATTCAAATGAAAATAATGGCTGTCAAGGTTTAAAGGTGTATGGGGGGAACTAAAGCTAGAAAAACTTTCAGGAAAATGTGTATCAAAGAACATATTCCATGCTTCTAGAGGCATTGTAGATATGGCTGCTGTGTCACATGTGCATCAGTAGGTGACAGAGAGGAAAGAGTCTGTGTCTACATTCTGTGTCCAGACCTATGAACATCTGAATGAATAGTTTCCTATCATTCCCTGAAAAAAGCAAGCCTGAGACCACCACCAGTTTGGCAACTAGCCTGTGACAAACACCAGTCCAGCACCAGGCAAGTACCAGATGGGCTCCCAGTACAGGAAGTAACCCAGAGACTAGAAGAATCCTGCCTGTTCCTGGATGTGGGAGTTGTGGGTGAGCCAGCCCTGCCTTTTGTCTGCTTTTTGGTGGTGTTGTTGAGGGAGAGACTCCCCTGCCTCTCTTTTTCCCTTACCACCAGTGGCTGACAGGAGATCTGGCCCTGATAGGGTCACAAGAGCAGGAGAACTGTCCCTGACCCTCACAGCCTGCAGCATTCAACAGAGCAGGCCCTGCACCTTGCCCAGGCAGCATAGTACAGCTGGCCCTGGACGTGGGGTTTGTGAGTAAGCCAGCCCTAAGGGTGTAAATGTGGGAGAGCCAGCCCTGCCTTTTGTCTGTTTTGCAGTGGGGTTGTCAAGGAGAGATCCCCTCCACTCTCTTTTGCCCTTGCTACAGGTAGCAGGTAGGAGAGTTGGCCCTGATGAGGTCATGAGGGCAGAAGAACTGGCCCAGGTCCTTACCTTTTGCAGCACTTGGGAGAGCAGGCCTGGCACCTTATGTGGGTAGCACAGTAGAATTGACCCTCAATGTGGGTTTGCAGGCCCAGAACTAGGGCTTTGAGTTGGCCCACCCCAGCATATACCCCCATGGATGAACTGCTGGAGTGCATGAAGAGGCCAGTATCACAGACCCAAAACTCCAGGATCTCCACATCTGACACAAGGCAACAGCAGGATATCTGAGAGGAGTCCCAGCAAGGTTCTAGTACTGACAATGTAGCAGAAGCCAGAGGCCATATACCAGACCAAGGAGTCATTATAATGAACATTTGAAAGCAAAAAAAGTGTGGACAAAAGGGAATTGTTGGGGAAGATCTAATACATTGCTTCTGATAGGCCGATTTCAATGCTGAGATCTGGTTACCGCCCCTTCTGAGGCATTCTCTTGATTAGTTAATAAAAGTCTCTGATGGCCAATTAGCTGGGCAGAAAGAGTATAGGACGGTGGGACTTCCTGAGATGGAAACAGGAACCCTGTGTTTTACACAGAGGAATCTCTCTTTCTGCCAGGAGACCTGGAAGCAGATAGATGTGTTTGAGAACTCTGGAAGGTAATAACAGTGTAGAAAAAAAATATGGCTAACTAAACTATTTAACCACTATTTAAATTATTGTTAATTGATTTGGAACCATTAATCTTTAAGCCGCCATTATAAATGAGCACACAGACACCACATGGATTTTAACAAGCCTTGGCCTGAATTGTGCAATCCTAGCCCAACTAAGCTAGCTCTTAATTCTATTACCCAAATATGACCCCATATATACATACGTCCCCTTGGACTGCCATTCTCCACAATATGCCGATGTTCCTGGCCATGTGGAATGAGGTTCTTTTCTCTAACACATGGTGTGTGCCTCTTCCTGCTCCTGGCTGGAATACCTTCTTCTTCCTGTTGCTGGCTGGAATGCTTGAATCCTCTGTCTAAAGCACTGGCCTCCTGTTCTAATCTCAGGAAGTCCCACCTCTTCTGTCTTTGCCCTGTCTCAGGCCTCGGCATTTTATTTAACCAATCAGAGTCAATGTAAGTAACAGACAGCAAGCAGGACCAATTAATTAACATTTAGAATGCTTAACACTACCCCAACATAACAGGCCACATGGTGGTTTGGGATTAGGTGGTCTTGGTTAACTTAGATTAGCTAATCGAGAGTCTGCCCAGCTAAGGGCTAAGTGTTGAAACATTAAAAGGTCTTGGTGTATTTAATTATTTGGGAAAGGACTGCAGTGGCTTATAGACCATCAGTCCTAGCAATCCAGGGCCATCAACTTCCAGCCAAACCCTGGTGAATCTCCCACCAAGCTGCTAGCAATTCTACTGCCCTAATATAACAACTTATCATTATCAATGAAGATATTAGTTAACAGAGTTTAGGTTGCAGGTGGTGAAGGCCACCCTTGGTCCAGGGCTTTTTCCCCAGCACAATTCAGGCCACCAGTTAAGGTGGGCCAGGCTGCTGGCTGATATCCTGCCAGGCCGCCTGCTGTTCCCCCGGCCTAATATTACAGTTTATACTTATTAATAATACAATTGATAATTAAATTGCAGTTTCAGGGAACATTGTGGGACACACTAAGACACACTACAGCTTCCACAATGAGATTTTTTTATTTTCTGTTGGGAGAGGTTGCTGTTGGGAGAGGGGAGTTGGGAGATAAGTGGGAACAGGGTACATGATATGAAATTCACACACACACAAAAAAAAAAAACCAATAAAAATATTTTTAAAAAATGTATTCATAGGTAGACAATGCTTTTCTCAGAAGGCACTGGCTTTTAAATTCAAATCTCAATGCCAGCACAGGATAATCTCTACAAAATATTGATTGGGGAGGTGACAGAAAACACCCCCAAAACACAGGCTATTTCCATGGCATTGTTCGCTCATCAGCTAGATGGTGAGACCATATTGCTAAAGACTAGTGTTTAAGTGTATGCTCAGATGAATCATCTGTATCAACACCACCCCCACATCAAAGGCTCAAGGATAATCACAGAGGAAGGGCAGAAAGACTATTAGGTGGGGAGGAAAGCAGTGAAATGCTCACTACTTCTAGACATTCCATGGCTGCTGGAACATCAACTCTCAGCAGCTGTGGTTACCTGTACAAGAACAAGCTAGACAAAATTCCAGTAGAGACAGGGAAGCGGCCCCTGAGACCCCACTCTCAGTAGAGGAACTATGGGCCATTGCTGTTCCTGAGGAAAGGAGGCTAACTTTGGGGAACTTGCTACTGATAAATCCCTATGCCCCAGTGGGTGGCCCCCGCACCCATGTGCATATGGGCAGCATCAATTGGACTCGGGTTAGTAACAACAACAAAGTGAACATGAAGCAGGGAATGAGATGGGAAGAAAAGCACTAGGAAGAGTTAGAGGGGGATAATGATGGATGGATAAGATCAAAACACATTGCAAAACATAAAAAATTTAAAAGAACAAGTTTTTGAAAAGAAGCATTCATGGGGCTGGCTAAGTGGGTAAAGCCTTTGCCATACAACCATGAGGAATGGAATTTAGATCCTAGCACCCACATAGCTTCCAGGTAACATGCTGGCTCATCTGTCATCTCAGGGCACAGGAAATGAAGACAAGATGGCCTGCTGGACTAGCCAAAGTGGTGAGCTCAGCATCAGTATCTCCAATGAAGAGCAGTGAAGAAAGATATTCAATTCAATCTCCAGGCCTTCACACAAACACGTACGTGTGCACTTGCATCTGCGCACACACAGGTGATCTCACACACACAAGAACACTCTTGTACACATGCCATACACACACTTAAAGAAGAATACACTCACAAAGCAAGCAGGTGATTTAAAATTTTGCTAAAAGTTAGTACCAAAATTGTTTTTCTGCCGGGCATTGGTGGCACACGCCTTTAATCCCAGCACTCGGGAGGCAGAGTCAGGTGGATCTCTGTGAGTTCGAGGCCAGCCTGGTCTACAGAGTGAGTCCAGGACAGCCAGGCTGTTACACAGAGAAACCCTGTCTTGAAAAACAAACAAAAAAAATTGTTTTTCTTCAGGAAAAGATGGGACTTACTACACACATCACAAAATGTACAAAACAAGTGGAAGAAATCTACAAGAAATAAAGTGAAATCAAGACTTCACAAAATAATTGTACTTTTTGCTATAACTTAGAAGCCCAGGTTGAGAACCACACTGAGTGTTTTCTAGAACATGGTTCTCAACTGCAGAGGCAGGGAAGGGGAAGTCCGAGGACTCAGGTAGCTTCAGTGTGAAGTTGGACATTCCTATCACAGCATGGCAGACATCACTGAAATGAACTGGAAACAGAAGCCAACACTTGAGGAGCAACGTAATGGGAATTAGTTTTCTTTAGTGAATTAGTAAGGGCTTCTTGGCATGTAGATCAGCCTGGACCTGGGCATAAGAAGGAAAGTGGAGCTGAAATGGGTGGAGCTCAGTTAAAGCCACAGCTCTGTGACAGACACAGACTGTGCCTTGCTGAGGGGTGTGGCTGCAAAAGCCACAGAAGCAGAGGAGGGAGCTGCCAAAGAGCTCAAGAAAGGGCCAGACCCTGCAAAAGACTTTGAGAACCACACCCTAATTGAGCCAGAGAGCCCCACATGGAGGAGGAGGGGGAGGAGGAGGAGGGGGTGGGGGAGGGGGAGGAGAGAGAAAGAGAGAGAGACACTCTTGGAAGAGGAAGGTGCAAAGCAATGTGCACCCTGAGATCACGCTAAGAGTGGGAACAGAGTGCCCTAAGGTACACTAGTGAGTGAAGTGCAAGGTGCACACAGGCTGAGGAGAGTGAGGAAATGACAGTAATGGTGGCCCGAAGAAAGCTGGACTGGCTGACGCCACAGCAGCAGGAGCAAAGCAACTGAGTCAGGGGCAGGCAGTGATAGACCTGCCCAAGGCATGAGATGCACACAATCTCAGGAGACCTTGAAAACAGGCAGGAGAGTAGCTCCTGTCCTGTGAGACTGTGGCAAGGTTTGAAGTAAAAGACTAGGCTGAATGGAACAACTACCCTGAGGGGTTCAGTTAGTTCAAAGGTCGGCCTGAGGTGTCCATGGACAGTCTTGGCCTCAAGCTGAGCAGTTGAAGGAAGCTGGCCACACATGCCATGGGCAACCCTAGGCACTGAACCTGAGGAAAAAGACTCAAACCTAAGTTGAAATAAGACTCCATAACTATGCCAGAGCCAGACTGCTGAGTGACTGTTTATGGTGTTCCTGTAGATGGACAGCAAACCAAGTTGCCTTCACAGGCCTGTGCTAGAGAATCTTAACATCCTTTCAAAGGAGTTAAAGTAGGGTTGGTTAAGTGTTATAGGTATCTATTAGGTATTATTAAATATAGTTTAACAAAATTTTCATTTACAGAACAATCAGTACATGAAAGAAAATCCAGTTTCATAAGGTCCTGTTTATTAACTGGTAATCTTTATTGGTGTTTGGTTCAGGAAGTTGTTTCTTGTACCTATGTGTTCAAGGCTATCCCCCACTTTCTCTTCTATTAGATTTAATGTATCTGGTTTTATGTTGAGGTTTTTGATCCACTTGGACTTGAGTTTTGTGGAGGGTGATAAATATGGGTCTATTTGGATTTTTCTACATGCATTCACTCAGTTAGACCAGCTCCATTTGTTGAAGATGCTATCTGTTTTCCATTGCATGGTTTTGGCTTCTTTGTCAAAAATCAGGTGTCCATAGGTGTGTGGGTTTATTTCTGAGTCTTTAATTTGATTCTATTGATCAATTTGTTTTTATGCCAATACCATGTGGTTTTTATTACTACTCTTTTGTACTACAACTTGAAATCAGGGATGGTGACACCTCTTGAAGTGCTTTTGTTGTACAAGATTGATTTCACTTTCCTGGGTTTTTTATTTTCCCATATGGAATTAAGAATTGTTCTTTTGGGGATCCAAGATGGCGGCGAACCGTACGCATGCATTTTAATCTCGGGGAAAACCGCGATTGATATAAGACGCAGTACAAAAATATCTAAGAGACCCGACACCCCCCCATCCCCCCACCTCCAGCCCCACCCCCCCTCCCCCCAGTCTCACCCAACTACCCGGGTACCACTAAAAGTCCCTGGGCAGGACGCTCCCTCTCTCGGACATGCACGGAAGCAGTTGAATCTGAGAATCGGAATCCCCCCTCCTCACCAGGAGAGACACGCCAGAGCTTAAGTGTATACAGCTCCACCCCCTTGATAAGTGAAATCTCCACCTGAGAGGTGGGGAGGAAAAACAACACTTACAGGAGTGGAGTCAGACAAGTCGACCGCTACACTAAAGCACCCCCTTTGGATCTAAGAATAGAAGACAACAGGAACAGACAGGTAAGACTTACACATGGCCAAACACCCCAGAAAAAGCAGGATTCAAGGTGGAATGACTCCAACAAAAGAAAGCGATGCCATTTCAGCCAACCCGAATCACAGCACCACAACTGAAACACATGAAAACGACAACAATTCTACATTATGGAAAGTCATAGAGTCCCTTCAAGAAGAACTTAAATTCATGAAGGAATTCAAAGAGGCCACAAATTCACAGACAAAAACTATGGAAAACACCATCAGAGAACTTCTAAACAAGGTGACTCAGCTTGAACACGAAAAGGACAGGGCAATAGAAGACTTCCAGGCAAAGACAAGCAAACTGGAACAGGAAATGTACAAAATGAATAAAACCATTCTAGACATGAAAATGGAAATGGAAACAATAAAGAAAACACAGTCAGAGTTAAAAATGGAAATGGAGAGCCAAGGGAAGAGAACAGGAACTATGGATATCAGTACCAAAAATAGGATTCAAGAGATGGAAGACAGGATATCTCAGGCATGGAAGATTCAATGGAAGAAATCAGTACAACATCCAAAGAAAGTGAGAAAGCTAAAAAAATCTCTCACCCACAACATCCAAGAAATCAAGGACTCAATGAAAAGAAGGAACCTAAAAATCATAGGCGTAGAGGAAAGAGAAGACTCCCGACTCCAGGGTCCAGGAAATATCTTCAACAAAATCATAGAAGAAAACTTCCCAAACCTAAAGAAAGAGATGCCAATAAAATTTCAAGAGGCTTACAGAACACCAAATTAGATCAGAAAAGAAACTTCTCTCGCCACATAATTACTAAAACTCCAAATATAGAGAACAAAGAAAGAATATTAACAGCTGTAAGAGAAAAGGGCCAAGTCACATACAATGGCAGACCCATAAGAATTACACCAGACTTCTCCTCAGAAACTTTAAAAGCCAGAAGGGCCTGGGCAGATGTCCTACAAGCACTGAGAGAACATAGGTGCCCAGCCAGACTACTATACCCAGCAAAACTCTCTATCAACATAGATGGAGAAAACAAGATATTTCATGACAAAATCAAATTTAAACAATATCTACCCACAAACCCAGCCTTACAGAAGGTCCTAGAAAGAAAATTCCAACCCAGAGAAGATAACCACACCCAAGAAAACAGAGGAAATATAAATCACCACAGAAACTAAACAAAAAGAAGCACAAGATGATCACCTATACCAAAACAATGGCAAATAACAACCCCTGGTCACTAATATCCATCAACATCAATGGACTCAACTCGCCAATAAAAAGACACAGACTTACAGACTGGATCCGTAAGCAAGACCCATCTTTTTGCTGCATACAAGAAACACATCTCACTACTGAAGATAGGCACTAACTCAAAATAAAGGGCTGGGAAAAGGTCTTCCAAGAAAATGGACCCAGGAAGCAAGCTGGAGTAGCTATCCTAATATCAAACAAAATAGACTTCCAATTGAAGTTAATAAAAAAAGACAGAGAAGGGCATCACATACTTGTTAAGGGAAATATCCATCAAGAGGACATCTCAATATTGAACATCTATGCCCCAAATACAAAAGCACCTACATTTGTAAAAGAAACGCTTCTAAAACTTAAATCACACATCGATCCCAACACTTTAGTAGTGGGAGATTTCAACACCCCACTCACTACAATCAACAGATCATCAAGACAGAAGCCAAACAGAGAAATAATGAGTCTAACAGAGATCATGAACCAAATGGACCTAACAGATATCTAGAGAATGTTTCACCCAAACACAAAAGAATACACCTTCTTCTCAGCACCGCACGGAACCTTCTCCAAAATTGACCATATAGTTGGACACAAAGATAGCCTCAACAGATACAGGAAAATTGAAATAACCCCTCGTATCCTATCAGACCACCATGGAATAAAGCTGGACTTCAACAGCAAAAGAATCAACCAAAAGGCTACACGCACATGGAAATTGAACAACTCTTTACTAGATGACTATTGGGTCAGGGAAGAAATAAAGAAGGAAATCAAAGACTTCTTAAAATCCAACGAAAATGAAGATACAACATACCCAAACCTATGGGACACAATGAAAGCGGTGCTACGAGGAAAATTCACAGCACTATGTGCCTTCAAAAAGAAAATTGTGAAAGCTCATATTAATGAATTAACAGGCAAACTGGGTGAATTGGAAAAAAAAGAAGCAAACACTTCCAAGAGGAGCAAAAGGCAGGAGATCATCAAACTTAGGGCTGAAATCAACAACTTAGAAACAAAAAGAACTATACAAAGAATCAATGAAACCAAGAGTTGGTTCTTCGAGAAAAACAACAAAATAGAAAGACCCTTAGCCAAATTAACTAAAAGACAGAGGGAGAAAACCCAAATCAACAAAATCAGAAATGAAAAGGGGGAAATAACAACAGACATTGAGGAAATCCAGAAAATATTTAGATCCTAATTTAAAAATCTATACTCCACCAAATTTGAGAACTTAAGCGAAATGGACAATTTTCTCGATAGATTCCACCTACCGAAGCTAAATCAAGATCAGATTAACAGATTAAACAGCCCTATAACTCCTAAGGAAATAGAAACAGTCATTAAAAATCTCCCAACCAAAAAAAGCCCAGGGCCAGATGGCCTTAGCGTGGAATTCTACCGGACCTTCAAAGAGGAGCCAACACCAATACTCTTCAAACTCTTTCACCAAATAGAATCTGAAAGAACACTGCCAAACTCATTCTATGAGGGCACAGTCACCCTGATTCCTAAACCACACAAAGACCCAACAAAGAAAGAGAACATCAGACCAATCTTCCTCATGAACATAGATGCAAAAATACTTAATAAAATACTAGCAAATCGAATTCAAGATCACATCAAAAGTATCATACACCATCCCAGGAATGCAGGGATGGTTCAACATACGAAAGTCTATCAACGTCATTCACCATATAAATAAGATGAAAGAAAAAAACCATATGGTAATCTTGCTAGATGCAGAAAAGGCATTTGACAAAATCCAACACCCCTTCATGCTAAAAGTTCTGGAGAGAACAGGCATACAAGGACCATACCTAGAAATAATAAAGGCAATATACAGCAAGCCAGTGGCCAACATCAAATTAAATGGAGAGAAGCTTGAAGCATTTCCTCTAAACTCAGGGACAAGACAAGGATGTCCATTTTCACCATATCTCTTCAATATAGTACTTGAAGTTCTTGCTAGAGCAATAAGACAACTAAAGGAGATCAAAGGGATAAATATTGGAAACGAAGAAATTAAATTATCCCTATTTGCAGATGATATGATAGTATACATAAGCGACCCCAAAAATTCCACCAGAGAACTCTTACAGCTGATAAACACCTTCAGCAAGGTGGAAGGATACAAAATTAATTTAAAAAAAAAATCAGAAGCCCTTCTCTATATGACAAACAAATGGGCTGAGAAAGAAATAAGGGAAACAACCCCCTTCACAATAGCCACAAACAATATAAAATACCTGGGGATAACTCTAACCAAGCAAGTAAAGGACCTATACAACAAGGACTTCAAGCCCTTGAAGAAAGAAATGGAAGAGGCCTTTAGAAGATGGAAAGATCTCCCATGCTCATGCATAGGTAGGATCAAAATAATAAAAATGGCTATCCTACCAAAAGCAATATATAGATTCAATGCAATTCCTATCAAAATACCAACACAATTCTTTATAGACTTGGAAAGAGCTATTCTCAACTTTATATGGAATAATCAAAAGCCCAGAATAGCTAAATCAATCCTTTACAATAAAAAACATCTGGAGGTATCACCATCCCAGATTTCAAGCTGTACTACAGAGCAATAGTAGTAAAAACATCATGGTATTGGTACAGAAACGGACCAGTAGATCAATGGAATCGAATTGAAGATCCAGAAATAGACCCACACGCTTATGGCCACCTAATTTTTGACAAAGAAGCCAAAACGGCACAATGGAAGAAGGACAGCATCTTCAACAAATGGTGCGGGTCTAACTGGATGTCCACTTGTAAAAGAATGAAATTAGACCCTTACTTATCACCTTGTACAAAACTTAAATCCAAGTGGATTAAAGACCTTAACATAAGGCCGTCACCCTAAATCTACTAGAAGAAAAAGTGGGAAAAACCCTCGAACTCATTGGCACAGGTGACAACTTCCTGAACAGAACACCAAAAGCTCAGGACCTGAGACCAACAATCAATACATGGGACCTCATGAAACTGAAAAGCTTCTGTAAGGCAAAAGACACTGTCATTCGAACAGAACGGCAGCCTACAGACTGGGAGAAAATCTTCACCAACCCCACATCTGACAGAGGGCTAATATCCAAAATCTACAAAGAACTCAAGAAATTTAACGCCAAGAAACCAAATAATCCAATCAAAAAATGGGGAACAGAGCTAAACAGAGAATTCACAAAGGAGGAATCCCTAATGGCCAAAAGACACCTGAAGAAATGCTCAACATCCTTAATCATCAGAGAAATGCAACTCAAGACGACTCTGAGATTCCATCTCACACCTGTCAGAATGGCTAAGATCAAAAGCTCAAATGACAGCACATGCTGGCAAGGGTGTGGAGAAAGGGGTACCCTATTCCATTGCTGGTGGGAGTGCAGGCTTGTGCAACCACTATGGAGGTCAGTATGGCGATATCTTAGAAATCTTGGAATAGCTTTGCCTCAGGACCCAGCCATACCACTTCTGGGTATACATCCAAATGACTCGTCATGGAATCATAAGGAAGTCTCCTCATCTATGTTCATAGCAGCCTTATTTGTAATAGCTAGAAACTGGAAACAACCCAGATGCCCCTCAACTGAAGAATGGATTAAAAAACTGTGGTACATGTATACAATAGAATATTACTCAGCTATCAGAAACAATGAAATTATGCAATTTGCAGCCAAATGGATGGAACTAGAGAAGCTCATCCTGAGTGAGCTAACCCAGACTCAGAAGGATGCACATGGCATCTATTCACTTATAGTAGGATTTTAGCTATATAGTACAGGATATCTGTACTACAACCAACACACCAAAGGGAACATGGACATAGACTTTTTTCTTTTTTCTTTCATTTGTTGTTGTTGTTAGTTTTTGTTTGTTTGTTTGTTGGTCTGTTTTTTAGTTTTCCCTCCCCAGTAATGAGACACTCTTCACTGGTGGTACTGCCTTGTAGGCCCCCAGTGTATGAAGAGGCTCTTGGCCCTCATATGACGTCTGAACTGGGGCAAGGGACTGTTATGTGGGGTCACTCTACTCCAGAAGAGCAAGATGGAAGGGTTAGGGGGTAGAGGATGGGAGGGTGGGGCTTGGAAGGGGGGAAAGAGGACAATAAGATGGAGATGTAACCTGAAGCAACCAATAAATAAATTTATGAAATAAAAAAAAGCAGGTAACAGGTTTAAAACACTGTAAATAAATTAAAGGTTACAGCTGTTCAACCTGGTTTTATAAACCACCAAGAGTTGAAAAAACTTAGAGCTAAGGTAAAATACATGAAATGCGTGGGGTTAGCCCATACCTTTAACTTCAGCAGAGACAGGAGGAGCACTATAGAGTTGTCTTATAAATTCTAGAGTTACAAGGAACAGGGTGGTGATGGTGCACACCCTTAATTCCATCATTCGAGAAGAATACACCCTTAATCCCAACACACTAGAGACAGAAACAGGTAGATGCCAGAGCTCAAGGCCAGCCTGATACAAAACAAGCTCTACATAGGGAAAAACTTCGATCCAGGGGTGGGGGAGCACATTTTTAATCCCTTCAGTTGGGAACCACAGGTCTTGATCCCAATAGTTAGTGTGCAGAGACAGGCACATAGGATCTGGAAGGATTTAAGTTTAAAAGCTACATACAAAAGGCATGCTCAATGTAAACAAATTGTCCTTTGAGATCTCAAAACATATACACTAAAGGTTTGTTTACCTCCAAAAAAACAAAATAATTTCTTCTTTAATCCAGATTGAAAGATAATACTTTA
>CAJQZJ010031868.1:2236661-2264338 GCA_907164525.1 Lophiomys imhausi
CCTGCCCCCCCCCCCCCCAAAGAAAAAGGTAATTGCCCCAGAGTTAGGATTAGGGCAGGGCTCTGTTCTTATCTTTCCAGGAGACTTAAAGCATCCATTCTAGGAATCCAGGGACAACTGGACAAGGGAAACCTCAACAGAAAACAGATCAGACACCAAAGAAGACAAACGGCTCAGACAATCCAGCCTTGCAGACTCCCTCAATAGCTGTTTCCTCAAAAGTCTACAACCACAACTCAAAATCACTAAGATCGTTCAGCTCCACAGACTGCTCCAGCCAGAACTTCAGTAAAGGCCTGAAGATCAGGTTCTCTCTACAAACTTCTTAGGACATCTAAATAGCTGAGCACAAAAAGACTGAACATCAAATGATTCTATTAACATTTTTAACCATTTTTCCATCCCTATTTGGGCCCCAAACAGGTTTACTATGTCCCAAATCAGCAGGAAGTCATTTATGAGAGCGATGTCCCAGGCCCAGAAGGTGGGGAGGGTGTTCCCACCCTTTGGTTATTCCATGGATAACAGAAAATTTTGTCATTTAGGGGAAGAGACTACAAGCTGTTAAATGGTCTTGTTAAATGGGTTTTGGAAGTTAGACCCAGGGACTTCTCTCTTTTTCTTTTCTGTATCCTTCTTTCTCTCCTATGTAGGAGTGAATAGACTTGAGAAAAAAATGGGACATAGACATAGTATAGAAAAGATCAAGAAAAAAGGACAGATTATTGAATAAGCCCTTATACCTTTGTATATTGATACAAAATTAATACTATATTAGGCTAAATTGGTATTGATCATTGTATATTAATGCAAAATTAAGATTGTATTGGACTACATCGGTACTGATCTTAGTATATTGATACAAAATTAAGAGTATATTTGGCCACATTGGTATTGATCTTTGTATATTGTTACAAAATTAAGGGTAACACTTATTAAAGGTATTGTACCTAGTAATGCTTAAAAAGGAAATGTGAAGTTTTGGCTATTTGCTACCAACCATCATAAACTGTTTAGGATAATTAAGAAATACAAACTAACAGTCATACAAGCGTGTCATTTTGTTAGTTACTATGACAGTCTATCACAGTTATTTTCTAAGCCACTCAGAAATCAAGTTGTTAAAAGACAGCAACATTTGCTTATCTAAACATAAGAGATAGACAGGGCATCTTCAAAAACCCCAAGAGATCTGCAGAGTATGGCATTCAAAGATGTTTTCTTAAATTAAGATTTTTTTGATATCGAGACATGCCAGCTGCTGACAGCATCCCCTATTCCACTCCAAGTAGAAGATGAGCATCGAAGAATCTCCAGTGTGAGATGGCTGAATTAGTGGCAAGCCTATCTCTTGGCAAAAAAAAAAAAAAAACCCTTGCTTCAACTGTAGACAGACTGCTGTCCAAAAAGGACAAAACTTGGAAGCAGGTAAGTCGACAGCCTAGCTCTGCCAAGACAGGGTAGGTAAGTCCTTCATAATTCCTGCTCTACAACCAATGTCTGTCAGAGAAATGGGGCCAAACAGCTGAAGATTGATGCTGTAATGTATGGAGAGAAAATGGGAACTGTCGAGGTAGCCACGGGTATGTCATTTCTTAGTTTTGGAAGCTGCGGGCCCTGCACTTCCTATATAATCAGATATATTTATCCCTCTCAGGTCTCTGAGGTGGTTGAAGAATAGATAGCTAGAGTCTCATAGTTAAATTTTGAGTTATTTAGGAATCAAGAGGGCGTTCTGGATCTAAGAAGATGTTTTTAAAATTGTGATGCAAGTTAGTATGAAAGCTGAGTTAGATAGAGAACTTTAAACTCATGGAGATAGTTAGATAGTAGAATGTTAAAGTCAGGGGCCAAATACATATGGACTGGACATTGAGAATGTATGCTAAGCCATATAACTCTCAGAATTGTGGCCTATTTCAGTTGTTTTGTACTGTATTTATTGGTATAAGAGAAAGAACCATTTGTTGGACTGAAAAAAAAAAGAATTATGCATTCGGGGGGAAGGGTAAGAGGGTAGGAGGTTGGGGCTGGGAGGGGTGGAGGGAGAGGGCTGTGATGGAGATGTAACTTGAAGTAATAAATAAACATTTAAAAAAAGAATTGTTCTTTTGAGGTCTGTAAAGAATTGTGTTGGTATTTTGATGGGAAATGCATTGAATCTGTAGATTGCTTTTGGTAAGATGGCCAATTTTACTATGTTAATCATACCAATCTATGAACAAGGGAGATTTTTTTCCATATTCTTTTATCTTCTTCAATTTCTTTCTTCAAAGATTTGAATTTCTTGTCATGCATAGACTGAATCCAGGCCCCCTATATTGATAGAGCTGAGAGACAGTGTTGTCTTTAAGCGGCCCCCCTAACAATTGGAGTAGGGGCTGCTTCTAACACGGACTCTGTTGTCTACAGTCGGTTAACTTTCCCCTAGCTGGGCTACATTGACTGACTTCACTGGAAGAGGATGCAGTTAGTCCTGCTGAGACATGAAGTACTGGGGTGGGTTGGTGGGGTCCCTTCTCTGAGAAGAAGGGGAGGGGGGAAAAGGGGAGCAGAGGGTGAGAGGGTAAGATTGGGAGGACAGGAGGGAGGGGACTGTGAATGGGATGTTAAAATGAATAAATAAAGAAAAAAAAAGAGAAAATCCATCTTGGGTGATTTAAGGCAAGGAAATTTTAAGTTTTTATATTTCTTTTTCTACATTATCATTAAATCAATGTACTACATTTAGACATTTGAACATTATGGTCATTATTATCATTATTTAATAGATATACATTATCATTTCTGAAATTTTCACTTAAAAACTATGTAAGAATTTTATTAAACACAAAGCCACTCTTACTCTTACTTGCTTAAGCAAAATTCACAAACATTCCTATGCCCGCTTCCTGTTCTTTTGTTGAGACAGCATTCTTCACATAGCACTGGCATGAAATTCATTATATATTAGAAAGCCTCCTGCCTCAGGCTTCCAAATTAAAGGTGTACACTACAGCTTCAGCCTTTTGTTTTTTATAAGTTGTACATTTAATTTAAAATGATAGACAGAAGAAAAGAAAGTATCACATTTTCATGAAAGCCAGAAAAAATTTATTGTAACTTATACACAAAGTAAATTAGTTCTGGGAAGTTTATCCACATTTAAGATGCACTAAATAAAAAAAAAAAACCTCAACAACAATGACAAGAGTAACGGTGCATTACTAAAAAGTTTAACAAACTTAATCAAATATAAAACTTTAATTCTCCTACAGTCAAGAGTTTTATTCACAGGCAATTCACAGGTTAAATGCTTTGCTGAAAAACCTATATGAAAAGGTAAAGTATTAAAATAATTGTTCTTTTCCTTGTTCCCATTAATATCTTTGCAGGTTTCATGTGAAGAAAAATGTCACAACTTGAAAAGAGGATCCACAAAGTGTGAAGGGAAGGCCAGGAATGTCACTGAGAGCACTTGGATTTCACTTACGGCATGTGGGCAGAAAGAGCAAACCAGCCTTCTTCATGTTGCTTTTCAGTCTGTTGAACAAAGATGCAGAGAGGAGTTAGACATGAGCCCACTAGACCCCCACGGACATTTAGACGAAGTACATGCAGCAAAGCCACGTGTATGTTAAAAGGCACTGGAGTGTCAGCTCCCTTGACAAAGCTCCTGACCTCAGACACACTGAGCTTCCTGCTCAGGTGGTGTCCTATCTTTTAAAGCCCTAACCTTTAAAAGAAGGAGAAATTCAACATTTATTCACACTATAGATACAATCTAAAACATGATTAAAAAAAAGTTATTGGCTCTTAACAAATTAAATGATACTAAGTTCCATGAACCATGGGTAACTGTATCAAAGAGATAACTTTAAGTTTTCAGAATGCAAAAATCAGAAAGGACAAATCTTTAATCCCCAGGCAACTAGGGTAGCTAACTAAGGCAGTTTACTTTGGGCTGTGTGTCTCCACTCTGTGATCTAATGGTTTCCCAATATCGGTTACCAGCTTATTTCTGGAAAAGCAGCTTTCACAATTCTAAAGGTAGTCTTATAATTTTCTATGATAAACACAGAGAGGAACTGTATTTTTTCTACATTATCAACACACATAAAAATTCCTTCAGTCAAAAATCTAAATAAACTGTAAATGTTTAGCTTCCAAATAGTTTGGAGCAAATGAGAACATAAGAAAATATACAATGCACTCATTTACCCTCTGTGTTGTCGCCTGTCTCACAAAGGCACCCTCAGACATGGCACAATGGGATAAAATACCCAGATCCAAGACTCTGGCTATATGAAACTCTACTTAGTCACACAAACAATGGTGGGAGCAATACCTCATATCTATAACCCACTCAAGACCACGGGACTTGGGAAGCAAGCCCAAAACCAGTAAGTTTTAGTCTCTGAAGACACTCAGAATCCCACCAAATCCTACCAAAAATGCTATCAAACTTATTTCTTAGTTACCATAGAAGATAAAACAAATGTATGACTTATTGTTTTTCAAATATAATACAGTATTTCTTTTCTTTTCAGAACTTTGCATCACGTTAAAGACAATAGGAATAACTAAGGATGGAAATTAATTACTTTCTACCCTTACCCTCTTGACCCTACATAGTGCACCAATTATATTTTATAACGTACCTTTGTTCTTGGATTAACAGGCGTGAACCTCCCACTTCCTGAGGTGGCATTTAGTGGAGAACAAGAATTGCTAGTAGCCCCCGACGATCTACCCATGAGAAACAAGCAGACAATCAGAGGGTGAGATTCACCACTAGCCATCAACAATTGTGTAACCGCTCTCAGTACTGGCAAGAACTTGAAAAGGTCTGCCTTACAGGTCCAAATGACAAGTCATAACACTTCAACATAAAACTTAAAACTAGTACTTTACTACTTAGAGCAGTTTAGGTTTGCAGAAAGCGTGGAAAGTTCAGTGTTCTCATGTGCCCCTCACCTCCATCTCCCCCACTCCTTCTCTTACTTGTAACATCTTGAAGGGACACATTACAATTGACCACCCAACACTGACTCATTAAACAGAAGTCCAGTTTCCACTGGGGTTCTCTTTGTATGACAGATATATTCTGTGGATTTTGACAGATAACTTCATGTGTCTTCCATATAGTATCATCTAGGTAAGACTTAAAAGGCAGTAGTGGCGAAGGTGGTCAGGGTAGCCATGAGCAGTGAGAACTGGAGCAGGACAGTACAATACAGGGATGCAGGGTGGAGACGGGAGAGCCAGGGAACTCCTTCCAGACTCGCTTACGAATCATGTGGCTCATCTAGACCAATCAGCAGTGTTCACTTATAGCAGGGGTGGAAGTGCTACTAGTCGACGTATCTACCCCAGGGATATACCATCTCCCAATTTTGTAGCCGTAAACACATAAAGACTTGCCAACTTTTGTTTTATGCAGGTAACCCTATTTGGTTAAGCTTACCTCTCACATTACTCTCCCAGTTACTTACTTCCTCTGTATGAATGAGTCTGTCTGAACTTAAGATAAACAGATACTGGGCACAGAGAGAACGGCACACAGACACTCTGATGCTCTGAGTAGCATTAGCCCTTGTGACCCTTACCTTCTTGAACTGACCCCACTGACAGGAGAGATATTATTGCATTTCGAACTCTCTGAAACCTCCACTCCTGGAACAGATACCTCGATGGTTCGCTTTCCTTCTTCTAAAATATATATATAAAAAAAGATTTTAATTTCAGTACTTTTCACTAATGAAAGTAACAATTTTGCTCAATTTAAATATTATTAGAAATTATACATTACAAATTTAGATGTTTATAATTTTTTCTCATGACAGAAACACTTGAGAGATGCTTTCTAAAAATGAACTGTTAAGACAAGAACCTTAGCTATTCCTGCCAATTTGGCAGCATGCCAGTTCACAGAATGGCAGAATCTTCTGACAAGTGGTATCACATCAGAACAAGAAGTGAAAAACAGTGAACCCTAAGACATACTAGGGATCAGGAGGTTTGGTGGAGGGAAAAGGGGTAAGTGGGGCTGCATAGGGTTAAGATGTATGTATTTGTGAAATTGTTGAATTTTTTTTAGTAATTAAATATAAAAATTAAAAAAGAGCTAGCCCTAAAGTTTAATTTTTCAACTTGGTAAAATTGAATAAGATTTCATTTACCCTTACAGTTATGAAATCTCTGATTTGAAGAATGAATTACAGGATCCCCTATGATTATGATGGACATAAAGTATTTATTTCACTAATAAATGTTTGTCAATTGCTTATCTACTTAGGAAACCCTGAAAATTCACATAATTAGACTTTGCTTTGGCCATGTGAGAATCCATGCCTGCCTGGTGCTATAAATCTGATCAAAACTGCCCAGCTGGGAAGGTCATGGGCCCTGAGCAGAAGAGACTTAGTACCACCTGGCTCGGCTGTTATGTCAAGCTGCCTTCTAACTGTCTCTCCTCACACTCACAGAAGGGTGCTCTTCTCAGCCTTATTCAGAGCAGTATGGCTCTGCAGGGAAGGGGGTGAATGTTGACCCTTGGCGACTCACAGGCTCACAGTGCTGAGAATGAGGGATGGGCATTCATAGCCCCTCCTTCAAGGCTAAGGAACTATCATGGAAGAGAGGCAGAACAAATGTAATAGCCAGAAGGAAGATAGGGAGAAGGCTTGTCTTCTGGCTAGGACCAGCCAGTGACATCATGAACGAACAGCAGCTGTGGGTGTCTGTACTGGGTCTGCAGAAGGGTGGACGTGTTCATAGTCTATCAGGGTGGGGGATTTGTGAAGCCTTACCCCTATCTGTTGAAACATTGGCTAATGCTGGATTCTGGGAGGCGGGGGTATCACTGTCTTTAGTTAGGTACACACTGCAGAGCCCACTGAGCTATTGGGATAGTTCCATATCCATGGTCATTCGGGCCACCCTTAAAATCAGTGGGTTACAAGACAAAAAAGTTATGAATATGAGAAAGGGACCTGTAGGCAGGGTACTAACAGGTGTGCCAGAGGAAAGAGAAGAGTGGACGGTGAGAAGAACATGTATTATACACATGTATAAAATTGTCCAAGAACAAATTTAATTAATTTTTTAATTCCTCAGTTATCCTACAAAACAAAAGGGTTGTTTGTTTGGTTTTTTGTTTTGTTTTTGTCCCACGACTTACTGTTTATTTTTATTTTTATTTCCATTATACCCCACAGAGCCAAGAATTCTATTTTAGGTGTGCTGAGTACTAGAAGAGATAACAGAAATCAAGGTAATTTTCAGGCTTCCAGACAGAACACTACGGTGGCAACACCTATTCAATCACAGAATCACACCCGAGCCTGGTTTGCTCCGTGCTCCCCACTACACTCAGAGCCAGCTGACATTTTCTCCTACATTTCTTGTCTGCTGTGTGACCCCAGCTTGGTGCTGGGGTATGTAGGAACACACATGGCAGGCACCTCACAGAGTTCATGATTTGCCTCCAGCCTTTATGACTATGAAGAACTAAAGAGAGCTAGCTACCTGTCAACTGTGGAAACCCAGAATAAATGCAGAGCAAAGGCTTTGGGGAGATGCAATCCCTGTTACTTTCTAGTAATTCCTAAGAGTCTGCTTTCTTGTCGTAGTTTCAAAACCAAATGATTTCCAACAGAGGTGAAAACTCCTTTCAGGTAGCTGACTTCACCCAACCACTTGGGACACATAGGTTCCTGTCAGCACCAAGACTTTAGCATCTCAGGGGCACCACTGACAGACCCTTTCAGTTCCTCACAGCCTGGCTTTAGAATGGCTCCAATAAATACCTTTGATGCAACCCGCCCTTGAGGGCGTAAGTTAATTTCTGGCTAAAAGCCAACACAGAACTACTTTGTTTAATTAGCATTCTTTGAATAGGACTACTTTGAAAACATATTTTTCAGTTACAATTCAATTATACTTTTTAAAGAGGCCCCTCTAGTTTTTCATATTCCTAAATGTAATGAAACAGTGGAAAAATTAATTGAGTGGAAATGTTTCCCTGGTCTAAGAGAACAATAATTTGTAATCTGATATGATAACACTTACAGTGTAAATCTGACTACAGAACAAAAGACAGCTTTCTACCGGTTTCTACCAATTTCTGTCAACATATTCTCTGACCCACCCCAGGTTCTTCTGCTACAAAACTGAGGGTGCTGGAGCACGGCGTGCTCTGAGGTTTGTTTGTTTGAACTCAAAATGAACTTTTAAAATTGAGAGAGAAAAACCTCAACTCTAGTTTGTATGTTGTGAATCTGTGACCCACCGGTCCATGCTCTGAGAGGTGACTGAGCAGGTGGCACTGGTGAAGAGGAAAGAGTCAGCCCCATGAGTTTCTGCTGCTCTATCAGCTGGAGCAGCTTGCCACGAGCCTCCATGCTCTGTCGGTTCAACTCTGCAATCCGCTCCTCCATGCTACTTGATTTCAGAGACTGAACTGCTGGGAAATTCTTCAAGGGGGAAAAGCATAAATTCATTATTTAAAAAACCACCCAGTTCTGATTATTATACTAGCAATTAGGTACTTGTAAGTTATGCTATGTATTCATAGGAATGATGGTGTAGAATAGTTTACAAGTCATTTAGTTGAAGAATGACAGCTAAAATAAAGGCACACACAAGCTCTTCTACTGCTGCATGAGCGCAGGCTGATGGATAAAGCTTCCTGCATCTCTCACTACTTGCCTCAGCTGAACTAAAAACAAACAAACAAACAAACCACATGAGCAAGATATGTCTGCCAGTGAGTTAAATGCCACACTCCTATTGATGAGACAGGTCAGAGTGAAGACAGACTGCAGGAATAAATGTGAGGATGTTTTTACAACTTCAATCTTCAAACAAGCTTCATGAGTTATCTGGCAAAGGCTAAAAATACTACTCCTTCTGCCCACGTGTCAGCCTCTGCAGGTCGCTTTTGGCTTCAGACACCTGATTTAAGAATATCCATGATTAGAAAGGACCATAAGACACAGAGAATAAAAGCCCAAATAATACACAACAAAAAGCTACTCCAGGGATATAATGTAAGCTTAATTTGAAAAGCCCAAGAAAAATGTACTTTCACCATTCATAGTAATTTGTTTAGTTAAATATATCCCTTTGTGGGGGAAACCAATCCCTGATAGAAATGACAAATTTAAAACTAATACCTATTAGCTTGTTCTGTTTTGTTTTTAAAGATAAGTAAACCAATAGGAATCAAAGGCTACCAGGACTACATACAGAGAAACCCTGACTTGGCGGGGGGGGGGGGGGAAGAAAGAAAGAAAAGAATCAAAGGCTATTTTGCACTTCCAAATAAAATAGAAAGGGGATACTAAGGGCAGCAGCATTAGACCTCCCTTTCCAGGCTGGTGTGTGTACTATTTAGAAGGGCATAGGTTCAACATTTAACTGTGTTACCTGTGTAAAAGCAACAGTGATCTGTTTCAAATGATCTTCAAAACTCTACAAACATGTAACATAATATGCAAACACACTTATGCCTGTACTGATGGCTTCTGCCCACTGCCCACACTCCTTCCTGGCTTCCACTCTTGAGCCAATGGGACAGACACAGCTCCTAATTCCACCTCCCACTTTCTTCACCAAAGCATTCAATCATGATTTTAAAGCTCTTAGAAACGCAGCTAACTCAGAAACCCCAAATCCCCGAGGTCACCTCCTCCTGACTGCAAGAGCAGTGTAGTACCCACTGTCAGACTCCTTAAGGAGTCACCTTTGCTCGAGAAGGGTCAAATAAAGTATCACCCATGACCATGACATGGACACACCCATCTGGGACTCAGATTGTTCTCCACAAGCAATGAAATGAAGGTTTATGTTATCAGATTAGCCCATAGACTTTATTCTATTTACAAATGTGTTCACTGACAGAAAGACAAATGCACACAATCTTACTCATGTAGAGTTTACAACTGCTGACCTCACAGAAGCGGAGAGTAGACTGGTTTGCAGAGCTGGGGAAAGAGAGTAGAAGGGGCGGGGAAGCTGCTCCAGTGGGGACTAAGAACAGTTAGAGGATTTTTGTTGTTGTTGTTGTTTGGTTCTTGTTTTGTTTTATTTTTAAAAGACAGACCTGGAATCCACTTAAGTAGCCCAAGTTGTCTTCAAACCCATGTCAACCCTGCCTCAGTCTCTTGAGGATTATAGGTGTTGAGCCAACATGCTTGGCACTAGTTACACAGGGGAAAAAATCCTGTTCTATATGTAAGAATGGTGCTTCTCAGAATGGGGGCAGACTAGCAGCTCTGGCATCGTGGAGGGACATCTAAGAAAGACACAGGCCCTGCCCCAGACCTACATGTCAGGCACTACATTTTAGCAAGCTCCTCAGATGGTTCAAATGCATATTAAAGTCTAATTGATTCTTTAAGTATAATTTCTATGAGAAAATTCATTCTGTGTCTTAGAAAAAAAAAGTTATTCAAGAGTTAAGAGCCAACTATTCTTTAACAGGCCATGTTAAGAGTAAAATTACATTTAGTTAAAATCTAGTTGTGCAGCAAGCATTCTATGTCCTTCTAATTCCATTATCATTCACTCCTAGCTTATTCTCAGCCTTCCTACACACGTTACCTTAATTCTATTTTTTGCATTCATGAATTTTTCTTTCATGTTAGCTTATTGTAGTGCAATAAAAACTAACAGAAAAGTTTTATCTATCTATCTTGTGAAGAAGATACATCAAAGCTATATAGACTCATTTCTGAAAAGAAATCTCTTTGGATACCTGCTATAGCTTGAATATGAAATGTAACATCAACTCACATCATCTATTGGGGGCTTGCTTGCCAGCTGGTGGGCTCTGGGGAGTGACTGGCTCCTGAGGGCTTTAGTGAAGATTAATCCACTGAAGAATCCATAGCATAATACTATTATGAGGAGGTAATGAAAAGAAGGTAGTGGGGCTTAGCTGAAAGAATTTCATCACCTGGGGCACATCCTAAAGAGATGTACCTTGTCGTCTGACCCTCCAGGCCACCGTGAGATAGAAGCCTCTGCTATATGCTCCTACCATCATGACAGTCTGTCTAACCTCAGCAATAGATTCTGCACTCTAAAACCAAGAGGGAGACAAATCTTCAGTCCCTTTGTTACCAGAGTGAAAGACCTGACACAGTGCCCACACTTAACTCCTGCTGTGTCCTCAGTCGGTCTTAGCTGGTACTTACAGTGGTTATGTCGCTGGCAATTTCCTGTTTGCTTGGCTCCCGAAGTCCATCCCCTTGCTCTCCCCCTGACCCGGTCACATTACTCAGGTGTGCCTTGATGGCTGAATTCTGCAGTGTCAACTCAGCAATCCGTGCCATTATATCCTTCCGCTGTGCCAGTGCCTCAGTTGTGCTAAGCTGCTGCCCGTCACCAAGCACGGAGGGCTCTTCTGGGAACACAGGGTTTCTCGACTGCTGAGTGCCCGGAAGAGGATTGCAAGGGGGCTGTGACAAGTTGACAAATGGCGGCTGGGTTTTGTTCTCCAGATCTTCTCCCATGTGAGAGACCCTCCACCTCTGAGTGAAGAGACGGTTTTCCTCACTTGAGTTCTGAATGTCTGGATCAGCAGGCAAGGTCTTCTTTTCCCAGCTCTGTTCCTTCTCTATGACTTCCACAGTGGGAGGGATTCGTGGAGCAGGACGGGTCTGAACAGTTCTCCTCAATACTGCAAATAAGATTTTTACAACAATCATAAGCATCTCATTTTCCAATAAATTAGTTCTATACATTCTTCTGTCACAGTAGTTAGGGAAGTACTTCAATAGAAGGGTTTGGCTTCTGAGTGCCTAAGTTATTTCCATAAAGGAATAAGTACATACAAGTACAGAAACTTCCGTAGTCCAAGACCATTTATTGGGAAAATTCACATGTCATGATGGTTGTTAATGTACTGTGACACAAATAGCCCCTATCCAGGAAGACTGATGCATGCCTGTAGTCACAAATGAGAAGAGATGATTATGAGTTTAAGGCTGGCCTGGGCTGTACAGTGAGACACTGGTGGTGGTGGGAGACTGAATAATTAATTACTGTAAAGAATAAAAATCTAACATGAACAGAAATCACAACTCAAAACATACTTTCTTATTCTAAACATAATTAATAACCCCCCAGGCCTGTGAGAAATATTAAACTACACAAGTTAAAAAGCCAGAAGAGACATTGAAGTAAAAATTCTCACATGGTACAATAAGAAAGCTGGGGTACAGAAGAGGTGTCTTAGCCCATGTGAATGAGGAGTGGGCAAGCCGTCAGCACTTGACTCTCAGCCTAGCACTGTCTCTATTTCCATCACCCTGATCTGGCAATGCCCTATCTGCCTTAGAAACAGAAAAGAACAATTCTAGTAATGTTGCAGGACATTTGATCACATAGTCAGCCCTAAGATTGTGAGCTGGAAAAACCTCTTTCTAACTGTAGGGTGGCTCAGCCTTTGATCCTGGAACTTTCTGTTTACTGTAAGTAAACAGGTGCTTGTGGTTGGCTCAGCCCTAGCTTTAGTCTGACAGTTAAATAATGTTAGCCTTAGGTCAAGAGACGGAGCAAGCAACTAGTAGACAGGGAATGAACATGCGTGCACACACACAAGCTGGTCACAGTGGCATGCATTTGAAGAGTGATTTTTTTTTCCAGATACTTCTCATTCTCTCTGTCTCAGGGCTGCCAACAGGTGAGCAGCTTCCCTCTGCCACACCTTGTTCTACCACTGTTCAGAAACAACAGAATCAGCTGACTCATGAATAAAAGTAAGTCCTTCTTCTCTCAAGTTATCCTGTGCTTTTCAGCGTGATGGCAGAGTGCAGGGGAACTATCCTTAAAAACACATGCACGAACCCCCTATTCAAGATGAGCATCGAAGAATCTCCAGTGGGAGATGATTGAATTGGTGGTAAGCCTTTGTCTTGGCAAGAAAAACCCCTTTCTTCAACTGTAGACAGACTTCTGTCCAAAAAGGACAAAACTTGGAAGCAGATAAGTCGACAGTCTAGCTCTGCCAAGATAGGGTAGGTAAGTCCTTCATAATTCCTGCTCTACAATCAATGTCTGTCAGAGAAACGGGGCCAAATGGCTGAAGATTGATGCTGTAATGTATGGAGAGAAAATGGGAACTGTCCAGGCAGCCACTGGTATGTCATTTTTTAGTTTTGGAAGCTGCAGGCCCTGCACTTCCATATATAATCAGATATATTTATCCCTCTCAGGTCTGTGAAGTGGTTGAAGAATAGATAGCTAGAGTCTCATAGTTAAATTTTGAGTTGTTTAGGAATCAAGAGGGTGTTCTGGATCTAAGAAGATATTTTTAAAATTATGAGGCAAGTTAGTATGAAAGCTGAGTTAGATATAGAACTTTAAACTCATGGAGATGGTTAGATAGTAGAATGTTAAAGTCAGGTGCCAAATACATATGGACTGGACATTGGGAATGTATGCTAAGCCATATAACTCTTATAATCGTGGCCTATTTATTTCTGTTGTTTTGTGTTGTATTTATAGTTATAAGAAAAAGAACCATTATTTGGACTGAAAGGGAGAGCTGTTGGGGGGAAAAATAAATACCTTAAACTAAAAAAAAAAAAAAGAAGGGAAGAGGATGGGGGGGTTGAGGGGGAGGAGGGTGGAAGGGTGGGACTGGAGGGGGGAGTAGGGAGGGGATTGTGATTGAGATATAACTTGAAGAAATAAAAAATAAATTATTAAAAAAAATAAAATAAAAAAAATAAAAGTCGCTTATGGCCAATTAGCTGGGCAGAAAGAGTATAGGAAGGCAGGACTTCCTCAGATCAGCACAGGAACTCAGCACACACACAGACTCTTTTTCTTTCCGCCGGGAGACACAGAAGGAGACAGACGTCTGGAGAAGTCTGGAAGGTACTCACAGGCACATGGTGGTTTGGAGTTAACTTAGAGTAGCTAATTGAGAGTCTGCCCAGCTAAGGGCTAAGCGTTAAAATATTAAAAGGTCTTCGTGTGTTTAATTATTGGGGAAAAGACTGCGGTGGCTTATAGGCCCTCAGTCCAAGCAGTCCCGGGCTGTTGGATTCCCAGACTCTCCTTGAGCACAGGCGAATGTCCCGCCAAGCTGCCTGTAATTCTACCGGCCTAATATAACAACTTATATTAATTAACAGAGTTTAGGTTATAGGTGGTGTACGCCACCTTTGGTCCTGGGGCTCTTTCTCCAGGATAAGTTAGTCAGCCGGTTAAGACACTCGGGCCAGGCCACCTGCTCCTCTGCCAAGCCACTGGCTACTCCGCCGGCCTAATATTACAGTTTATACTTACAAATAACTACATTAATTAATTAAATTTGCAGTTTTCATATACTCAGATTTGTCTATGCATGTATATATACCTAATATGTAATTTATAAATTTAAAATAAATATCACACCAACTGATTTACTTGCTGTCATATAGCTGAACGTGTCTGAAATTCCATTCTTACATTAAAAGTCAACTTCACTGTCCAGAAGTTTAGATGGATTTATTTTTTTTATCTTTTCCATACTCTAGATGTAAAAAGGTAATGTGAAACTAAAAAGCCTGATTATAACCACAAAATGCAAGCTTTTCATAAATATAGGCATATGGCTCTTAGAAGCATAGAAGATGACAGGTGGAAGGGAAGAAAGAGGAGTAGTATCAACTGCCAAGACCTTATAACAAGACAAATTTAAGAGACACCAGTGATGACAGCTAGTGACACGTGACATAAGTACTTGGAAATGCAGACAACTAATAAAAGTAGGTGTGGTCTAGATATCAGAAATATTACCAATAGCATAGTATCAATGAATAAATCATATGAGACAAATTTACATCACCAGACATGTTCTACCCAAATTTTACATTCATATATTCTGTGGCCTTTTGATTATCCCCATCTGGAACTCAAATAGATTTCTCAAACTCAATATATATAAAGCCAAGCCCCTCTCGAACCCTTCTACAACATAAATAGCAGCTTCATCTTTTAAATGCCTATCCCTAAAGTGCACAGTTACCTTTGGCTTTTCCCCCCTCACATCCTTTCCTTCACCTCATTTCCAGTGGGATTGGTTGACATTCAAAATACACTGAACTTTCTCAATCTTCACATCGTTTCCCACTTCCACTCCAGACCAGGCTGCTATGCCCATCTGAATCAATCTCACAACCCCTAGATGCAATGCTCTGCTACCTTACCTAGTTCTGTCCTCAAACTGCAGTCTGAGACAACAGAGTGACTCCACAGGGGCACCAGAGAACAGCGTCAGTTCTCAGGAGATACCAGTGAAGACACCGTCTATGCAGTGTTAGCCAACGATTAAATAGAGGGAGTTCAGTCTGGAAATGAGATTCCGTTATATTCCTTTTGGCAGTATCAACTCTTCTTAGGTAAGCACAGCAGCACACGCATGCAATTCTACCACCCAAGATGCTAAGATGGGAGGGTCACAAGGTAAAGGCCACATTAGGCCACGTAGTGAGACCCACTCTCAAACAACAAGAAAACCAACCAAAAAGTAATCAAATCTTCTGATGGCTGGGTTTCTGGAAGCAGCTATGTTAAAAAATATATATATATAAGCTCTAGATAGAAACACACTGTGGAATAAGAAATATGGACAATGATGTCCAATATAACTCTAAGCTTAGGATACTTGTACAGTATCAGAAAGGTACACATATCTCACTGATAAATCATTGTAGTTATTTAAGAACAAAATAAATGTATGACTCTTTATTTCTACTTATATATATTAAGTCTTTATAAGTATTAATTAAGTACATTATTGTTCAAACATCTCCTAATGGTTAGAATCTGAGTCAGGAGACACTAAATGACCCAACAAAGTCAGTAATCTCTGCTCTATTCACATAACAGCACAGTGTAATGAAGTATTAGTCTTACGGTGGTAATTAGTACAGACAGCATAGTAGCCCAGCTGAGCCTCCTGAGACTTCAGTCATCATGACTCTTCTCTTCAGTGGTTCCCATTCCATTTGCCGAATTCCCTAAGCAGCGTGCAAAGAGCCCTATATGAGGCACTTACCTGATCTTATCTCTGACGGATCTCTTTCCACTTCACTTCCTGCACACAGGTACCGTAGAGGACTATGAAGCCCCAATCATACCTCTACCTCAAGACCTCTGTCCTTATTTTTCCTGTCTGTCCTGCTCTTCTAGCAATCTGTAAATATTAACTACCCACACCAACAAAAAGATAAATATAATACTCTATGTTTTCAAGCAGCATAAGGTCTCATGTTGAGGACTGGCATACGTATATGTAAGTGGGTAATTCAATGACACAACATCCAAACATATCAAAAGTATGCAGAGGAAGACTGCTCAGGGGGACAGGGAGATGGCTCTGTCACTAAAGTGCTTGCCACACAAACATAAAGACTGAGTTGAAATCCCCAGTACCAATGTAAAATGCCAGGTATAGCAGCAGATGTTTATAACCCCAGTGCTGGTAGCACAGAGGCAGGGAGACTCTTGGAGCTCACTGCCCAGAGTTTAGTCAAACTGGTGAGCTCTATGTCCACTGAGAAACCCTACCTCAAAAAATAAGGTGAAGAGTGACTGACACCAACATCAGCCTCTATCATCCATACACGCTTGCACACACACATGAACATGAATAGTCACATAACACACAGAGAATACTTAAAGAAGCATGCAAGCGGTATGTGTTCTAGAAAAGATATTATATGTCTTTTTGTAGAGCAATTAGTCAAGCAGTGAGTCAAATATGATGTCACTGAAAACACCCACAAATAACATCTGCTATCTCTGGAGGAAGGTTCAATGGTTTGGCTATCCTCTAAAATGACACTGCCAGAACACTCCTTCACACTTTGTATAAATGGCCATGGTATTGGTGGCTACTGAAATGTAGCTCTTGTAATCCCCACTCCACAACATATTTCCTAGAAAGAGCAAATATTCCTATATGTTATGTGCAGTTGAAGTGTTTACTACAGGACTCTGGCATAGCAAGCATTCATTAATACCCGCTGCTGCTGCTGAGCCTGACAGGCAGTCACATCAGAACAGCTAAGCCATCGGCAGCTCCAGGAGAACTTTGCATGCATATAGACATGCTCACTCCCAAACATGGAGCCTTTGGGAGAGGTGCGAATACCTGCATGGTACTATTTTCTTCTCTGAGGAGAAGAATTTCAGCTGTCAGAGCATCAATGAGCTCTCGATGATCACCTAACATCTGTTCTAGCTGCTGCCTTGTCTCTACTTCTTTCCGCAGTTGGATTTCACTCTATAAAAAACAAGAAGAAAAATAAACTCTCACCAGTAGCATCACATACTGAAAACTACATTTCTACAAAGATAGCAAAGATAATTACAGAGAAGCATGAACCAAAACAATGATAAGATTTAAAACTTTCATTAGAAGGCTATATTTAATTAATAAAATACACTATTTTTGTCCTTGCCCATCTTTAAACAGATGTAACACTTTTTAAAAAATGTGTATTTGTCACATCTCCATCACAGTGTCCTCTTTCTAGCCATTCTGGTCCCACCTTCCGACCCCCTCTCACCTCTCCCTCCCTCTCCCACCTCTCCCTCCTATCCTACTCCTCCAGAGTAGGGTGTCCCTACATATCAGCCCCCCTCACGTCAGTAGTCATATGAGGGCTAAGAGCTTCCTCATATACTGGGGGCTTACATGCAGCACCACTAGGGCAAAGTGTACCACTAACAGGTAACAAAAGAAATTCTGTAACACTTTTTATAAATGGCATACAGAATTAAAGAAGTACAGTTTTTTTTTTTTCATTTAAAAAGTGAAGGGCTGTGCATAAGTACTGTTTGAATATACAGACGATCTCTAGAAAGACACACTGGTATCTGGTCATGACAGTAGGCCTCAAACAGTTTAGCTACAAGTTAGGAATGAGAATTAAGTTTTTCATTCTACACTCTTCTTTATCTTTGATTTTCATGCTCTGTGATATATTCCCAATCAAAAATTGTTAAAATATAATTTAAAACAGGTACATTCAACTATATGGGCTATTTCTATTAACTGTCATAGTTTTGAAAGTAAGAGAACAGTTAAAAGGCACGTTACTAAGCCTGCAAAGCTTCCTAAGCACTAGCTCACTTTTAAGGACTACAGACTTAAGGGAAAAGAATCTTGGGAGGATAACAGGTGTGGGAGGGAGATAAGAGAAGACAGGGTGACAGTAATCGGAATGCACTATATATGTTTATGAAACTGTCAAAGAACAAGTTGACTAAAAGATAAACAGTGGGAGAAGAAACCTACTAACTATAATACCATTCACACCATTAAGGCGCATGAACAGTACTCTGAAGGAAAGAATGAAATAATCACAGAATAAGGGTTTGCTGAGAAGACTTTCACATGTCTGACAGTACAGCAAACATTTCATTATGAGGTAGTTCTAGGGAAACACCCCCAGATGACACATCAATTACAGTGATAAAATTACTGCCTAAAGAAAAAATTTCTTAACGTTTTTGTCATATTTGTTCAAAAGACTTAAGCACATAATAAGTAAACTGTATGTAGATTTTTGATGTGGGTATACACATGTGTGTGAGGGTGTGTATGCACACAAACCTCAAGTGCCATTCTCAGAAATACAGACAGGGTCTCTCACTGACGCGGAGCTCACCAATTAGACTAGGCAGGCTGGCCAGTGAGCACCGAGGATACCCCCATCTTCATTTCCCCAGTGCTGGGGCTAGCAAGCACGACCACACCCAGGATTTCTTATGACGGCTTTGGGGATTAAATTCAAGTTTATATGTTTTCAAAGCAAACACTTTAGCAACTGAGCTATCTCCCCAGCTACTTAAGTAGATTTTATAGAAAATTAGATATACTACTAATTCTACACCACCTGAGGACCAATTATTATTTATAAGCAAACAATTCTTTATTCTATAAATTACTTTCACAATAATAAGACAACTCCCACTAAGACAACTGCCTTCTACAGAGACCGTCAAGTTTTCCGCCTATGAAATTTACAGATTACAGGCAAAGCAACTCTCTAAATGGAGCTGATATAGAAGCAGCCAGCAGAGGAAAATAACATAACAAAGCTATAGTTAACAGTGCTATTTAAACCAAAATACCCAAACAGTAATACTTGAAACTGGCATACAATATTACTTTATTCATAGCAGATTTATGTTACTAATTATATTTTTCTAAGACTCACAGTACCACCAGAATTATTTACCTAAGCATGTGTTCTAATGATAGAGGGGGATTACAAGTATAAATTTTACTACTGATACACTAAAAGAGTAAAATAAAACTTTTCAAATGTTACTGTCCTTATTTGGAGGTTGCAATAAGTTAAGCAAGGAGAAAACAATCTACATATATTTATGCCTGATGACAAGGTTTATAACCTTGTGTTCTTACCTCTTTAAGGTACCGAACCAGGCGGCAGAGAGAGCTCACCAGTGACAGGGTGAAGCCCGTGAGGCCCTGGCCACCCTGCAGCCCCTTGACCTCACGCCCTGTCCACCGCTCATATTCTTCCATTTCATGTTCCACTTCATATATCATGTGTTTGAGGACATCCAGGCTGGAATTATTGCTATTTGGTAAGTCCGAAGAGGTACTGGCAGATAACATGCTTTTCTTCTGCTTGGAAGGAGCACGCATATCTGGTTTTCTCTTCACTGAGAAAGACAAAATTCATTCTATTTCAAAACCAGGAAAGTCACAACTATGAAATTACCGAGAAAGCTTTTAATTGTTCACCATTTTTAAAAAGTTAGACGTTACCACGATTTTTATAATACAAACCTACAAAGTTTACATTATCTGTAGCTAACACTAACACTTTCTCTCATGTTATGTGGAATAGAAAAGATTAACAATTCATCTTTGTAAAATGAGAAAATATGACCTTTATGTAACAGCTGCTTTTGCTTCCTTGAGTTCAGCACTTGTCTAACATAGCTGGAGTCTACAGTCTCAGCAGACTCCTCAGAATGAAGCCCAGCCTGGATTCTCCTGACAGCATCTGTCGCATTCAGTGCAGCTGGAAAGGAAGAACACAGCACAAAGTATTTCAAGGGAATATGCTTTCACTAAAGACATTTCCAATAATAGATTCATCAGGATTTTGGTCAATGTATAAAGACTACAAAAGTTAAGTAGCATTTGGAAATTTCTGTGTTCAAAACAAACAAAAACAAAAACACCTAAGAAAGTTTGTTACTAGAAATACTGCAAGAGAGCAACTAGCCTTTCTGCTCCTCGGGGAGCTCTGAGGATGGAGTTCCCGGGGGAGTTCTCTGTGACTGGGCAGCTATTTTCTGCTGAATATCAGTCCATAGTTGATTGATTAACTCACAGTTTTCTTCCTTTAGTTGGTGAAGAAACCTATAAATGATGGGACAATTAGAATTAATACAATAGGTGCTGTCATTTAAACTGTCCAACTGCTCATGCGTTTGATTTGAAAGTTTACCAGTTCACAAATAAACAGTTTTATTGACTTTAGCTGACAAGACAATGTTGTGACTGAATGTGAAATATCCCCATAGGCTTATGCATTCAAACACTTTGGTCCCCAGCTGATGGCACTGTTTGGGAAGGTTATGGAACCTTACTGGGGGAAGTCTGTCACTGGGGGTGAGGCTTGAGGATAAGGTTTGTATAGCCTGACTCCACTTCCTCCTCCCACTTTCTGATTCCAGACTGTCAATGCAATGTGACAGGCTGGCCTCCTGCTCCTGCTGCCATGCCTTCCTTGCCACAGTGGACTGTATCCCCTCTATAACTTTAGCCAAAATAAATCCATTCTTCCTTAGGCTGCTTCTGTCCGGGTATTTTATCATAGCAACAGAGTGAAGCTAATACAGACAGGAAGGAACCCAAAAGGCCCATCATCTTAGGAAAGAAGTCAGTACATCTGCCTTCCAGTTTCTATGTCCCATGATCCCTTACACAAGAGTGTTTGCCTTTGTATTTATAGTCTCATCCTTTCTTCCTCGAAAGTAATTATGTATATATGGTTCTGTCCTTGTGGTTTCTCTCCCCTGTAGGAGAGCCAGAGTACAGAGCAGTCAGTTTGCTAATATTGAAGGAAATGTTTTGCACCAGACGTGGGGCAGGAGTCAGAAGAGGAGCCAAGGACTTAATACTTGAAAGACCTTTCATGATAGAGCTTAGCCTTATCCACAAACATTACTGTCTCTGACAATGCTGATGTTTCATTTCTCACTTAAATTGAGATTTAAGAAGTGGGAAGATGGGAAATAGAAACAATTAAATATCTACCATCCAGTGAATGAATGTGTAAAATGTGGTGTAGCTATTCAATGAAATACTATGCAGCCAGAGAAAGGATGAAACATTCCTATATACTACAACATGAAAGATACCAGACACAAAAGTCACATGGCATTATCTCTATATGACATGTCTAAATAGACAAATCTATCAGTAGCTATCCAGTGTGGAAAGGGTTAGGAGGAAATGAGCTTGCTTTCTGAGATGATGAAAATATCCTAAAATTGATTGTAATGATGACCAAATGATTGCTAATATAAGTAAAAAATATTGAATAACTATAAATAAACAGGCTGAGTATCTAGGAACCATAAATCAAACTATTAGAAAATTGAAGAGGAAATGGAGAATCTAATTAAACCACTCCATAAACCTCAATTTCAAGCAAACTATAAGCAGCACATTAGAACACCATTTGCTAAAAAAGTGTATCTAGCAAAAAAGCCATGATATGAGTCTTGCAAAGGGAACAAATGACAAGAAAAGGCCCTTTGTAAGATGACAATAATGGTGGTTCTAAGTCCAACCTTTAGGATAAGTCTCAGAAGAATGCTCTACAGGTTAGAAAAATAAATACCGCATTCTTATACTTATATTACCATCTCTAGTGCTGGTGCTTCCAAGAGTCAGGATACATAGTAACCACAAAAATAATGCAATATCATCTGGGTAGGCTAAAAGCTGCCAAAAGACAACCACAACCCAACCCCTAGTGTCTACGAATGCTATCTTACCACACTAAAAGGGGACTTTGCAGATGTGGTCAAGTTAAAGATCATGAGATAGGAACGTGTTCCTAAATTATTGAGGAGTGCCTTAACTGTAAAATATGTGCATCCATAGAGAGTAAGGGAGCTCTGATCCACAGGTGAGGATGGAGGCAGAGACTGGAGTGATGGAGGCACAAGTCAGGAACTGCCAACAGTCCCTACCAACAGCCACCAAAGGAGACAAAGGAAAGCAACAGATTCTCTTCTGGGGCTCTCCCAGGGGGTGGAATGGCCCTCATCACACCTGATTTCAGCCTCGTGAAACATATTTCAGATTTGAAACCTATAGAAATAATGAATCTGTATTGTCTTAACCTGCCAAGTTTTTATTAATTTGTGACAGCATCATCAATGAACTAATACAGACTATGACTAGTAGAGTGCTAGTTCAGTCTAAGCAGCTTGGATGTAAGAGGGTTGGGATTAAGCCTAGAAGAATGTTTAGGTGAATGACAGAAGTAGCCTGTGTTGTCTTAAATGTGGAAATGTGGATGTCAGTAATTCCTTCAATGAAGACACAGTAAGAGGTGAGGAGCACTATAGAGAAGCCCCAAACTGACTTAGAGAATTCGCATACTGTAAATAGGGGGTTGACAGAAATACACGACTGTCAGTGGAGCTTCAAGTCTGAGAGTTACGAAGGACATAAAACACATACTGTTAGAAACAAGAGGCCAACCAGTGCTTGGTGTGGTAGAAATCTTTGTGTAGTTTTATATAAAGCAGAATTTTATAAGTGATGAGTCAAGAAGTTTTGATGAAGAGATTGAAAAACAAAGTGCTAAGAATACAATGGAAGGAAAGAGAAAAACTGAGGGCAGACTGTTAAGTAAAAAGGACTCAGGATTAAAGCTTCATCTCAGTGGTAAATGGTGCTTGCTTAGTATGCTAGTAAGTTCAATCGCTAGCTCTGATTGAAAGAAGAATAAAGAATTAGGACTTGAAATTTTGAGAAATGTTTGGGCCTGCATTTTCAAAAGATATGCAAATAGGCAGAGCTGTTGCTAAGAAAGCTCTGGAGAGGAGCGTATGTGTGCTGCCAAGTGTTTGAGTTCTGAGGATCAACACATAATTCCTGGATCTCCTCAGTGAGCTTAACAGAAGCCAGGGCGAAAAAAGAGATTATCCAGGAAAGATTTCATGAGGAGCTCTTGTGTATCAGGTAAAATGCAGACATCTACAAGAGCTTTTGAGAGTGTTTTCACAGCAGAAATCTCACCAGCTTGGACTGATAGGATGGAGTAAAGAATTCTAAAGTTCTACAGAGAGGAGTAAGCTGATAGAGCTACCCAGTTATGAATGTGAGCTGTCTATCCTCCAGGCAAAAGGGTGAATGACCCCAGGACAGAACTACAGATGTATAAGTTAAACCCACAGGCACAGAGGCCAAGGGGAAAGCTCAGAAATAGTGGGTGGAGCTGTGGACCTGAGAACGAAGATTCAGGCCGGAGATGATTATTTCCAGGCCTTAAAACCTAATGGAATTTGTCTGTCAGGATTTCTAAGTCACTTATAACCACTGACTACTTTCTTCTTTTGATAATTTCTCCTCTTTTAAAACAAGAATGTCTATAACTCTTATCCCAGTTATGTTCCATCACTGCATTCTGAAAGCAGATCTAATTTCACAGAACTACATATGAATGGATCCTATCCAGTCTTCCCATGCCTTATTTAATTAGGGACTTCACTACAACTAACAGAAAGGCATGTGCTTAGTCTAAGAAGTGCTCAAATGTGTCCACAAAATCCATACACGCAACAGTGATGTCACAAACAGAAAGTTTAAAGTCAAATGGTTCAGCCAATGAAGATCTGTCCCCGATAATTCCAAGGAGGGAGTCAGAATACAGCTGCAACAACACGTAAGATGGAATTAAGAATACTTGCATAAGCATTGGAGATACAATGTGTGTGTATACTGAGTCGTACATATCTGTTTTATAGTAGAAGTCAAAAAAAAAAAAAAAAGAAAAGAAAAAGAAAAAAGAGGGCATGGTAGCAGTGCATGCTGGTAATCCCAGCACTTGGGAAGCTAAGGCAAAAGGATGACAAACTGGCCATCCAGTTGGGCTACAGGGTAAAACTGTGTCTCAAAAAACTAAAGTCTGGAAACAGAACTTGGTGGTGCAGCACTTGAGCATACAAGACCCTAGGTTCAAACCTCAGCACAATAAACAAACTTTAAAACACTTCTGAAAGCAAAAGTTTTTGAGTGTGCGCACAAATGTGTGTACACATTCATTGGCTAAGAAATTCTAAAAATTAAATTTTTAAATGGATAAGTACTAGGAAAAATGATCAACTGAATGCAGGAAAGAAATTCTTTAAAGAAAATCTACCTGAAAAATGAAGATTAATACTAGGTGTCCAGTGACAATGTAATTTCATGAGGAGCATTGAGACACTTCAGGAAAGCAACATTGGAATGGTAGTATGATTAGGAAGATAACAAACACTAGGGAAAACAAAAGTGAATGGGAGACAAGACGTGCCTTGTTATCTGCAACTAGTCACTGACAGAGCACCAGAACACCAGCAGAACAGCTGGTACCAGCAATGGGGACAGGGAAGACAAGCCTACAACTCACAAGGCCAGCTGTGTCGGGTAAGGGGAAACTGACCAGACCCTCAACTGTGGGACATATCTCAGCAACACTTAATTCTTAAGTCTAAAGGCAGACAAATGAATGTTGAAGGTGGAGGTAATCAAAACACCAAATTTCTTATAAAGGCAAAAAAATTACTATAGCATCAAACTTCAGAAAAGCAATGGACAAGGCCAACCAAGAGTGAAGAGCATTGCCAAAAAAGCCAGCCAGTATAACAAATACAAAAGCTACAGAAAAATGTCTAAATACTATGCAGAGAATGAGAGACCTTAGAACACTCACACCTAAACAGGATATCTCCATCAAATCCTTTCCCTCAGGCCACAGGATACCCTGAAGAGGAGGAGACAGGGTGTAAGAGCCAGAGGGGACAAAGGACAATAAGAAAACAAGACTCTGTAAATCCACACGAGCAACACTTACATGAACTCACAAGACTGAGGCAGCGTGCACAGGGCCTGCATGGGTCTGCACCAGGCCCTCTGTGTGTGTGTGTGTGTATATTATATGTGTGTGTATGTATATTATATGTGTGTGTATTTTATATATATATATTATAGCGTGCAGTTTACTGTTTCTATGGGATGTTTCGAGTGTGACAACGAGTGGCTCTCTGACTCTTGTGTTTTCTCTTGGGCTCATTTCCTTCTGTTTGTTTTGAACAATTCTGATGTGTCAGGTTTTTCTTTAAAATCGTATTATGTTTTATTTTATACAGCATATATTTTAGGTTTAAATTATATATAATACATAACATATATTATAATATATACTAATTTTATTATCTCTTAGAAGACTATTTGTTTTCTAATGAGAGACAGAAAAGAAGTGGACCTGGTTGGAAGGTGAGGTAGAGAGGAACTAGGAGTAGTAAGTAGATGGAGGATAATCCATAATTAGGATATATTATGTGAAAAAAAATGTATTTTCAATAAAAGGGGGGAAGGAAATATCTAAAGAATTCAAAGAACATTATATTCACTGGCCCAACAGCATGGGCTTTAACTACCCAAGATTTAACTACAAGACAATCAAGGAAACAAGAAAGGACTAGATGGACATTTAGTAATTATTTTATAGCTATAAGATAAAAACAAAAAAAATATTATAAACAGGAAAGCACAGTGTGTAAATGCTTTGTGTTACGTCAATTTAAAACTAAGAATGCAACTACAATACCAGAAACGTCAAACAAGTCACTTGAATAGTCAGTGTGCCACAGAAAAACAAGAAAGCACACATTTGACATCAAAGATTACATAAGAACAGTACTAACAGCCCACCAAAAGGCTCATACAAAAAGGTAGCATCACAATACAACTATGATCTTCCTAAACACCAAGACTCCCTCCCCCCGCCCCGAGACAGGGTTTCTGTGTAAACCTGGCTGTCCTGGACTTGCTCTGTACACCAGGCTGACCTGGAACTCACAGAGATCCACTTGCCTCTGCCTTCCCAAGTGCTGGGATTAAAGGTATGTGTCACCACGTCCGGCTACTCCAAGACTTTTTAAAGAACAACAATGAATATATAGAAAAAGAGATAGTGTGCAAGCCTATGATCCTAGCGCGAAGGAGGCTAAGGCTGGAGTTGACAGTTTGAGGCTGAGTTTCACAGTGAGATCAAATCAACAGAAAGGAACAACATAACCACAGTACAAGGTACAGTACCATGAGTGAATATGACGACGTTGACATCTAACACACCAACTGGATGAACCGTTGTTACAGTTTACTTCACCAATTACAATTTCCAAACTGACTCAGAAGGCCATACTCACTCTCTTTGTTGACTACAAGGAACATAAGTAACATAAAATAATTGCAAAAGGCAATGATGATGCAGATAATCAGAAACAAGAAGCAGAGGTTGTATTCCCAATCTCAGACAAAACAGATCCCACCAAAAGCCACTGAATATGACAATGGAGATTATGATGCTAAAAACTATTGATCAAAACAAAGGCATAGCATTTATAGACATGTTCTATAAGCACAGCAATCACCATTACAAGAAAGGATGTACTAAACTTCAATTAAGTATATTAAAACATGAAATATGAAGAAAAACAGAAGCATATTAAAACTAGAAGTCTTTAATACATCACGCTCAGTATACAGTATGGCAAAATTAAGGAAGAAGACAGAAGAAATAAGACAGGGTCAGTAAGGCAAGCGTTATCACATGCACACAGAACGTTATACCTTCCAATAGAATCACAGCCTCTTCTCAAGCACGCATATGGAACACTCACAGAAGTGTGGTCACAGACTAGCTTACAAAGAAGGCATCACCAAGTTCCACAGGTGGAGAGATGACAGGGCCTAGCCTGAATGCATTGTAGTCAAATAGAAATGACAGGGAGGTTTCAGTTTTCCTTTGTTTTATCCTTAGCTCTCAGTCAAAAGAGGAAAAATCAACTGAAATGACCTCATTTCTTAAATAAACCACTTATTTTTGTCAATTCAAAAAAAAATGCACTGCAATCCTAACTCAAGAAGCTAAAAAGCAAAACAAAAGAAAGCACAAAGAAGGAAAAAAGGTAATAGAAAAATTCAGGAGGGAGAATAAAATCGTAAGCTCAACGTAACAAGCCAGAAGCCCAATTCTTTGAAAACTGAAGAAAGGAGACTATTAATCAATACAACCCTAAGAGGGGACAACCAAGAGAAACAATGGGGGGGGGGCGGTCCGATGCACAGGCCCACACACACCCCAATACCAAAACAAGAACATTTTTATAAGATAAAGAACACAGCAGAGACAGCTGCTACTTCACTATTATTTTACACAACCCTATAATTAATACACAACAGAAAAGAAGAAACTTGAGGAGGTGAAAGACACAGGAGACAAAAACTGTCTATTGTAGATGACCTGATGCCAAACCCAGAAACTGCTGTGAGAGCTGCTGCGAGAGCTGACAGAGATTTAGTGACTGACGTGGCTGGCCACTGAGAGCTGACTGAGATTTAGTGACATGGCTGGCCA
>CAJQZJ010031868.1:2267481-2280689 GCA_907164525.1 Lophiomys imhausi
CTGCATTTCAGCTTTTAAAATGTTCACCACATTGCCTATATCAAGTGGAGCTGCATTTCAGCTTTTAAAATGTTCACCACATTGCCTGCATCAAGTGGAGCTGCATTTCAGCTTTTAAAATGTTCACCACATTGCCTGCATCAAGTGGAGCTGCATTTCAGCTTTTAAAATGTTCACCACATTGCCTGTACTAAGTAGAGCTGCATCTCAGCCTGTTTTCACTCTCTTTCAGTGAGTGCAATGCATTACCTGAGGTTCTATGACAGATTCATTGAGGATAGACTGGGTGACAGGGTCTTGATTTACTCTGATGGCACTCTGAGAGGAATCTGGAGCCATTGTTACATTTGGAAACCCTGCAGAAGGAAGATAAGTCATTACGATTTTATTTCATCTGTTTAAAGAGGGTTCACAAGTTCTACATTGTCACAGGCTCCCTTCACCTCAGAGAAATCTCAAACAACATCTCAATTTTCACACACACATATATATATATATAATCAGACATGTCTAAACTCATTTTTACCTTCACAAAACTCCATGAGATAGGTTCTATTATTTTACAGATCAGTAAACTGAAACTTGGAGAAATTAAGCCCAGAGTTACTCTAATAAATGGCTGACGCAATATTCAAACTTTCTTCTAAAAATAAATCATGTGTCCTGAAACATTAAACAAGTTATACACCCTTATAATTAATGATGCTGCAGCCAAGCATGGTGCTGCATGCCTTTAATGCCAACACTCAGGGGTTAAGAGGCAGGAAGATCAGCAGTTTAAGACCAGTCTTGGCTACATCAACCCTAGGGGTGGAGGGCAGGGATAATCCTATGTAACTAAAGAAAGGAAAGTTTCTTTTAGCAAGAAACTGAAGTTGCTTTAGATTTTAAGTTATGATTATTCAAACTATATGTAAATACACATATTTTAATTATGTGGTAATTTAAGCTGAAAATTAAGCCACGCTTTAGTTACAAAATGCTGTACTTTATACCACATTTAGTAGATAATTCCCTTAGTTGATAATTGGTGATACTTAATATTCTTACTGAAGAGCAAACAAATTATGACTCCTAGCTCTAATAATCTTCATATTAGCCAGCTAGAACATGTAGCAGGAATGTGATTCCTAAAAACAGAGTGATTCTTCTAATCACTTATGACCTGCGTTTCAGAAAGAAAAGAGGTTCTGTGTGGACTGGAGGCTTACCTGTGCGCTTCCGAGGAGCATCAATAAGCAGACCTTGGGCTGCTGCCATCAGAGGGTCAGACTTCTCCAGCACATCCTGCATCTGGTACTGGTCGGAAAGAATCTACACACATATTAAGAAAAATACTGTTCAGAGAAAAACTCATTTGATGTAAAATCACTAAGGGAAGACACTGAACACATTTTAAAAACTTAATTATCAACCTTTATTGCTTATGGTTGCTGAATTTCATTTTAACCATGAGCTGTGACCATACTAAAACCCTTTGATGGCAATATCCTTAGGTAAATAATATAATATAAAATAATATCCTTAGGTGAAGCTATTACAATAATTATTAGCTTCAAAGAAATACATATTACATTGTGATCTGGCACACAAACACACTTTTAAAAAATAAGACTTTTACACAGTCTTTCTACATGAGAATGACTATATTTAAGTTTTATTCCACTCTAGTTTTAAGTGATGCCTGTAGCCCACTAACTTGATTTCATAACCCATTAATAAGTAATATACAGTTTGAAAAACACAGGTTAAAGAATCTTTGAGCCATGAATTCAAAGTTGTCTCCACCACTGAAGTATTCTGATAACCCACCAATAGGCCATGCATGACCTTAAAAACTTAATTTAAAAAAACGTAACTTAAAAAAAAACAAGGTATAGTTTTAGGATTAAACAAACAATGTTATGCTTAGGTATTTATAAACAAGCTGGGTTTTTATCATGGAGAGATGGTTACACAAAAGCACCATTACAGCAGTGTCCCTGATTACGCCTTTTCTATTGAAGGACTTTAATACACAAACAAGCAAAGCCACAGGCTACAGAGGAGTCAACTCTGTCTACCTCCACCAGATGGCATTGTTAAGCTGAAAGAAATCTTAAAATCAGGCAGTTCCATTTCTAACACTGATTCAAATCAATAAAGCATCTGATAACAAACAATCCGACTGATATTTCTCTATAACATTGAAAATTGCCTCACATGGCATCAATTATTATTTTAAGATACAGAGAGAAAGGTAAGTAGTATTATCATGCTATGCTTTCTGCTGTGGTCAAGCAGGTCAGCTTGGTCAATTAATAAGAGTAAGTCCTGAGTTTGCTCCTTCCATACAGTGAACTGTAGAACTGGTAAGGCCAAGAGCACACATGGGGCAGAATACTGGGCTTCAGGGCCACACCATAAATAATAAACGAACTCCAACCACTTAAAACTTAGTTTCCTGCTGCGTCAATGGTGCACAGCATGGGCTTTACTGGAGATCTGATTATAATTGACAACGGGCATCAATGTGGTTATTAATATCATTCTTCCACGTTCTGCTTCTCTCAGTTCCATCACTTTATTTCAATAGAGACTAATGCTTTTAAGACAAAAAGTAGTAAATTCTTCAAATTACCACAGGAAATAAGCTGTGTGATTTTCCTAGCATGATGACAACCACGCTATGCCTCTGCATTATGGGTGTGCCTATGGTCCTATCACACCCCTTAAACACAGATGTCAGAAACAAAGCATGCACATACTCTGTGACTATTTCTTTTTTACCCCCAGTAAAAAGTATTGAGAACTTGAGATTAAACCCTCAAACATCCTAGGTAAGTGCTCTAACACTGAGCTAAAGCCCCAGTCCTTGACTTCGTACTTCTTTTAATAATTCATTCAATAAACAAGCCTGTGCCCAAAACATAATCAAGACTATTCCCTGCATTATTTATAACGATGAGGTAAGAAGCAATCTGTGAATGGCACACACTACAACTTATCCCCAATATTGCTCATTAATCGCACAACTCCTAAGTTTCCTTTGTTGTTATTCTTGGTTTTTCGAGACAGGGTTTCTCTGTGTAGTAGCCTTGCTGTCCTGGAACTTGCTGTGTACATCAGCCTGGCCTCACATTTACAAAGACCTGCTTGCCTCTGCCTTCCAAGTGCTAAACACTGGGATTAAAGGCATGCACCACACCTGGCCCAACTCCTAAGTTTCAGTGGAGGGTGCAGCTAGATTGCCCACCCCTCTTTGAATATGGGAACAGCCAAGCAATAATGTTCTGAGGAACAAGACATAATGTCAAAATCTCTGTGTGGCATAAAAAGAGTAACAGACACTGTCTACTTTCACTTGCTGTTGACTTGCATACAACTGAAGGACGTTGTAACAGCCATCCTGTACTCAGAAGTCATGTGCTGAGGACTGCAGGGCCCTCTATCAGCTACCTCTGGCTCTCCCACAAAAGAACTAAATCTGTGTTTTGTTTAAATTACTATATTTTGAGTTCTTTTCCTCCAGAAGTTTAAACTGCACTCTGATACACATGTTAGTTTCCACAAATAAAACAATAAATTATGGAAAATCTATACCTAAGTATTGACTTCTAAGATACAATGACATGTCAATAGAATCTAAGCACCTACTTGACCCTACAGGGCTGTCAGAAGGATATGTATACACTGAAAACCTGTGTACGCTAGCAATGCTTGGAGGCTAATACTCTACAAATTACATCGCCTTATGAACTAAATTTCTGTCTTTGGTGAAATATCTTCCAAGCCCATGAAATTAAGAGTTTAGGGAACATAACTTATAATGCCGTTCCTGGCCCCGGTTCCCCACCCATAATGCTTGTGATCACAATCAATGAATCCTGGGAGGAGGAGCAAGGCAGGGAGGAGAGAGAGGAAGAGGATAGCAGGAGAAGAGGCAAGGCAACATGAGGAAGAGGTCCAGGGGCACGATAAGGAGCTGATCCAGAGAAAATCGTAAGTGCAAGTATTACGGGATTTTGGCTGGAAGGAAGATAGATTAGCCATAGAGTATTAGATTAGATTTTAATGCCCAGCACTGTGTTTAACCTATTCAAATAAATCATAGTCTCTCTGTGTAGTTAATTGGGGAACTAGCTGTTAAGGAAACTGCTGCCATACTACATAGACAAAAGGTTATTCTGTAATTCAAATGTTGATTTCTTTTTTATTTTTGGGGGTGGGGTTCCGAAACAGGGTTTCTCTGTGTAGCCCTGGCTGTCCTGGACTCATGTTGTAGACCAAGCTGGCCTCAAACTCACAGAGATCCACCTGCCTCTGCCTCCCGAGTGCTGGGATTAAAGGCGTGGGCCACCACGCCCGGCTTTTTTTTTTTTTTTTCCCCCGAGACAGGGTTTCTTTGTATAACCACTCTGGCTGTCCTGGACTCACTTTGTAGACCAGGCTGGCCTTGAACTCACAGAGATCTGCCTGCCTCTGCCTCTGAGTGCTGGGATTAAAGGCGTGCGCCACCACTGCCTTTATCAAATGTTGATTTCTATACCCCCATATCTGGTTTCAGTCCTTGTTCTGAGGAGCTGTGTCTCAATGTTATGTAAACACTCCTCCCCAATTGCTCCCTGAAATGTCAATAAAGTAGCTTACAGCCAATCACTGAGCAGGGGAAAAAATACGGCTGGACTTCCTGTCCTCCAGGGGAGGAGAAGTTAAGGAGAGGAAGGAGGGGGATTCAGCCAGAGACAGAGGGAGGAGAGACCAGGGAGATTCAGCTGAAGCAGGAAAGCCACAAAGTTGAAGTATCTCTGAGATTTACACTGGGGGGGAAGGCATATTAGCTGAGTGGGTTAAGAACAAAGTAATGACAGAAACATGCAGATCTCTGAGTTCAAGGACATCCTGACACAAAACAAGCTCCAAACAGAGAAAAACTTAGATCCAGGGGTGGTGGTGCACACCTTAATCCCAACAATTGGGAGGCACACATTATTGATACCAATACTTGGAAGGCAGAGGCAGGCACACAGGATTTGCAATGATTTAAATTTAAAAGCTGCTCACAAAAAGCATGCTGAAATTCAAAGTGAATTGTCCTTTGTGATCTCAAAATATATACACTTAAGGGTATGTTCAGTGCCAAAATATCAAAAGAATTCTTTAAAATCTCAATTGAAAGATAATACTTTTTATATTGTCAAAAAAACACCAATTTGCTCTAGGAAAGATATTACCTCCCCCCCCCAAAAAAAAAGTTGTGCCCCTGAGCTAGGATTATGGCAGGGCTCTGTTCTTATCCTTCCAGGAGATTAAAAGCATCCATCTAAGGAGTCCAGGGACAACTGGACAACTGAAACTTCTGAAGAAAAGGGACCAGACACCAAAGAAGACAAGTAGCCCAGATGATCCAGCCTCGCAGACTTCCTCAATAGCTGTTTCCTCAAAAATATACAACCAGAACAATTCAAAACGGCTAAGTAAGATGCTTCAGCCCCACAGACTGTTCCAGTCAGGAAGGACTTCAGTAAAGCCCTGAAGTTCAGCCTCTGACTACAAACTTCTTAGGACATTTAAATTGCTGAACACAAAAGGACTGAACATCAAATGTTACTATTAACTTGCTTAACCATTTTTCCATTCTTATTTGGGCCCCAAACAGATTTCCTACATCCCAAATCAGCAGGAAATAATTTTGAAAGAGCAGCATCCCATTTCCAGAAGGTGGGGTGGGTGATTTTTCCCCGCTTTGTTCATTTGATGGGTTATAGATGTTATATAGGCGGGATTGGTTACAAGTTGTTAAATGGTCTTGTTAAATAGGATTTGGAGGTTAGACCCAGGGATTCTCTCTTTTTCTTTTCTCTATCTTTCTTTCTCTCTTAAGTAGGGGGGAAAAGACTCAAAAAAAGGGATATAGACATAATATAAGAATGATAAAGAAAAAGGGATTATTGAATATGCTCCTATATCTTTGTATATTGATACAAAATTAAGGTTATATTTGGTTACTTCGGTACTAATCTTTGTATATTGATACAAAATTAAGGTTAACTCTTTTTAAGGTACTGTACCTATGTAACTCTTAAAAATGCAAGGTGAAGTTTTGCCTTTTGATAGCAACTGTCACAAACTGTTTAGGATAATTAAGAAATGCAAACTAATAGTCATTCAAACATGTCATTTTGTTAGGTACTAGCATAGTGTATCACAGATGTTTTCTAAGTTAATCAGAAATCAAGTTTCTAAGAGACAAGCTACATTTGCTTATCCAAATATAAGGAGATAGATAGGTGGTCTTCAAAAACCTCAAGAGATCTATAGAATATGGCATTTAAAGGCGTTTTCTTAACATAAGATTTTTTGATATTGAGACATGTCAGCTCCTGACAGCAACCCCAATCTACTCCAAGTAGATGAAGAATCTCCATTTGGAGATGGTTGCATTAGTGGCAAGCTTGTCACTGCGCAAGAAAAATCTCTTGCTTCAACTGTAGACAGAATGCTGTCCGAAAAGGACAAAACTTGGAAGCAGGTAAGTCGACAGCCTAGCCCTACCAAAACAGGGTAGGTAATTCCTGTTTTACAATTAATATCTGTCAGAGATACTGGGCCAAAAGGCTGAAGATAGACGCTCTACTGTATTGAGAGAGAATGGGGACCATCCAGCCAGCCAGTTGTCTGTCATTTCTTAGTTTTGGAAGCTGCTGGCTCTGCAGCACTGTATGTTGCAGCAGAATATATATATTCTTCCTGTATATTGATATATTTATCCTTCTCAGGTCTCTGATGTGGTTGAACACCAGATATAGTCCCACAGTTAAATTTTAAGTTGTTTAGGAACTAAAAAGATGTTCTAGGTCTAAGAAGATGTTTTTAAGTTGGTAATGTGATGGGGTGATGTTTGCATTCTAAATGTTAATTAACCTGCTCCCAGAATCTTGTTTGCTGTACATCAAGTAGTGCTGTGTTACCTTGCTTGTCTCTGATTAGTTAAATAAATGCTAAGGCCTAAGAATGGGCAAAGACAGAGGTAGGCGGGATTGCGGTGCTTGGACTTCTGAAGCAGAGAGGTTGATGGGTAGAAGAAGCCTCCAGAAGAAGGAGAAGAAGCCAGGAGCAAGAAAGAGGACACAAGACATGGGTTAGAGAAAAGAGCATCCATAAATATATAGAGAAGCCACATGACTTCTTATTACATGCCATCCTTTCAAATGGCATGAATAGAGACTTACAAATGTCTTTCTTCTGCTCAAAGAGCAAAAAATCTTCCTTAATTGATCTGTGTATCCTATACATCAAGGTATTTTTGTAATTATGGAACTATGTTACTTGTGAGAAATGATATATTTTCAGAACAAAGGGACCAGACACCAAAGAAGACAAGTAGCCCAGATGATCCAGCCTCACAGACTGCCTCAATAGCTGTTTCCTCAAATATCTGCATCCAGAACAACTTCAAAATGGCTTGCTAAGATGGTCTAGCCTCACAGACTCTTCCAACCAGGACTTCAGTAAAGACCTGAACTTTCTCATTCAAAGTTCAAGTTCAGACTACAAACTGCTCAGGACATTTAAATTGCTGAACACATAGAGACTGGACAACAAATGTTACTATTAACTTCCTGAATCATGTTTTCATTTTATTTGGGGCCCCAGACAGGTTTTCTACATCCCAATTCAGCAGGAAGCAATTTTAAGAGAGTGATGCCCCATTCCCAAAAAGTGGGGTGCATGATTCTTTCGTCATTTGATGTATTATAGATGTTGTTTAGGGGGATTGGTTACAAATTGTTAAATGGTCTTTGTAAGCAAGGTATAGCAGGTTAGATTCAAGAACTTTTTCTCCTTTGTCTTTTCTCTATCCTTCTTTCTCTTTTATATAGGAGGAGAAGACTTGAAAAGAAAAATAGGGGGAATATGGGTATATAATATAGAAATGATAAGATATAAGGGTAATTATTGAATCTGATCTGAAACTTAAAACTTGTTATTCTCAAAATAAGGTTATCTTTTGATACACTGGTATAGAATTTTGTATATTGATACAAAAATAAGGTTAATTTTTAATTTATTGGTATAGAATTTTACATTCTGACACACACACACACACACACACATATATATATATATATATATATATACTTCAACTCTTATATAAGGCATTTTGCCTATACAACTCATTTAAAAGTACAAGTTTACTTCCAATCCTTTTATTGGTTGCTAGTGCAATCTATTTAGGAAATTGGGTAATACAGGCTGATGGCTGGCCAGGCCAATCAAGTTCCTGGTCATGCCAAATACTAGTCTTAATTTATCACAAAAATATTCTTCCTAGGTTAAACAGATAATAAATGGTTACAAATATACAGTATGCCTGTTCAGATAGATACATAGATAGATGGATGATAGATAGATTTATAAATAAATAAATAGCTGTCTTCAAAACCCTCAGACGCATACAGAAAATGGCATTTTAAGATGTTTTTTATTGTTTTAAGAACTGTTTGACTTAAGACAGTCAGCTCCTGACAGCTCCCATTTGACTTGGAAGGAGACAATGAGCATCAAAAATCTCCATCAAGAGATAATTCCTCCTGGGCAGAAATACCCCTACTCTCTCAACAGACTATATACAGTCCAAAGATGGACCAGAGGTTAAATGCAGGTAAGTCAATGGTGTGATTCTGCAGAGACAGAGTGGGCAAAACTTTCTTATTTCCTGCTGCACAATTTAATCTGTGAGATAGGCTTGGCCTGAAGGCTGAAGATGATGCACTAACGGTATCGGGAGATGTTTGAGACTGTCTAGGCATCAAACTTTCATTTTTTTTTTCTTTTTTGGAAGCTGCTCTCCTGTGCTTCCTACTCACTTAAATAATAATTGTGTCCCTTCTTATGTCTTTGATGGGCTTGAAGATATAATAGATATAAAATTTCAATTGAAGTTGAGTTGTTTAGAATTTAAAACAGTATTTTCAAATCTAAATGAAATCTTTAAGTTTACAAATATATGATATGATAGAAAATATTTAGGTTCAGTACTTTAGACACACCAAGATAGATGATTTTTTCTTCTAAAAAACTGCCTGATACAAATAGGCTAAACATTACGTGTGTAACTTTTATATATGGTTTTCTTGATTGTTTCATATTTGTTCTTACTGTTTTCACTATATGAATTTTTAAAAATTAGCCTTTTTATTAGACAAAAGGAGGGATTGATAGGGTGATGTCATATATTCTAAATGTTAATTAACCTGCTCCCAGAAGCTTGCTTGCTATATATCAAGTAATGCTGTGTTACCTTGCTTGTCTCTGGTTAAATAAATGCTGAGGCCTGAGACTGCGCAAAGACAGAGGTATGTGGGACTAAGGTGCTCGGACTTCTGAAGCAGAGAGGTTGATGGGTAGAAGACTCCAGAAGAAGCCATAAGAAGGAAGAAGAATCCTCCAGAAGAAGAAAAGTAGAAGAAAACAGAGCAGGGAGGAGGAAGACACGATGTGGTAAATGGAAGAACCTCATCCCATGAGGCCTGGAACATCCACATAGCATGGAGAATAACAGTCTAAGGGGACGTATGTATACACTGGAATTTTATTTGGAGAATAGAATTAAGAGCTAACTTAGATGAACCAAGATTGCTCAATTCAGGCCAAAGCTTGATAAAATCAATTAGGTCTCTGTGTGCTCATTTATAATGGTGGGTTAAGGATTAATACCGACAACCAATTAACTTTATATAAACACTAGTAAATAATTTAATTAGCCATTTTTCTACAGTTAGGATGCAAATTAGGATGGAAACTGAGTTAGGTATCGAACTTTAAACTCATTGAGATAGATACATAATAGAATATTAGTATCAGTTGCCAAATAAGTATGGACTGGACATTAGGAATCTATGTTATACCTTATACTTTTCATAATTGTTGTCTAATCATTCTTATTGTTTTGTGTTGTATTTATTGTTATAAGAAAAAGAACCTTTTATTGGACTAAGAGGAAGAGGTGTTGGGGGAAAAAGATACACCTTAAATTAAAAAAAAAATACAAAAACAAACAAGCAGATAGGAGGGTGAGGGAGAAGAGAGTAGGAGGATGGGACCGGGAAGGGGAGGAGGGGGGGACTATGATTGAAATGTAACTTGAAGAAATAAACAAAAGTAAAAAAAATAATAATAAGAAGAAGAGTAATAACTGCTCAGTTCTTGTGTTGTGAAGCCTGTTTAACAAATAATATAATAGAGTGTCAATTATTTGGATGATAACTGGGTTAAGAGGTAAACTGTAAAACTAACACAATTATAAAAAGTTTACACTAACAATACTAATTATATGAATCTCTATTAATAATAATTCACAGAGGTTGGAAAGTAGAGACCAAAGGTGATGGTTAGCACGTGAGGAACAGCCTTCACAGGAGACAGCTTCAGTGAGACAGATAATTGGGGGAACAAAGGCTACTTAAACCTCTAGGAAGTGGGTGGAGGCTTTCGGGTTGAGTGTACCTCATTGGCGAGGACCAACGTGCTGGGAATGCCTTATTTGCATGAAGAGGAATTCTAGATGCTTGCTGGACATGATGTTACAAGTAGAGAGGAAATTTAACCTGTAACCTGGCTGCCAGGCTATGTGACCATCTCAAAGGTGGCAGAGGTGGAGGTCATAAAGCTATGTGAACTGGGACATGAAGGCCCAGGGCAGGGAGGGAGGAGTCCTACCCCTGCTGCTCTCAAGGCAATATTTTCAGGGTTTGGACACACCTTAGCCTCACTCTTGCTCCCGGCCAGCTCCCCAGGTCGCATGGCTCCCCAACCCCACATTATAATGGATATAGTATACAATAGATCAGGATAGCTATGGCTACAGTAGAAACTGACAAAGGCAGAAAGTAGAGGGATAATCTTACTAATCATGTTGACACTGGGTATCAATTACAATGAGCTCTCAAGTGAAGCCAGTGCTTTGCTCTCTTCTGCGAAGTCTGTCACATTTCTTGGAACAGGTTGTTCATGTGGTCAAAGATCACTGTACTAGCCTTAGTAAGATAAGTAAAGATAACATCTAAATCTCATCAAAAGTTGCAGCTCTGAAGCCCTGCAGAGCATGAAAACACCACAGGAAACTGAGGAAACTGCCCACACCTACTTCTCTAAATCTGAACCTTTGAGCACAATCCCTGTGCAATGGTTCCCGCCCTCCTCAAGAGCATGTAAACTAAGATAAAGTCTCATGTGCAGTCAGGACTGAGAGCCACTACACTATAGGCATTCTGAGACCTTTACCTGTCCTCTCGTTACTCTTCTCCTGCCCTACTTCTGCCACATTTATTACTAGTATGGAGAGCTACGAGGGCTGGAGAGACGGCTCAGTGGTTATCACAGGTTAAGAGTGCTTATGGCTCTTGCTGAGGAATCAGACTGGAGTCCCAGCACCCACACAGCTCCAGGGGATCCAACACCCTCTTCTGACCTCACTGGCACCAGGCACACATACACACATACATACATGCAGGCAAACACCCATACACAAAAAAATGAAAATAAATCTTCAAAAAATAAAAGGAAAAGAAAATTAAAGCTAGAGAAAGAAAACCAAAGCCCCAAGTCTGACTTGAGAAACAAAGAGGTTTTCTAGGTTACATCTGTGGCTTTAGGCCATTCAGTGAGAATTAGTGCATGTGAATGACTGGCCCAAAATCACAAGATGTAAAGTCGCATTCTCGGAATCCACTGCTCCTTTCTCAAGTCATGTAAGCATTTATTTGGGAGTTACAGTTCATCCTGATGCACAAGATTCCTTTAAGAACTGTAAGGAATTTCTCAAAAGGCAGCCTGTGACTTAAAGCCACCATGAAAGGTTATGCAGGCAGCAAGCACCATACGCTTGGCCTGGACAGGAGTCACATACACACCACATTCCTTTACTGTGATGTCAGCTCAAATAAAAAAGGTTGCTCTGCTATAGTTCCTTCTTACTTGACACACTGTTCATTCTACAGATCTGATTACTTCTTCAAACACCCAGGCGGGTAAAAGGTTAAGCCAGAGATAAACGCCTTAAGACCTAGATCAACAGGCACACAAAATTGTTTGATTTTACTTCATTTTTGCGAGATAATCCTACTATCCAGTTGAACTGAGACATAATTAGAGCAATTTACAGATACAGAACACTAATTATTTGCCAAAGACTGTGTTTGATCCCTTTAAAAACATTATGCCTGGGCTGGAGAGATGTACTGGTTGCTCTTCCAGAGGACACAGATTCAATTTCCAGCTCCCACAAGGCAGCTCACAACTGTTTGTAGCTCCAATTATCGGGGATCTGACAACTTCTTCTGGCATGTGTAGTCACCAGGCATGCACACAGGGCACAGTCATACATGAAGGCAAAATATCATACATGTAAAATTAAAAACAATTTAAGTATTATGCCATTAAAATCTCATAACAACACAGCCAAAATTTTTAAGGATAAAGTCAAGCTAATGTAAGGAAAATGATGTTACAAAATTTGTAGGAAAATGAAAAGAACTGAAAAATACTGTATTAAGCTAGGCAACCCAGACATAGACAGATGAGAACTGAATGTGCTCTCTCACGTGCGAACGCTGCTTCTACTGTTAAGTCTCTGTATTTAGGTGGTAGTAAGTGTGGATGGACCAGAAAATTTTCTTATGGAGCAATGACACTGGAAATAATAGGTGGGAAGAATACATATGATATGAAGTAGAATGTGGAATGCTAGAGATAGATGATTCAGTGTAACAGGAAGAGGGGGGAAAAGATAGGGGGAGATGGGGTAGTAGACTACTATCCACAACTAAGTATTATGACAGGGCAGTAGCAACATGCTACTTAGTGAACCAATGTTTGAAAGGAAGAAAGAGAAAAGGGGGAAAAGAAAATTCCAGGCCAAGTTATATAATCTATGGCTATAGAACTAATGAGTTGTGGAAAGGACATTCAAAACATCAATCAAGAATCCACCCATCATCCTGCTCTCTGCACTAGACCCCACCCATCATCATCCTGCTCTCTGCACTAGACCCCACCCATCATCATCCTGCTCTCTGCACTAGACCCCACCCATCATCATCCTGCTCTCTATACTAGACCCCACCCATCATCATCCTGCTCTCTGCACTAGACCCCACCCATCATCATCCTGCTCTCTATACTAGACCCCACCCATCATCATCCTGCTCTCTATACTAGACCCCACC
>CAJQZJ010031868.1:2280699-2320310 GCA_907164525.1 Lophiomys imhausi
CCCACCCATCATCATCCTGCTCTCTATACTAGACCCCACCCATCATCCTGCTCTCTCACTAGACCCCACCCATCATCCTGCTCTCTGCACTAGACCCCACCCATCATCATCCTGCTCTCTATACTAGACTCCACCCATCATCATGCTGCTCTCTGCACTAGACCCCACCCATCATCATCCTGCTCTCTGCACTAGACCCCACCCATCATCATGCTGCTCTCTGCACTAGACTCCACCCATCATCATCCTGCTCTCTATACTAGACCCCACCCATCATCATCCTTCTCTCTGCACTAGACCCCACCCATCATCCTGCTCTCTGCACTAGACCCCACCCATCATCATCCTGCTCTCTGCACTAGACCCCACCCATCATCATGCTGCTCTCTGCACTAGACCCCACCCATCATCATCCTGCTCTCTGCAGTAGACCCCACCCATCATCATCCTGCTCTCTGCAGTAGACCCCACCCATCATTCTGCTCTCTACACTAGACTTCTCTCTGCAAACTGCAGACTGCAGACTACTCTCTGCAGTAGACTCAGTCCATTATCCTGCTCTCTGCAGAGACCCCAAATAGCTCACTGTATAAAGGAGGTTGTAGTAAGTACTAGAGTTTCTCTGGTGAAACCAACCCAAGGGAAAGAGAACTCTAAAGACCATGAATTTTGCACTACCTCCTTCATGATAGATAATTTTCTTTTTTCAAGATTTAAAGTTTCTGGTTTCTGTTTCTTCCATTTTCTCTTCAAAGCTTTTTCTTGAAGTTCCCAGTGCACCAATGCTCTATTCTTTGACTTGTGTATCTCATGCCGGCGTACCTATAGAAAGGGAAAAACTGTAAAGAAATCTTTTTAGTAATAAAGAAGTCGCCTGCTCCTAAGTAAGATCACTTACCCTAGTTCACCACTTCTTTTTTTTTTTTTTTTTAAGTTCACCACTTCTTATTCCTTTCTGGTTCAACATGTGTGCATGTGAGTGTGTTCATGTGTGACATTCATAGCTAAAATTTTCATAGTATTCTAAGTTTTCAAAAATGATCTAAAAGAGAAGTATCTAGAACATAGAAGTTTATCTTAAAGACACAAAAACTAACTTCTATTTCATTTGTACAGACTACCAAAACCCCTAGGGTTCTTCAGTTCAGAGGTTAAAACTCATGCAATGAGTGCCATTATATCAACTAATAGTCAATACTGACACTTCACACTTGAGGTAGGGGGTACAAAATCCACCAAGGTCATCTCTGGCAAAGCACATCCCTTACACAATAACTGCATTGCTTCAAAGTCAGTGGTGCACTGTTTAGCTCTGAAGTGGCTTCATATGGAAGTGAGGTCACAGGTGATGTATATATCCAGGGAGGAGAGTCCCTGGGGCAGAGGAGCCAGGAGCCAGAGCTCCTAAAGAGTTGGAAGGAAGAGTCCACTGGGGTACGTGGCAGTAAAAGAAGATATTTGCTTTTACAAATATGCTAGTGCTCAGAATTGTAAATTTGAACAAAACTCGGGTCATCTACTGGAGATTTATTTAATCATGCAAACACACAAACTACCAAAAACTAGCAGTCAAGAATTGTGAACATGCAAATCAAAATCACAATGAGACAGTACTTTATACCCACCAGGAGAATTAAAATTTAAAAGGTGACAATAATGTTGTGTATAAACTGGAAGCTATACATGTGCTGGTGGAATTTAAATCATGTAAGCACTTTGGAAAACACTTTGGCAGTCATTCATAAAGTCCAGTTTGAAGACACATGACTAGCCACTCTACTCCAGATATACACACAACTGCCTGCATATGTTCACACACAGACATGTACATGAATGTCCACAAAGGCATTACTCATAATAGACAAGAAGCAGAAATAAACCAGATGTACGCTGACAAACAAATAAATCACATCTGGAATCTCCATTCAATGGAACATCATTTCAAAATAGTACAGAATGAAGTGAAGATACATATTATAACATGGATGAATTGTAAAATATGCTGGAAAAAAGAGGCTACAAATAACAGATCACATACTGCATTCTATCTGTAAGAGAAGTCAAGGCTAGGCAAATCCACAGAGATAGAAAGCAGATTAGTCACTGCTGTGGGCATCTAGCCAGGGCTACATGGCACACACCTGTCTTGAAAATAACAACAATGACAACAATAATAACAATAAAATGCTGAAGATATTTCTAGATAGGAAAGACAGACAGAGATCTATAGGTCAATTCTAGATAAGTGACGGGACTACAAACCAAAACTGTTCAGTAAAATCCTAACAGTGGCTGACAACCTTTAGTAAAATCAGAAATTCCTTAACATACACTTTTAGGTTTAATACAGATGTGAACAAGATTAAATAAAATTAAAAACTTCCAACAAGTGATGATGGTTTCTGTTCTGAAGACTAGAAGCCAGACCCCAAATTAAATATGAATCCAGGAGTTAACTTTCAGTTAAACTTACCAGATCTTCAGGAGTTGCTCGGTGAACTGTTAGATCATTCACAGTATTCTTTATAAAGAAAAAAAGAGTGAGCTTTTTAAAAGTATCCTCATACATTATTAACAGTTACTGAGTTTTAGTGGCTGAAAATTGATTCAAAATCCTAAGACCAAAAATCCTTTTTTTTTTCCAGAAACCAATATTGTCAATATAACATTAAAACAGATTACTTTAAGTATCTTCTAGAACATAGACTATTTTAGGTGTTATACAGGAAATAAAGCACTCTATTACTTTAAAATAAGGAATAAAACAGGTAGTGTATATTATGAGTAAACTTAACTGAAGCTGTAGTTCTCTGATGCTAGGATTCCAGGAGGCAATTGTAAAGTGTTTTAACAAAGAAAGTGTGTTCACTACAGCAAGTTGCAGGACTTTTTTGAGGTCCTGGTCTATCTCACTAAAACTCTAATTTGTGGAAGAAACTGGAAGTTATTACCCTTAATATGTGCACTCTTAAAAGGAGGAGAAAATATCCTGCTCTTCCCTCGAAGAGCAAAACCACGCCTAGAAACCCACCCGACCATGTTACAGGCTGAGCACCATCACACCACCACGTGACAAGAGGCACACCGCCCATTCTCCGGAATATGTTGCTTACTGTCCCAAGACTTACATCCCATTCTTGCTTCACCGCAGTCTTCTTCTTTACTTTCAGAGTCTTTCTTCCACCTCCCCGGGGACCAAAGCGATTCACTCTGACCAATGACATCTGGAAATATTATTTTTTTTAATAAAGACAAAAAAATAATTATGCATCGTGGGCAGGGGGACATCTAGGACAAAGTCACTCTCAAAATATCAGAAGAACGTAATCATGATGAAAGGAATAGGTTATTTAAATACTTGGTTTTCTCAATTAATAGTTTTTACAATTAATAATAAAATCAGTTTTACAGTTAATAGTAAAGTGAAACTTATAACCACAATAAAAAGATTTTAAATAACAAAACTTTTCGCTTAATAAAGAACTTTATAAATATAAAAATTATGAACTAAAACAGTTGTATCTTTGTCACCAGATACAAAGTTCACAATTAATAGAGAAAATGCCAGAGCTGGGTAACCCAAGGAAAGAAGTGGAGTTGTAAGCATGCTAACACATCCCTGCCACGCACGTGTGTGCTCACCTCAGGAGGAGTACATATTTTGGAGAACCTTAAGGTCTGATTCCACCTCTAATAAACCTTCACACAGCACTAAATGGAGGTGATTTTGTAAATTACCAGTATTAGCCTGGCAATCAAAATCGCCACGTGGAACTAAACATCATGAACAGTTAGGACAAGGCCTTGAAAACCAAGGTTTTTACAATCCATACATATGACTGCAAAAACAAAACAAAAAAAATATGCATGGCTTCTACATCAGAACCTCTTTACCTACTGTGGCAATCCAATATGAAAATACCTCTTACATTCTAAGAGACTGGAACTTTTGCTGGGCCTCACAGCCTGGGGTACTTAAAAGATTTCTATCTTACATGTACTCAAACAAACATGTCCTGTTTGTTTAATCTGCCTTTAAGAGAACAATGTAACAACAAACCTTACTTGCTTTGGATTTTCCGTGTAATTAAACTTTCGAAACCTAAACTAATGGCATAGCTATGATCATATATACCCTTCCATACCCTTGACGCAGAACAATGCTTGTGTATGTTTGCTGAAAGCTGAAAGCTGCAAATACAGAGTTTGAAAGCAACCTTTTACAATAAATAACCACTTTCGAATCCTGCTTGATAAACAACGGTGCTTGTAGTAGTTTGTTATGTGGGTTAGTTAGGATCATTTAGAGCCAGTGACTTAATGATTCCTTGTGAAACCTTTTAAAGATTCCTGTTAAGTATCCCATTCTTTCACCTATGTGATGCCTAACCCTAACCCCGGCTTCTGTGCTGTTCAGTAAACACAGAACAAAGCCTTTTGTTAGAGAAAGAAACGGACAGAGACAGACAAGCACACAAGACACACACTCACACACTGATAATTGCATACACAGACATACAGACTCCAGGACAGATTCACAAGACAGCCTTCAGGCAAGCACAGATTCAGACTCATACAAGAGAGGACAGAAGACACAGGGAGCATGAAGTAGAGAATTCAAATGTGTACTCGCTCTTGGTTAAATGATCCCAAGGGCAAGTGCTTTTCTCTTTCCTTAACGTGTTCATTCACTGTTGGTGACTCAGAGTCAATCACTAATGCATATATAATCCACACAACATTCTAAAATAATTACAGAACTTCCAGGCTAACCCTCATATTCCATACTAGCCTACAGTGCCATGTCATCGTGCCCCCCCACGCCTGTCTCTCCAAGACTAAACACAGTGTCCTGCACATGCGAGGCAAGGGTTCTACCCTTAAGCTACCCTTTCCCCTTTCACTAAGTACTTTTATAAAGTACTTTTATATTATAAAATAATTTACTGTAATAAAGATGCCTAAATTCCTGTGTCTCCCTAAAACAACATTCCTAGCTCTCTCTATTCTTTCTAGTTACATCTTACTCTTTAAACACATTATCTAATTTCAGAGCTTACAATCCAGCGAAGGAGGTACATCACAAATGGTGAGAAAAATGACAAGTTATTTTGTTTTGGCCTGGGGTCCTGAGCTCGCACTGATGCCCAGGTGTAAACTATGCCAGGCAAGTTCCCTCACACTGAGTTCTATGCTCAGACCAATAATGAAGACTTGCTTTCCCAGGATGAGGCCCTTTTATATTTACCTATTTCTATGTCAACCTTTAACATATGTATATATTAAGAATTTCATATTATTTTCACACTTGTACATAAAGTACTTTGATTAAATCACTCTCCAACTGCCCTCTCTTCTCCCCCAACTGGTCCCATTCCTCTTTACAAATAATCAAATAGCACCTTTCTACTTTCACATCTTTCTAAAATCTAGAGAAAACATGTAGTACTTATCTTTCTGAGTCTGGCATATTTCCACTTATCATAATTTCTACTTCCATTTTCCTACACATATGATTTCATTCTTCCTGTGGCTAAGTATCCCTTCCATATATACATTACACTTGTCCTTCTCTTTATCCATTTGTCTGTTGATGGACATACAGGCTTAATTCACAACTTTGCTATTTGGAACAGTGTCATAATAAACGGGGATGCTCAGGTACACCTGTAGTATCCTTATACTCCTTTGGGTATATATCCGGGAGCAGTAAAACTGGATCATAAGATGGTTATTCCTGGGTTGGGTTGTTTGTTGTTGTTTGTTTGTTTGTGTTTTTTTGTTTTAGTTTTGGATAATCTCAATACTGGTTGTAGCAATTACATTCCCAACAGTAACAGACAGGAGCTCCTTGTCAGCTCCCAATGTCCTCACTAGTATTTGTTGTTTTCTTAATGACAACAGCCATTCTGCTGAGATAGAATCTCACTGTAATTTTGATTTGTCTTTCACTGATGGCTGAAGATGTTGAACATTTTTGTTAAGAGAACTATTTGTGTGTGTATATACCACATGTCTGTGGGTGCCCGCAGAGGCCAGAAGAGGGTAAAGGGCTGGAGTTATGGGTGGCCATGAGCGACCCAACATGGGTACTGTGAACCAAACTCAAGTCTTCTAGAACAGTACATGTTCTTAACAACTCAGCCATCTGTCCAGCTCCTGAACATTTTTCTCATGTATTTATTGGTCATTTGTACTTGTTTCAAAAACTGTCTGTTCAATTTATTTGCACACTAATTAATCAATGTCTTCTGTTAGTGTTTAGTTTTTTAAAGTTTTATATTCTGAATATCAATGTCCTGTCAAATAAGTGAAATATACTAGGGACACAGAGGCTGTTCTTCACTCTTTGAGTTCCGAGTGGGCAGATTTTTAATAGGGCATAACACCATTTGTCAATTCTTTTATTGCATTTATTTACTTATCTCTGGGGGCAAAGAACATGCACAGTGCATGTATGAGGGCCAGAGAAAAACTTGCAGGAGTGGTTCCTATCCTCCTTCCACCATATGGTGTCAGGGACAAACTCGGGTGTTAGATTACGCACCGGGCCATCTCATCAGCCCATATTTGTCAACAGTCTCACACAGAAAGTCTTCGCCTGTGCCTGTATCTTGACGTGTTTCCCTGGTTTCCTCTAGGAAGATCATGTCTTACAATAAGGTCTCTGATCAATTCTGAACAGAAGTTTTACAAAGTGGGGAAGGATATGATTTCAGCTTTCTACATATAAACACAATCTTCTCAGCACCATCTGTCACCAACAATTAAGTTTTATGATGGCGATGGCAGTAAGCACCGTAGTGGAAGTAATGAAACATCAACTAAGAAAGTCTAAGTAAGTACTTACTATAAGCTAGACTGTTCTAAGCTCTTTGCACATATTAGTTTAATATAAGAGCTCCATGAAGTGGTTACTACTTTCACTCATTTTATAGATGAGAAAATTAAGGAACAAAGAGTTAACCACCTATGAAGTTCACTTGCAGAAGAAACATAACCATCATTTAACAAGACATGGAACAGGCAAAAGTCTAAATGAACCACTGCATTTACAGACAGTTATGCTCCAACATGAGCACCAAAACACTTCAATTCAAAGAGTATTGTTTTCAATATTCCTATGAAACAGTCAGGCTCCTACCTCATGTAGGGTATGAAAATAAGCTTAATATTAACTCATATATTAAAATGTGAGTGCTAAAATTATAGAACTCTTAGAACAAATCATGAGTATAAATAGCTGTGAACCTTAGGTCAAGCAACAGTTTCTGGAATATAGAGCCAAAAGCAAAGAAACCAAAATGTAGGAAGGGGAGTACAGTTCATGAAAAATGTTAAACATTGCACTCAAAGGTACAATAAAAAAAACTGAAAAGATAACTAATACAGTGGCAAAAGGTATTTGCAAGTCATTACTTTGTATCTAGAATATATAAAGAAACCTCATAACTGTACTATTCAAACAACCAAATTTAAAAATGGGCATCGGTCTTGAATAGTTATCTCCAAATAAGATAGTGCAAATGGTCAATTAGCACATAACAAGATGGTGAGACAGGGGCTGGTGAGATGGCTCAGTGGTTAAGAACCTTGTAGCTCTTCCTGAGAACCTGAGTTCATCTCCCACCACATACATGGTGGTTTACAATCAACCACCAGTAACTCCAGTTCCAGGGGATCTGATACCCTCTTTTAACCACCAAAGGCATCAGTCAGCACATGGTGCACACACATACGTGGAAGCAAAACATTCATACACATAAAATAAGATAAGCTTTTTTTTTTAATGATAAACATAATGGAATGCTGGCCAAAACCACTCTAGGGTGACTTTAATAAAAACTACAACAACAAAAGCAGGTATTGACAAGATCATGGAGAAATTGGAATCTTCATGTATTTATTTGTTGGTAAGAATGTAAATTTACACAGGCACTTTGGAAGACCAGTGGGAATTTACTCAAAAATTTAAACACCATTACCATGTGACCCAGCAACTCTCCCATATAAACACTTAAGAAAATTAAAAACATTAGTCCATACAAAACCTTGTAAGTGAATGTCCACAACACTGAAGTTAATAGACAAAAGTGGAAACATCTCAAAATTCCCATTAATTGATGACTGTATAAATATATGTGATATATCTATACAATGGGATGCTATTTGGCAATAAGGTATGAATTACTGACATACGATACAATGTGGATGAAGCTTGAGTATATTAACTGTTAGAAAGCTAAGCACTAAAGCTACATATCACATGATACCATTTGATCTAAGTCCACACTGAGCATATACACAGAAAAATAAGGTAAGCTAGATGCCTGGGGAGAGAGGAGTATAGTTTGTTTTTCCCTTGGGGTAGGAAGGAAAGATGAAAATTTTCTAGAATTGGCTGATTATGGTTGTACAACTGTGAATGTACTTATTTAAAGGATGGCGTTTATGGTACGTGAATTGTATATGAAACCTGTTGTTTTCTAAAATAAAGTATAGGAAATACAATATTGATTAAAGAAAGGAAGCCTAGTATATTTTAAACACTCACTTAGATATCCAATATACTATGCAGAAATACAAAATAGCAGTAAATCATTAGACAAATTATATATGCATAAAAAGTATATTAAGAAGATTTAATGGTACAGGACCTGAGTTCAGATCCATAGTACTCAAGCAAACCCCAGGAGGGCATGGCAGCCTGTAATCTTAGGGCTCAGGAGGACACACAGGCAATCCCCAAACTAGCTAGCTCTAGATTCAAGGGAGAGACCCTACTATAGTATTTAAGATAGACCCTACTACAGTATTTAAGATAACAGAGAAAAATGAACAAAGACACCTGATATCAACCTCTGACCTACACACACACACACAAACACACATACATCCATATATACCATAAGTACTTGCAAAAATAGTTAAATGTAAAAAAGCAAAATATAGAACAGCATGTATAAACTCACTGATGTTAATATTATATTATAATATTATATATGTGTGTGTGTATATATAAAATATGTATATATACATATGCATCGTTAATGAAGAGCTTTACCACTACTCCTACAACTCCATGAGACACACACTTGTATCTCAAAGCTCGAGAGACATCATGGTATAGTGGAGTCAAACTCCATGGATTCACTCTTGAGCTTTGTCACTAACTCTGAAATGAAACTGATTAAATATGTAAGCTGCTTGGAACCCCTGTCTGCCTCAGACATGCTAAGTCCTAGTTAAGGGTGTTGATGACATCAGTGACAATTATCAGTTCTTTTCTCAAGTGAATTAAATAAGGCTCAGAGAACACAATCACGTAGCTTAAAGTGACACAAATAATAAAGAAGAGAGTAAGGAACTGACAGAGTGACTGACTTTAAAGTACATGCTAGGAAACTACAAACAATGGATTAACTGCTTGGTTCAAAACATGCAATTCTTTAAAAGAGCGGGAATTTCTACTTCAAATTATATTTAAATTACTACATTTTTTCATAAGCTAAAACTCTACCAGCCTCAACCCTGAAAACAGTCATGAATCTGAAGTATACAAAAGCTTATGAATAGCTACAAATGGGGTCAAAAGGTCCATGTGCCTGCTTCCCTCCAAAAAGCAGTGACAGAAACTTAGGAAAATAAGCAGTGTTTTGGAATCATAAGAGAGTCTAGAGATATTTTTGTTTCGTTTCATTTTTTCCAGACAGGGTCTCTCTGTTTAACAGAGTCTACAGGTACTTTAATGACAGTAAATAAATCCACACACCATGAACTGGGACCAGTGTGGAGGAAATGTGGACTGTTAGCTGCTTCCTCAAGGCTAAGATTACAAAACTGTTCTTATTTCTCAGGCCCTTTCTAGATATGCATACTCATGCACAGACCTCTTCCTTGGCTTCAGCCATTCTTCTTCTGCTATTTCACCTACTCTTTTCTGTTTTCCTTCACAGGCTATGTTGGCCTCTTCTCACATAAAACTTCACCAAGGACCCCATCTAGTTCCACCCCAGTCCTCTTGTCTTCTCCCTCTTAGACGAGTCCGCTCACCCCGGGAATCTGGCTACAGACCACGCACTGATGAGCAACAGCAGCAAATGAGTCTGGTAATGTGCCAATGTTCGCTGAGCTTGCTTTCTAGATCGCCAAGAGGTTCAGAGCTCCCCTCGGTGATCCTGCTGAAACCTCTGAGGAGAGCTATACATACACTGGGTATGCAAACATAGTGAGTAAATCAGTTTCAAATTAATGTTTCGTAGCCATCCTTAAAACATCAGTCATTCTGTGGATTCACTGCCTCTCTCAAATACCTCAGGGACTATACTAAAATGCAGTTTACTGTGCACATCCCTCCTAAGCCTCCGCTTCTAGATACCTGCTTGACTCAGTAATTAAACTTAAGAGAATTGCCATCCTTGTTGGACCAGCCGAAAGCTTGAGCATCATCTCTGGTTCCTCATCTCTGGTTCCTTGTTGTCTCTTTGTCAGCTACACAACACAATCTATAAATCCTTCTTGAAATACCCCTCCCATCCTTCCACTCTTCTCCATTTCTACGAGGAACAATTTTGTACAGCCTGTTATTAGTTTTCCTATAGGTTTTCTTTTTCATTCATTCATTCCACTCCAACTCATCAAATAACTGAAAATACTTGCTAAGAGCCAGACACCAAGTAAAGCAAAGACAGAAATAGCCTATGCCCTCACGATGGTGGGTTTCTCAAAAGACCATAACTAAACGACTTGTTACAATAGAAAAAGTAATTGTTTGTGTCAAGGAGTACCTAATCTACAATACACAAGAAGGAAAGCTGCCTACTCTCCTTAATTCCCTCCACAAAGTCGGGGCTGAACGGAAAGAAAATGTTCTATGCAGGGAGGATGGAGCATTTGTGTTCAGTCTGAGTAGCATCGCCTGGAAAGGGTGACAGGCTAGACAACAGTCTAGAACCATGCTGGGGTCACAGCAATTTGATCATTATACGAAAGACCACATAGGAAACCCCTGCAGGCTTTTAAAGAGGGATGGTGGAATCCCACCAGATTTACTTTAACTAGTATGAAAACAAACTGGAGGCCAACAAGAACACTGTCCTTGCCATCAATTTTACCCAGCTACAAGGATACAGACCTTAAAGTTTTACTTTCTCGTAAGATCTTAATGGAGCCCACTGTAAAGAAGAATCTCCAACCGCAAAAGAGCTTCTCTTCGTGTGGCCCAACTGATTTGTCTTTCCAGTTTTCCCTCCCACACATCCTAAAACCAAGTCCTGACCTTCACATGCAGTGCCAAGCACCGTTAGGGACAACTTTACACTTTTTACTCCTTATCTCAAGCCTACCTCAATCTCTCAAGCGGCCCTTTCTTTGAAACCCTGTCCTTTTAAGCCGCCTAACTTAAAGGACACACCGTGTCCCAACACCCTGATTACTTTGCACTTCTTTGCTGGTCAATAAACACTGGGAATACCCAACAACAGCCTGGGGATTTCTACCGCCGCACAGTGCGGGACCACGGTGCGCATGCGCGCAGGGTCGGCCGTCCCGCAAAGAGAGAACCCGGAACCGCACTCTGGCTCTGCGAGGAAACAGCCCCCTGGCCCTGAATGATGAGGACGCCCACCCAGGCGCCGCGATCCCCGGGAGACGGAGGCTCCGACCGCTTCTCCTCGCCCTATGCGCGTACATCAGGCCTGCCCCCCTTCACCTAACCTGCCTTGCAGCTGGCCGAGTGCCGCCTCCACCCCGACTAAAAAACTTCAGCCTCCAAAACCCGCACAGGGAAACGCGGAAAGCTGCTTCCGGGCTGTTGCCTGGGTGACCGGAGCCCCGCCCCCACGCCTTTGCGTATATCCGGCGAGGACTTGAGAGGCGTGCCGGAGCTGGTGCAGTTGTAGGGCTAGGGTCACGTTTTCGCTTGTCTGTTTTCTTCCGGGAAGCGCTCTGCCGTTCTCACCCAAAGAACTGAGGGGCGCTCACATCATAAGCCTGGAGAGGTCTCCAAAGAAACGCTGCTCTGTACGCCAGACTACGCATACCGGACTTACTTGTCTTCACTTTTGTTCATTTTCTTAAAAATATTTTTTACCACCTACCTGTGTGCCAAAATACGCTAGGTTCATCGGGAACTGAAAACAGACCCTGCCCTCAGGAGGTTTACGGCACCGTAGCAGAAATCTGTGGATGACAGAAACGTGTACGGTGAAAACAGTGTCTAATCCTAAGAAGGAATTGTACAAACTAGATACTCCCCTTAAAGGAATCTTTCTATTTCCCAGGAGAGCTGGAATGTATGGGTGTAGACCATCAAAGAAGAAGGAGCATTTCTTACACAGGGAATTGCCTGCGCAAGGATGTATGTCAGATTGCAATGGATGAGTGACGTTGAGAAAACTTGGTGGTTGTGCTTGCTGGACTGGAGCCAGGATGTGCGTTAACTTCGCAGGTCATGTTAAGGACTTTACAATGAACTTATACTCTTGATAACTTACTTTGTAGGCCCTGGCCTGCTATTTTGGTAATAATAAGCTACACATGGATCAACAGGTGTATATTCAGTGTCATCTATGTGCAAGGAACTGCCTTCTGAGAGTTTCCACTCTGATTTGATGTGGGTTTGTTAGTCTAGGTAATCGTAGTCATTCCTTCCTCTCTGACTTGTAGTCACTTGGCAAGTTACCAGCACTGGCTCTAAGTCCTTGCACTGTTGTAGCTGCACATGTAAGACAAACGCCCATGCTGACTTGAGATTTGTGCCCACCAATCCTAGGTAGGCCCCTACAGTTGATTGAACATCTTGTTACAGGTCTCTGCTCCATTAGTTCTCTCACTTCCCTAGGTGACAGTGGTATACTTTCTTATTTATCTCCTTCTCTAACCTCATGCCACCCTATGGACTTGATTTTTTTTCCATTTATTTATTTAATCACTTTACAGCTTAGTCGAAGACCCCTCCCTTCTCTCTTCCCAGTCCCACCTTCACATCCCACTCCTCTTTTCCTCTCCTCAGAGAAGGGGAGGGCCCTTTGAGTACCAATCCACCCTGGCACATCAAGTAACAGCAGGAGTAAGCACTTCCTCTCCCACTGAGGCCAGAGAAGTCAGCCCAGATATGGGAAAAGGAACCAAAAGCAGGCAACAAAGTCAGAGGCAGACCCTGCTCCATTTGTTAGGGAACCTACATTAAGAACAAGCTACATATATGTGTAGGGGGCAGAAGTCCAGCCTATGCATGTTCTTTGGTTGGTGGTTCAGTCTCTGTGAGTCCCCATGGGCCCAGGTTAGTTGACTCTGTAGGTCTTCTTGTGGTTTCCTTGACCCCTTCAACTCCCTCAATGGTTCCTCCCTCAGAGGCAGCTTCTGTTAGTAAAGTTTCTTTTAAAATTATGCTCCTTAGCTAAACATGGGCGTCCACACCTTTAATCCCAGTACCACCACCCTGACACATCAAGTTGCTACAGGACTAGGCACATCCATCCTCTCCCACTGAGGCCAGGCAAGGCAGTCCAGTTAGGGTAATGGGACCCACAGGCAGTCAAACAGAATCAGAAACAGCACCTACTCCAATTGTTGTGAGACCCACATGAAGACCAGGCTGCTCACCTGCTACATGTGTGTAAGGGGACTAGGTCCAGCCTTTGCATGCTCTTTGATTGGTTGTTCAGTCTCTGTGAGTTCTCATGGTCCAGATTAGTTGACTCTGGAGGTCTTCTTGTAGAGAGTCCTTACTTAATCTCTCCTGCTCCCTCAGTCCTTCCCTAACTCTTCCACAAGACTCCTCAAGCTCTGTCTAATGTTTGGCTGTCAGTCTCAGCATGTTTTGATCAGCTGCTGGGTGGAGCCTCTCAGAGGACAGATATGCTAGGCTCCTGTCTGTCAGCATAACAGAGTATCATTAATAGTGCCAGAGGTTGGTTTCCAATCATGAGATGGGTCTCAGGTTGGGTCAATCATTGGTTAACCATTCCCTCTTTCTCTGCTCCATCTTTGTCCCTGAACTACTTCTTGTAGGCAGGACAAATTTTGGGTCAAAGGTTTTTGTGGGTGGGATAGTGTCCTCCACTGGGAGTCCTGCCTGGCTACAGGAGGTGGGCACTTCAGGCTCCATATCCTCCACTGCTAGGAGTATCAGCTAGGGCCACCCCCCGTATACTCCCTGGAGCCTCCCCTCCCATGTCTCTGGCACTTCTTCCCCCACCTCCCCCCCCCTTCCCCACAGATTTCTATTCTCTCTCCTGGCCCACTCTCTCTATACCTGATCTTCCTATTCCCCTCCCCATCCCCTCCTCCTTAAGTTTCCTCCCTCCATTCACCTCCAATGTCTATTTTATTTAACTTTCTGAGTGAGATTCAAGCATCCTTCCTTGGGCCCTCCTCCTTACTTAGCTTCTTTGGGTCTGTAGATTGTAGCATGCCTTTCTTGTATATTATGGCTAGTATCCACTTATAAGTGAGTAAATATCATGTGTATCCTTTTGGGTCTTAGTTACCTCACTCAGAATGATATCTTCTAGTTCCATCCATTTGCCTACAAAGTTCATGATGTCCTTGTTTTTAATAGCAGAGTAGTATTCCATTGTGTAGATGTACCACATTTTCTTTATCCATTCTTCAATTGAGGGACATCTGAGTTGTTTCCAGTTTCTGACTATTATGAATAAAGTTGCTATGAATATAGTTGAGCAAATATCCATGTGATATAGTGGAGCATCTTTTGGGTATATGCTCACGAGTGGTACAGGTGGGTCTTACGGTAGAACTATTCCCAGTTTACTGAGAAATCACCAAATTTATTTCCAAAGTGGTTGTACAAGTTTGTAATCCCACCAGCAATGGAGGACTGTTTTCCTTATTCCACATCCTCACCAGCATGTGCTGTTGCTTGAATTTTTTATCTGAGCCATTCTGACGGATATAAGATGGAATCTCAGAGTCATTTTGATTTGCATTTCCCTGATGGCTAAGGATGTTGAACATTTCTTTAGGTGTTTCTCAGCCAATAGAGATTCCTCTCTTGAGCATTCTCTGTTTAGCTCTGTACCCCATTCTTAAATTGGGTTGTTTGGTTTGTTTGTGTCTACTTTCTTGAGTTCTTATATATTTTGGATGTTAAACCTCTGTCTGATGTAGGATTGGTGAAGATCTGTTCCTAATCTGTAGGCTGCCATTTTCTCCTATTGACAGTCTTTTGTCTTACAGAAACTTTTCAGTTTTATGAGGTTCTATTTATTAATTATCTTAGTGCCTGACCTGTTGGTGTTCTGTTCAGGAAGCTGTCTCCTATATCAATGTGTTCAAGGCTATTCCCTACTTTCTCTTCAATTATATTTAGTGTATCCGGTTTTATGTTGAGGTCTTTAATCCACTTGGACTTGAGTTTTGTGCACAGTGATACATATGTATCTATTTGCATTCTTTCTTCTACATGCAGACATCCAGTTAGACCAGCAGCACCATTTGTTGAAGATGCTTTGTTTTTTCTATGGTATGGTTTTGGCTTCTTTGTCAAAAATCAAGTGTTTGTTGGTGTGTAGGTTTATTTCTGGGTGTTTTATTTGATTCTATTGATCAACTTGTCTGTGTCTGTGCCAGCCCCAGGCTGTTTTTATTACTATTGCTCTGTAGTACAGCTTGAAATCAGGGATGGTGATACCTCCAGAAATTTTTTTATTCTACAGGATTATTTTAGTTATCCTGAATTTTTTTTGTTTTTTCATATGAAATTAAGAATTGTTCTTTCAAGTTCTATAAAAAATTAGGTTGGCATTTTGATGGGGATTGCATTGAATCTACAGATTGCTTTTGGTAAGATGGCCATTTTTACTATGTTAATCCTAGTGATCCATGAGCATGGAGGATCTTTCCATTTTTCTGATATCTTCTTCAATTTCTTTCTTCAGAGACTTGAAGTTCTTATCATATAGGTCTTTCACTTGCTTAGTTAGAGTTACACCAAAATATTTTATATTATTTGTGGCTATTGTGAAGGGTGTTGTTCCCTAATTTCTTTCTCAGCTTATTTATCGTTTGTATAAAGAAGGGCTACTGATTTTTTGAATTAATTTTTATCCAGCCACTTTGCTGAAGGTGTTTATCAGCTGTAGGAGTTCTCTGAAGGAATTTTGGGTGTCACATATGTATACTATCAAATCATCTTCAAATAGCAAGACTTTGACTTCCTCCTTTCCAATTTCTATCCCCTTGATCTCCTTTAGTTGTCTTATTGCTCCCATTAGAACTCCAAGTACCACATTGAAGAGATGTAGAGTGGGTAACCTTGTCTTGTCCCTGATTTTAATGAAATTACTTTGAGCTTCTCTGTGTTTAATTTGATGTTGGCTGTAGGCTTGCTGCATATTGTCTTTATTATGTTTAGGGATTGGCCTTGCATCCCTGATCTCTCCAATTCTTTTAACATGAAGAGTGTTGGATTTTGTCAAAGACTTTTTCAGCATCTAATGAGATGATCATGTAGGTTTTTTTTTCTTTCAGCTTGTTTATATGGTGGATTACATTGATGGAGATATAAACTTGAACATATATCTAAACTTGAAGATATAAATTTGAATATAAGTTACATGAATCTCTGGTTAATTTGGAAGGAAAACCAATAGGGAAAATATCAGTTGTGGCCAAATTCTGACCATTAAGAGCAGGATACTGCAGAAATTGCTATTGTCATCTATGGTCTAGCTGTTGAGCATTTGAACATTTAATCTATCAGCTCCTTTGTTTGCTTTATTCTCTTGCTTGGAAGAGCTTGTCCATAGTCAACTATATTACAGTATGTAACCTTCATTCTTTGTTCTCATCATGATTATGTCATGAGCAAGAGCAACTACACAGAAGCTTTTAAGACACTCATGCTATTACATGCTGCAGATAGCAGACATGATTTAATGTTTTTACTTGCTTGGGTTGAATCTTGATTTGTCCTACTTCTTCTTTCCATGCCTGAATTTGAAATAATAATGCTTATTCCATGCCATCATATAATAGAAGTACATAATTTTCTTTCTGATTTTTCAGGGGCTCACATTTAGGAGACTTTGAACTTGAGCTTTTGAACAATGTTGGAACTGTTAAAATCATGGGAACTCTTAGAGATGGCATATGTGCATTTTGTACTATGAGGTGGAGGACAGAGGTAAAATATTGTGGTTCCCCCTAACAGTTTGTATACAAGAAGTGTGGTCCCCATCTTGGGGTGCCACTGAAGACATGACTGGATCCTGAGGACTCTGATATATTTAATGTACTAATCCCTCGATTGTATTAGAACATGAGGTATTATTGGGAGATCGGATAAAATTGGAGAAAGTGGACCACTGGCAGCATGCACTGGGAAGATATACCACCTCCCTTGACCCTTTATCTCTGTGCTTCCTGCCTCCCATGGTGAGGCACCTGCCACTACATTCTGTCTCATCTCAGGCTCAAAATCGCAGAGCTAGCCTGGTTTGGACTGCAACCTCTTAAAAGTAAGCCAAGTAAACCTTTTCTTCATTTTAATTGTTTATCTCAGGTATGTCACAGTAACAAAATTCTGACAAACACAGTCTCCATTAGTCTTCTGCAGATGGTAGATATTTGGCCTGTCAACCCTTAAATGCTGTTGAATTAAAATTTAGAGCTACTTGACTTCTGATATCAGATTTTAGTAATTGGTTCTTAGGAGAATGTAACGAGCAAAGAGACAAACTCATGTGTTTGTCATTGATCATGTAAGTGTAATGTAACTGACCCTGGTGTAAGTCCCACACATCTCATTTGATAGAGCTGGAATAGTCCACTGGCTTTTATCCTGGTGGTCTGGTAATACATAACACATCCTACAAATAGTAAGATTGGTTTGAGTGACCTTAGTGTTTGGGATAATCTGATAACTGAGCTAGAATATAGGCTTTAATTTTAACAGTGTAGTAAGAAGCAGGAAAGAGTTAGAGGGGGGCCATTAATTAGAATAACCAATGGCTTGTGATAAACTATAAGAACAAACTTCAATAAGCTTGCTACAAGCAAGAGACCCTCTCTCAAAGAGCAAAAAAGAAGTTCTTGCATCTCTGAGGACACACTCTTGAGGTTTTTTGTAGATGTTCACCATCATCTCTTTCTCCCATTTTCTTCCCAGTCACAAGGTGTGCCATTCACTTTCCTGCATGGTCTTCACTATTACCATCCACTGTGGCCACCAAAGGCCCAAAACTATGAATCTGCCAGATCTCAAACGAGAGCCTCTAAAACTGTAAGCAAAAACAATATTTGTATGTCATCTCAGGCACTTCATTAAAGAAATACAAAGCTAAATGCAGTTGTGAAACAAGAAGTCAATGATGGCTTTCTGGAGTTTCACTGCTAGATTTCTTGATGACATTACCTGGTACGAGTCCTTCCAATGAGGCACAAGAACAGTTTTGTGAAGCTACCTGACTGATGATCATGTAGACAGAGCCCCTTTAAGAATTGTAGGGAGGTGGCCTAAACTTGTTAATGAAAAGGCTGGGTCCAGTATATGAGACCACTGCAGTAATTTGCTAAATCTGCACACACCAGAGTCTAATATTAAGGGAGAAATCTCTAAATGCACAGGCATACTGGTTCCTAGAAGGACAGCCAGAATGCCCTCAAGGGAATTGGACCATATGGCCACGAGAACCAGCGCTATGGAAGTTTGTAGTCATGGCTACATACTTATCAGGGAGGAATAAGAGCTTACAAAGTTATTTCATGACAGTGCTGGTAAACTGTGCCCCTGAATCACTCGTACAACAGTTGATATGCCCCAGATTAGAGACACAAAGTCAAGCAGCTGGAGAGTTTCAGCCTGAAGTCACTTAGCATACCCTTCATAAAAAGAGATAAATCCAATCCAAAGGAGGTAAAGGATTCCCCAGGATCTAGTTCTTGACCATACCTCACCTTTACAAGTTTTCTAGAATTATTGTATTCACAAGGACCTCTTACCCCATAAATAATTTTTTAAAATGTTTTCCTAGCACCATGTCCAGGTAGCTCACAAATCCCTGTAACTCCAGCTCCAAGGACATCTGATACCACCTTCTGGCCTCCATGGGATCACACTCATGAGATCACACCATTTACACACATATACATACATGTAATTAAAATAAATAAAAGTCTCAATTTAAAAATTCTTAACGTAGCCAGGCATGGTGGTGCATACCTTTAACCCCAGTACTGGGGAGGCAGAGGCAGGCAGATCTCTGTGATTTCAAGGCCAACCTGGTCTACAGAGTGAATCAAGTACAGCCAAGGCAGAGAAACCCTGTCCCGGAAAAAAAAAAAAAAACAGAAACAAAAACAAAAAATTCTTAGCTTATTCATTTCTCTGTGTGTATTTGTGGCTGGTTTTTTGTGATATAATATTGTTATCTAGCCCAGGCTGCCCTCAAAGTTTTTGTTTCTCATGCCTCAGCCTCTTTGGATTACAAGTGTGAGCCACCACACCCACCTTCTCTCGTATTTCTGATAAGAGTCCTAGCAGAGGTGAGAAAAACATTTTTTCTCTACTACTTCAGAAGTAAACTTGCTATCTGCTACATATTTACTCCCTGATCTTTAAAGGGGGAAAAAAGCTTTAAAGATTCTGCAGTCTGAACTGGTTTTGCCTCATCGATAGGAATATATTTCAACAAAAGCTTGTGTAGTGACAGCATTTTCATAGCTCATAAATCTCCAATTTCACCTTTGAGGTATGATTCATCATCAAATGATAAGGAAACTCTCAGTGCGAGCTACTGAGAAATCTGAATAAGGGTTCTCTATAAAGCAAAGACATTCATGAGGTTCCCCTTCTATTGGGAGCTTTCAAAAGATACAAGTTTCCTCCCTCCATCAAGGCTGTCCTGGAGGCAAACATTTGGCTAGGATGTATGTGTGTAGCTGCCTATCCTTACCCAGGGGTCTTTTCAATGGTACAATTTTTCATGCATTGTCCATATTACAGGGATTCTTTAGCTTTGTGGCTTCCTGTCAGTTACCTGAGAGACTTCCTGTTGGCATCTGAGAGACTTCCTGTTGGTAGAGCTGCCTCTGAGTCACCCATGCTCCTCTGAGAACTCCACCAAACCCTTCAGCAAGCCAGACTTGGACTAAACCCTGTCTTGGTCTGTTGAAGTAAGTCCTCTCTGTCTGTGGTAAAGAAGCACCTCTTTACATATGCCCAGACAAAAAGTCACATCACATCATTGAATATAAAGCACCCACTTGTAAGCCTGAGGCTTTAACTCTGCTTCAAGAGATATCAAGGAAGTTGGATGACCGTTTGATAGGATCTATCTGAACTTTCATAGACTCTGCTCCTGACCCAAACCCACAGGGTTAAGGGACCCTCCCTAACATGGAGGTATCAAGTGGAAGAACTGGGAATAAGAAATAAAGAAGACAAAAGCAATATCTGGAACCAGGGGGTCTTGCCTAAGCTGATGACTTATGCCAATCAAGTTTATTAAGAAGTGCAGCATCTTATATACTATTTGCGAGGGAGGGCGGGGGTTGATGGACAATGCTAGCAGAGAGCTAAATCAGACATGTTGGCAAAGAGAACACATGATACCCCAGACACAGTTGTCTAAGGACTGATAACCACAGCCCAGGGGGAATATTTGGCTCCTCAGAAACTGCCACCTTGACTCCTTCATGGCAACTGGCTCCAGCCTTAGACTAGCTTGGCTAAGTCTACGCCTGGATGAGGACACAGAAATAAAGTTCCCTTTGTCCTTTTATGAGGGCCTTGGAGAAGGTCTCAGATTGCTCTGACTTTCCATATGCTCCAACTTTTCCTATGTCAGCGTAATTTTTAACCTATGGAGAATCAGGCAGAGTGCCAAGATTTTTATCTGAGGTATGCATCAAATGTGGATCATGGAGACATGATCCAGAGTTAAGAGCACTGACTTCTCTTCTAGTGGATCTGGGTTTGATTTCCAGCACCCACATGGTGGCACATGACTATCTGTAACTCCTGTCCCTTGGAATCTGATGCTCTCTCTGGCCTCCATGGGCAACAAGCATATATGTTGTGCATAGACACACATGCAGTCAAAACACCTATACATGTAAAATAATAAAATTTAGTGGATGTAAGCGTGCGTGCGTGCGTGCGTGTGTGTGTGTGTGTGTGTGTGTGTGTGTGTGTGTGTTGAAAGCAAATGTGCACACAGAGTAAGAAGAAATTCAATTATGGAAAGAATTCTTTGAAACCTCACAAAATAGCCCCTGGTGTATGTGTAATACTATCATTCCATTTGCAAAGCATAACTCTGTGTAAAATTTATAGACATGAGATTACAGAGTCATTAAGGATGCTTTTCAGTGAAGAATGCAAAGTTTCCAAGCTAAGATATAATGAAAATTTGTGGTTATTTCAAATAGTTATCCCCTTTGTGCTCTATCTAATTCAAGGAAAAAGAAGAACATGGAAATGTTTACTATAGAAATATTAGAGGTCTCAATGCACTTTATAATATATCCCAATAATAAATTTATTTCAATTATATCTATATTGTTAATTTGGTTCTTTGTTTTCATTAGTGAATAATGACTCAAATAATTCTTTAATTTTTTAGATTTTTATTTTATTTATTAATTTATGTATGTGTTTATCCTGAATGTATGTCTGTGTACCAGGTACATGCCTGGTGCTTGAAGAGGCCAGAAGAGGGTGTCAGATCTCCTGGAATCAGAGTTACAGACATTGTAAACTGCCATGTGAGTGCTGGAAATTGAACATGGATCCTCTGAAGAACAGCCAGCAAGTGCCCTCAAGTGCTAAGGCATCTCTCCAGCCCCAACTTATTTATTTTTATTTTAGGTGTGTATGTGCTTTTTCTTGCATGTATGTATTTGTACAATGTGTGTGCCTGGCACCCACAGAGGTCTAAGAGAACATCAGATCCCTTGAAACTGGAGTTGCAGACGGTTGTGATCCAGCATGTGGGTGCCGGGAATGGAACCAAGTTACTCTCCCAGAGCGACAAGTACCCTCCGCCGCTGAGTCTTCTCTTCAGTCCCAAATTCAAATAAGTCCTAGTGGAAATGTGTACAGCATGTCTTTGCCGGGACTTTAACCTACTTTTGTTTTTGTGTGTTTTATTTCATCTAAGTTCAGTTTGACCGTGAAAAGAAAAATCCTGTAGGCTCATTTCTGGAAGGGTCCAATGAGCTTCCGCCACCCAGGATTAGCATCTGGGGTTCTAAGCAGTGTATGTACAAGATGATAAACGTCAGTGCCTTAGTTTCTTTTCCTGTCACTGTGATTAAAAACACCCTGACAGAAACAACTTAAGGGATAAAAGGCTTACTCTGGTTCACAGTTCCAGGATTCAGTCCATCATGACACACAAGTCGCGACAGAAGGGGCGTGAAACAGCCAGTCACACCACACTCGAAATCGGTAAACGGGCAAAGACGAATGCACTCTAGTACCCAGCACACGTTTTCCTTTACACATTCCAGAACCCACATTCAGAGAACAATCTTGCCCACCACAGATATCTGTCTTCCCACAATCCACTAATGTAATCAAGATAATTCGCCAGAGGCATGCTCAGAGGCCAATGCCCTCGGTGAACCTAGACCCTATCAAGCTGACGACGAACACAAAGCACCACAGTGAGGAACTCCTGGGTCACACACACCTGAAGGAGTTCAGGTTTTTCTATGCATACTCACTCCTCTGCACTGCTGGGAGTTCTTCAAGTACAAGTCTTAGTTGATCTTGAGTGTGAGGTCTGAATTCTACAGTTGCCTGCATGCCTGACTTAGGAATGCCAGGGCCCCATAGAAGCAGATGGCATTGGGTATTTTAAGAGTGTTGTTGGGGGAAAGGCAATAAGCTTGGGGAAGGGAGAGAAAAGAAAGGAGGGAGAGGAAGAACATCAACCAAAAAGATAAAGGAGGAAAGGGACATGACGTAGAGTCAAGTGGGGACCACGAGGAGTAGAGAGTACTGTGCAATGGCTCTTATTTTGGTGTTAAATTGGTCAAGTTGATCATTGGCTACTTATCTAAAGAATCTTTTAGCAAAGCAATTCGTGTATGAGGTTTTCACCTGGATGCCTCTACACTGGATGGTCTCATATGATGGAGGACACTATGACGGGGATTGTTCATGGAGGCCACAAGAGTTATTTAACACCACAGTGTGACAGCTACTCAGCAGCACACTGGGGACTCTGAGCCTAGAGACAGACAATATGGTAAGGACTCTGAAAATAAGAATTCAGGGCCAGTGTGGCAGAAATGGGGATCTCTTCTTGTATGTAGCTGAGGATGGGGGAACTATCACAACACAAACCTGCAGCCCAACTCTCTGATTCCCAGCAAAGAGGCAAGGGAGGTGGGGGAGACCAATATCCTCCTTTGATGTAAACACACCTTCCAGAGAGAATCCTGGCACCTGGAGGTCTATTAGCTGGGGACTCGGGGACAGTGTCCTGGTAGGGTGCCTTTCACTACCTATGTGCAGGAAACCATGTCGTTGACCTGGTCTAGATGCCTGGAGAGGCATTCATTAGAGGTTTTTCAGGTTAGAGTGCATGGTTCCTGGTGCATAAAGTGTCTTCAAGTTCCTAAGTGGCCAACATACTTCCACAGGCAGTGAAGTTGTCTGGCTGCTTTATGTTTCTCTGTGATGTTCCCTTAGTAATTAAGGAAGCATGGAAGCTTGACGGGACAATTAGGCTTAGGCACTAATCTTGTGTACCCTGTATGGCTTGCAAAGTTAACAATATCCTGGCAAATACAATTGTATTGATCCTGGCAGTTGCCATTATATTCTGTTTCTTAAAATGGTATAGAAAATCTGATTGCTCTCAGTAAAATTGCCACAGCCTTCGTTATACTGTGGCCCCTCCAACCAGCCTGATTTAATTCCTTGAGGCTATTTCAGGTGATGTTGGCCTGTAAGTAAACACAGGTTCTTACCCCTATGAAAGAGAAAGAGCTGCTGCAAAGCACTGTGTCATGGGCAGCCATTAGGCACACCCTTAATTCCAGCACTCAGAAGGCAGAGACAGGTACATCTCTGTGAGTTCAAGGCCAACCTGGTCTCCAAAGTGAGTTTCAGGACAGCCAGGGCTGTTACACAGAGAAACCCTGTCTTGTGAAAAAAAAAAAAAAAGTGATGTGTGCATGCTTTGTATCCTGAACCCTGACTGGATGCTTAGCAGTTTCCCAATGAAGGCCAGAAATCTGTGCTTCCAGACAGGCAGACCACCAGAGAGACTGTTCTCTGTAGATCAAAGTCAAGTTCCAGATAGAAGAATGGTTTTTATCTGATTTGTCCAAATGAATGTGGTGGAGTGGGAATCACACGGATCTGTGAAGGCAGCTCGAGGGAGAGGCTTGTGGAGTGCACATCTGTGTTCTACTCCATGGTAACACTTTTAGACAACACATCACAGAACCGAAGCTCAACAAAGAACAGAGAAGGATAAAAAATGATTGGTAGGAATCTAACAAAGACACTAAACAACGGACACCAGTAACAAAACCTAGGTTCCATGATAGCAAAATAACTGAAAGGCAGATACAGCCGAGTTCAGGAGTATGACTGACTAGCACACATGCGTGCAGACATAGGAAGCTGTGAGCAGCTTTGCTTTGGGGCTTTGGTGAGACCATATGTGGTAGATAACTTGAGCCCACAGAGATGGACAGTGCAAATCATATTTCTGTGGGGTCTTCAGAAAAACATGGAAATAAACTCATTTTGTTTTCACAAATGAAAACAGAAGTCATTCAGAGCTTGCTATGCCAAGTGATTCATCTACTAAAAATGAGGGCAGAGGTTTGAAGGCAGACAGGGGAGCGAGAAAGTTTTATAGTGAAAATAAGGGAAGGCTTCGGACAGGCCCTGATTGGAACCTAGCACAAAACTGAGGGCAGGCTAGAGTGGTGTACCTCATGTTGAATAACATAGCTGGCCTCCTCTGATGAGCCTATGTTGAAATCAGGACAAAAGCCAAATGACACACTGTACCAAGCAAGTCCTGTGTCTGCACCATTTGCTGCCATGGCTATGGTTTGGCATTCTGGACTGCTTGCTGCTAAGAGCACAGGCTGGATTCCTGGACTGACTGCGGCAGAAGATATTCATTAGGTTATATTGCCAATGCCAATGGCCTTTTGCATATTCTGTCTTTCACTGTGAGATTTTAGCATTGTTAATATTGAAAGTGATGAGCCTGGAGAGATGGCTCAGAAGTTGAGAGCACTGGCTGCTGTTCCAGAGGACCTGAGCTTGATTCTCAGCACCCACATAACAGCTCACAGCTGTCTGGAACTCCAGTCTCAGAGGATAAGACACCAGGAAAGCACCTGGTGCGCAGATATACATTCGGGCAAAACACCTGAACACAGAAAGGTAAATAAAAAATTTTTTTGAACATAAAACAAAAAATAATTTTTGAACAAATAGTATTTTTTTAATTTTTAAGTTAATTGTTATTTAAGTTCATCTTTCTCCCTTATCCTTATGACAGGTTAAGATTCTGAGATGATGATTAGTCTAACTAACTCAGTGAATTAAAGCTAGACTCAGGATTTGTCATTGTATAGACATTGACATAATCATTTCTTCTATAACTCCATTTTATGGTATGCAGACCACTTATATTGATTTCAAATAAATTTTATTTAGTACTAATTTCTTACTATAATTAAAAGATCTTTTCAGTTGCTTTATTCATATAGCTGTTCTCTGTGGATCAAAGCCAAATTCCAGATGGAAGGATGATTTTATCTGGTTTGTCCGAATGTGGTGGAGTGGGAGCCACACTGATTTTTGATGGCAGCTGAAGCTAAGGGCTTGTGAAGTGCGCGTCTGTGTTCTACCCTGTGGTTTCCTATTCTACTTCCTCCCTCGGAGAGTCCGGGTTCCAGCACACAATAGGCTGGGAAGGATGAAGTGGAGTCCCCGAATGGGTGGGGTCTGCAGAATCCCGATCTGGCTTGGAGTGCATGGGGAGAAATCCTTCTCCACAGTGTTACAACTCTACGATAATAAAATAACTCTCAGAAAACAGCTCTGTTAGACGATTTCCAGTGAAACAGTTCATATGTGTCTTTATTCCAGGGTGAACAAGGGCTATATGAACCTTGGAAAGCAGGAAGAGATTTCTGGGGTGGGTTTACCTTATTGGTTGGGGCTTAAGGTACTGGGGTACCTCATATGCATGGAGAGGCGTTCCAGGTGGTATGCTATAGGACTACCTTGAGAATTTTGAGGTTTGAGAGGAGGGGGTTACCGGGCTATGTGCCCCATGGCATGCAGGCATGGAACAGGGAAGGAGGGGTCCTTACTCCTACTGGTCTCAAGATTTCAGGGTTTTGGTCTCAAAATTGAGGTTTTGGGGATTTGGACACATCTCTGACCACACTCTAACTCCTTGCCTGTTTCCCAAGTCACCCAGTCTCCATGACCCATACTACCTTACTATGACAAAACAAAAATACATATATTCAGTTGCATCTAATCACATTGCTGTTCTCTGTGGATCAAAGCCAATTTTCAGATGGATAAAACCTTGAAGGATTCTATGAAAGTCATAGCTCCCTTTACATGAGTGCAAAGCGGTCAGGTGGAAAAATTAGCTTTATTCCTGTGGTTCTAGAGGGCAAAACTAGTGCAAGTGAGTGGAAGGAAGAGAGATTGCAGCTGAGAGTATGAATTATCTTTCTAATAAGGAGATGTTAGACTGCAAAAGCTGTGAAGGAGCTGGTTCCCAGGTCTCAGAGTTTGCCACGGACCTTCCATCTCAAAGCCCACCTGACCTGGCTACTGTAGTGAGCCTCAAAGGCCTTCAGAGACTTCAAGTTTATTAAATTTCATTAAACTTATTTTCAATGCTACAGTTTAAAGTCATTCCAATTCTGGCTCCTATTATTGTATTGTATTTCTCAAAAAAAGAAAAAAAAAACCCTCGAGCTTAGTGGGTGGGGTGGCACAACTCTTCCAAGTAATCACAGCACTTGGAAGACTGAGGCAGAAAGACCCCGAATTCAAGGCCAGTCTGGATTTTATAAGAAGACCCTGCCTCAATAAAATAGAATTAAAATTAACAACCACAACAACAACAACAAAAAAAAAGGCATTTTAGAATCCTGAAAATTCTTCCAGAATCTGAAAGAAAACATTGCCGAGTTAAAGAACACAAAAGGCTGGGGTAGAAAGAAATGGTATCTTCCTAAATCTGGCCACCAAATCCTCGTTGATAACTTCCGGAAGCAGTCTTCAAGACGAGCTGGAGGCTGTTCTCTCAACCATAACTGTATTTTGTAACCGTGCATATTTACATACATGCACATATGGCAAGGGAGAGATGACGTGAGTCTCTCTTCCCAGAGCAAGAGTAATAAGGAAATAAGCCAGGTGACTGAGTAGGATTCTGTTAAAGTAGGGCTGATAGCCCGTGAGCGACATTGCACACCTGCGAGAGTCCTGCAGGAAGCAAGGTAAAAGCAAATTGGTGCACTCTCTTGAGAGGAGGACTCTGTTTTGCTTTCTATTCGCTTGCCTGCAGCTAGAGTGTGTACATTCATTTGACTTGCACCCGATTTCCTCCTTGGTGGCTGGTCACATAGATTCTTCTAGTCCAGCAGCCACTGAGGGGTTTGTTTGTGGTGGTTTGAGGGTGAGAGAGATCAGTGAACGTTCTTTCTGGGTAAGTGGAGGGTTCTCAGCGATGAGAAAGGGAAGACTTAAAAGCCAACCGGAAAAGCAGCGTTCCCTGGCCCCCACGTCTCCGGTTCCCCCTACTCCAGGCGCGTGACCTCCTTTGGAGACCCCAGGTGGCACATCAGTATTGGATCTGCTCCTCTTCAGCGCGCTGCGGGCGTTCAGCGACAGGGCTGGCCACACAGCTGCTGAAGCCTGCGCCCAGTCGCACAGGCAGCTTTGGAAGGACCATCTCCGTGCTCGCCCCCTCCTCTGGCTGCCTGTGTTTCGGGGGCCCCTGGGGCACGGCGCCCACCATGCTCGGCTGCCCGCGGCTGGCAATGCTCTGCGCGCTGCCCTGGCTCCTGCGGGCGGCGGTCCCCGGCCACAGAGCAGAGCCCCTCGGTCGGTCCGCAGAGCTGCGCAGTGATCCCCGCGACCCCGCCAGGGGTGCCGATTTTGATCGCGTCTACAGCGGGTTGGTGAGCCTCAGCACCGAGAACATCTACTCCTTCAACTACACCAGCCATCCTGGCCAGGTAAGAAGCTCGCTCCCACCGCTGACTCCAACTTCCGAGATCGCCGAGCCCCCTCGGTACCTCCGGCTGTACTCGGAATTGACCTCGGGAGACTTCGGGGACTAGAAAACCCTCTCCCTGCCTCTCTCCTGCGAGGCAATCGCTGCCCTGCCCCAGCCTCGGTACCAGCTTGGGGCGCCGCTCCGCTTCACCTCGTGCCCACCCCGGCCTGGTCGCTGCCATTCCTGGGCTTTGCAGGGAGGAGCTGGGACCCGCATCCTCTGCGGATCCTGGCTCGGGCTGGGCCCTTTCCGAGGAAGTCTGGATGGCAATGGGAGGAGGGCGGATGAGGACAAACCTGTTACTAATCCCCTGCGGACCCTTCTAGTTTAGGGCTCACAGGGAAACAGCGGTGCCCAGAAATGGAAATCGTGTGAGAGTGGACAAGTCTCCGCTTACCGTTTCCACACTGCTTTTTTTTTAAAAGGCTGAGTTAAAGATGTAATTGATCTCTCCAGGCTTTGATTATAAATAAGGGGGAGGGGAGATTTTGTGTGAAAGTTCTGTTTGACAAAAGTTGTGATGAGACAAGGAGGGAGAATTGTTTCAGCAACCATGCCTCTGATTATATAATGTAAGACAGTGCATATAAATTCACATCCTCCTTCAAATAAGATAGAGTGGTGGCTTTCCAGTGTACCTGCCCTGTGTCTACTTCCCGTATAAAAACATTTATGCATCCCTCACTGTGCCCTTGGACCTTGGGGCTCTTCAGAACCACACGGCTAGAATACCTCTATACCTTTCCGTCTCATTCAGGGTCACAATTCAGAAACTCCCTTCCTTAAGAATGCCATTGCTCTCCAGTGCCTTTCTACTGTGTGTACTGAGAAAGGGACCCAATTCCCCATCTTCCAACTGGCACCAGATCCATTGTCTCCATGACAGCAGAGTCCTCGTCTTGCCTGAGCTCCTATAGTGAGTGCCCTGTAGCGAGCAGAGTTGCTGGGTGCAAAGCCATTCCATCACATACAGATGAAAGGGAGCAGGCTTTATTTTTCATACCTCACACAAGGGACTCCTGCCTGCCCAGTGTGAGATGCCTACGAGCTGGCTGGTGTACTGCCCATAAGACAGATTCCTAGCCCTGTTGTTTCCTGGAGCTAGATGAGAGTCTTGAAAACCCCAACGTCTCTGTGGTATGTTGTCAGCTTGGTCCTAAATTAAATAGTGTGTGCAAAGAAAGTCATGACAGGCTAACCCTGGTGTTTCTTGTAGTTCTGCCGACAGACAAATGAGCCACTTTATTTTTCTTTCTTTCTCCTTTTTTTTAAGGTTTATTTTGTTTTTATTTTAGGTGTATGTGTGAGTGCCTGCATATCATATGTATGTGTACCCTGCACTTGTGTGGTGCCCACAGAGGCCAGAAGAGGGCAGCAGACCCCCCAGGAACTGGAATAATGGCTATTGCTCCTAGGTGTGAGCCTTGGAAACTGAATCGAGGTCCTCCGGAAGAGCAGCGTGTGCTCTTAGCAGCTGAGCCCTCTCTCAAGCTTGCTTGCGGGAGTAGCGTCTTATTATGTAGGCTAAGCTGACCTCAAATCTGTCATCCTCTTCCTCAGTGCTGAGATTACAGGCATGCACCGTCCCTTCTGGAGGACTAGCTGTTGTTTTTTGGTTTTTTTGTTGTTGTTGTTTTGTTTCTGGGTTTTTTTTTTTTTTTGGTTTTGGGGAGTTTTTGTTTTGGGTTTTTTTGTTGTTTGTTTTGGCTTCTGCCTTTACCCCCTAGACGTGTGAGAACTCCTCTACTCTTCACAGGTTGGTTTGTCTGCGGCTGAGCTCACCTGCTTGACTTTCCTTGGACACTTGAGATATTAAGGCCAGTGGCACAAGCATGTTCTGCTCAGTAATGCGGAGCTTTGGAAATGTTTTCGGCAAAACTAAATGAGAAAAAGAGTAAAAGCCTAGTGAAGATGAAGTTAAATAAAAATCAAATGCATAATGAAAAACATTTCATTATGGCCTTGCATATACGTGCATTAGGTGATCTTTGTTTATGAAATAATGGGGACAGTTTCAAACGCATCTATACACAGTACAATAAACAAAAAGTCAACAACAGCAAGAAATCCTTAGGATTTTTACTAACATGCTACTAGTCCTAGAAAGCAAAGCTGATAACCATGAGTGTGGCGGATCAAATGTCTTAATGCCAGTGTGCATTAATATATACCAGCTCTCTGAGACAGAATCTTAATAATTGTATTAGTGAAAGGAATCTTTGGCCTTTTTAATCTGAGAAATCAACCTCCTCTTTTTCCAGTCATATAGCTGTTGATCTCTTCAGATGGTGTCTTCTCCATCCATCCGACCACACTATTACTCTGGGTTCCTACACATGGCCATCTCCCCTCTTGATATGTCTTGTCTCAGTAGCTCCTCCTTCCAACACCATGAACAGAATTTTACTAAAGGTTTGGAATAAAGTGAGGGAAATATTTCACAGCACAAAATAGGCGATGGGTTAAACCAGAAATCTGCAACACTGTACTAACTAACCAGAGAACCCCCATGGAGGGCAAGAAGAATTTTTGAGGGAGTCTCTCTTTCTTTCCAATCTGACTTGGCTATCTTCTTGGCCACCCCCTCTCCTCACAGTCCCACCACCTTCTAAATTTTTCTAATTCCAAACTCAGTGAAGAGCTACACAGCTGTTACATCATGTCTAGAAGAGGAGCTTGACTGATGTTCTCCTAACCTGAGCAGTGTGTTGGTAAGACAGGACTGCCTCTAGTTTGGGGTCATTACCCACTATCCTTCTTCAGTCAAGATTTTAGTTTGGGGGAGGGGGGAAAGTATCCAGTGTTTTGTTTTAAGTTTTTATTTTTTGTTCTTATTTTCAAGTCATTCTTGTTTGTCTTTGTTTCTCCTTTGCCTTGAAGAAGAAAGTCTGTGCTAAATTCCAGCTTTGGTAGAAAGGGAGGAGCAAGAGCCTTTGCTCCAGGCCTTTCCAGTCAGCTGCTGCCTCTTCTTTACCCCATGAATAATTTCACCGGGTTTGTGTCACTCTTGGTCAGTGGACCTCAGCACCAGGAAAAGACTGATATGCCTTGAGGCAAGGACTAATGTAAATATAAAGTTGACATTTAAAAAAAAAAAAAGAATCACTGCAAGGATGGACTGACCAGTTTAAAGACAAATAATGGGAACCGTGGTTGAAGGTTCAGCTTCAGCGAGGTAGGATTGACTTCATTTCTCGGGAGAGGAAGTTTCCCAGACTCCCTCGACTGGGAGTTAGAGTTACACTGTGCAAACAGGTGTGGAACCACAGGGCTCAGTCAGCCAACAGGAAATCACCTTGCAGGAAAGTCACTCAGGATATATGGACTAGGACAAGGACACAGACACATGTCTACAAGGAAATGAGAGCACCGTTATGGAGATTTGGAGGAATCAGCCTAAGTTCCTTCTGGGCCTGGTTCACCATCAGAAACCCGAACAGAAAAGTGTAACCAGTGTAGGCGGGCTGTCTGTCTTCTCTGAGGCTTGCGGGTACAGAATTCCACATTGGTCATAGCATTTGAGATCTTTCCCTAAAAAACGTCCCTTTTGTTTACTAAACTGAAACATTTATCTATTTTTTTACCTCTTTTCCTCCCAATTTGCTTGTTTTTAAATTAGCATACAAAATAATAAGTTTCATTTTTTTTCAAACTTAACTTTGTTTGGGTTGACTCTTCCCCCTGCCTCTCTCCCCCATCTCATGGCTGGACCCCACCCTGTTCTTGTTTCTTCAGTCCCCAGTAGTCCCTTTCTGCTTTCATATGGTGTGTCCTGTTACCGTTCCTTAAAATCTCTTTCTTTTATGGTCCCTTTTTAGTTTCATAAGCTATATCTACACCCACATCCATGTAAGTACACACAAAAAATATAAATATAAATCTTGGACATATGTATGAAGTTAATGCAGTATTTGTCTTTCTGAGTCTAAGTTATTTTACTTAATGTAATAGTTTCCAGACCCACCCATTTTTCAAGTCCCATAATTTCATTTTTCTTTACTCCTGAATAAAATTCCATTGGGCATATGTATCACATGTTCATTAGTCATTCATCTGTTCATGGACATCTAGACTGATTCCATTTCTTTATTGTATATGGAACATCTATGAACATGGATGTGTAAGAATCTCTGCCTAGGATATAGATTTATTTGTATGTACGCCCAGGAGCAGTATAGGTGGGCCCTATGTTAGTTCTATTTGTACTTTTTCGGGAAACCTCCATGCTGATCCCCACGGTGGCTGCCCAGTTAACATTCATACCAACAATGGATTAGGTTAGGCCTCTTCTTTCCTTATACCCTTTCCAGCATTGTTGTGTTTGTGTTCTTAATGGTCATCATTCTGACTCTGAGTGAGATGGAATCTCAACCTTTGTTTTAATTTGCATTTCTCTGAAGGTTAAGGATGTTGAGCAATTTATTGACCTTTTGTGTTTCTTCTTTTGAGAAGTGTCTGTTTGGTTTATTAGCCCATTTATTGATTGGTAGGGGTCGGTCTGTGTTTAAATTTTGGAACTCTTTATATGTTTAACACCCTTGCCCCAATCTGAAGTACGGATGGTAAATATTTCCTTCTATTCTGTGGCTGTCTGTTTACTCTGCAGATAGTTTGCTGTACAGAAACTTTTAAATTTAATGCAATCTGATTTGTTGATTCTTAGGGTTACTTTCTGTTTCTGGAGTCCTGTTCAAAAAGTTCTTGCCTACGCCTATATCTGGATTTGTTTTCTTCATATTTTCCTTGAGCAGTTTCAGAGTTTGATTTTTGTGCAGGGTGAGTGATAATAATTTCAGTGAGTAAACATAATTTCATTCTTCTGTGGGTAGACCCAGTTTTACAGACCATTTGTTGACCAAGCTCTCTTTTTTTTTTCAGTGTTTGTTTTTAATGCCTTTTAAAATATTGGTGGCCATGAGACGTGTGGGTTCACTTCTGGGTTTTCTGTTATGTCTATTACGTATTGATCTGTCTCTCTTTTTTGTTTGAATATCATGTTTTCTTTGTCACTGTGGATCTGCAGTATAACTTGAGATCAGGTATGATGATTTTGGTAATATAGTAATTTTCACAAAGTTAATTCTGCCATTCCAAGACCATAGACTATTGATCTTATGCCTAGTGTCTTCTTCAATTTATTTTTCAGTTTCTTAATTTCTTGGAAGTGTTTAGAAATACTTTACTTTTTATCTAATTTAATTTTTTTTAATTTCATATCCGAGTACTGAATTAACATCATTTCCAACCCTCCTTTACTTCCAGAACTCCTCCCATGTATCTCTGGCTAACCCCCAAATTGATTACTTCTTCCTTAATTATTATTGGTGTGTGTGTGTGTGTGTGTGTGTGTGTGTGTGTGTGTGTGTGTGTGTATAGTGCTAACTACATGGGATTGGATAATCTATCAGGGGCCTCAACCCTGGAGAAGACTAATTCTCCTGTTTTCAGCAGTCATTAATTGTCTGTAGCTCTTCATCTAGAGAGGGGCCTTGTGAGATTTCCTTCATCCATGTTGTCCTTGAGCTGGTCTTATTCAGGTGACTATATTTTAAAGGTTTCATGGGTTCAGTTTCCTTACCACATATAGAAGACACTACATCATGTTGGACATCGTGTTACTTTGGCTCTTACAGTCTTTCCGCCTCCTTTCTTTGATGTTACCTGACCCTTAGTTAGGTACATCAGTTAGTGTTGAGCATCTCATATAGTCAATTCTTTTCTGCATTTTGAGCAGTTGTGGCTTTATGCAATGGCCGTCACCTGCTGGAAAGAGGAGCTTCTTCAATCAGGGATGAGAACTACATTTATCTATGAGTGTAAGGCAGTTAAAATTATAAACTGGCTTAGGAAAATGGTTGCAGTGAGTTTCCTCTAGGGTCTGTGAACTCATCAGCCACAGGTAGCTGTCTGTGTTTACAGTCTAAAGCATAAATTATCCCCTATTGAGTGGCCCTTAAGTCCAATTGCATGCCTGTTGATTACCCTAAGATTTAAGTATAACTATTGTACCCTTGGGGACACCTTGCCATGCTTGTCATTACTGTGGTTCACAGGCTTTACAGCTGGGTAGAGCTATTGATTGCCTCCTACCCTAGCAGTTTGTATAGCACCTTCTGATACCATAGAGCGATTCCTCAAGGAGATGGTTTCTAGGTCAGTTGCAGCTGGATTCCTCCAAGGCATATGTTCAAAGTATGTGCTATCTTCAGCACTAGAATCTAACCTTCAAGTTCTTGGAGGCAAACAAGGGCAACATCAATAGCCTATATTATTTTGGGAGTGTCTTCGGGTCCCCTGAACAACAACTTGAAGGGAGGTTTCCCATGCTAGGCACTAAGGTTTTGTTAGGTAGTCTATGGCTCTGGGTGGGGTGGGGAGCATTATGAAACTAAATAGCATGACTTCATTAAAGTTAGAGAGAGAGAGAGAGAGAGCTTCATCTTCTTACTTAGGTTTCTTTGTAGGTATTTTTGAAGCTCTTGTGAATGGGATAATTTTCCTAATTTTTTTCTGCAAGTTTGTTATTGGCATATAGAAAAGCTACCATTTTGTTGTTGTTGTTGATGATGATTTTGTATCCTTCAACTTTACTGAAAGTGTTCTAAAAGCTATCTCTTTTTTTTAAGTATAAACTCATATTGTTTGTAAATAGAGATAATTTGACTTTTTTTCTATTTTGTACCCCTCTTTTTGTCTTCCTCTTTTCTAGGAAAACTTCAAACACTATATTGAATAAGAGTGGAAACAGTGGCTATCGTTTTCTTGGTCTATATTTTAAAGAAAATCTCTCAGTTTTTTTTTCTGTTTAGTATAGTGTTGCCCATTAATCTTTTAGTGATATGTACAGTATTTGTTTCCATAGTCAAAGAACAATCCTTGGCTTTATTAACATCAACTAGTAGTTGTACATCTGGACCTGGGTTTATCATTAATTTGAGTTCAAATTCAAAGAACATTACCCAGTGCTCATGAACAGTAAAGTATGTATCTGGACATTCCAGTGCTAATTTTAACTATGTTTTAATAAGCCTAGCCCTCATCTTTGTGGGCTCATTATAAAGCTACCAAACTCAAATTGAAAATATTTTTTAAAGAGCTGGCAAGATGGCTTTTCATGTAAAAGTGCTTGCTGCGGAAGCCTGCTGGTCAGCGTCAATCCTTACAGCTCACTGTGGAAGATGAAAGAAGGAGAGAACTGATCCCAAATGTTGTCCTCTGACTTCCATACTGATGTCATGGCACACATGAATACCACTCACACATCATCATACACCATACCCACACACTCACACTTTTTAAAGGAAAACATTTTTAAAATCATTAATGTAACTTCGTGTAATAGTAAGTTTTTATTTAAAACACTTTTATTTATTAATAATTAACAAACACCTAGAAAACACCTATGAACTATAACCTAATACCTATAAACACTTAACTAAAAACCTAATACCTAAGAATGCTTAACCATTTTAACCCTCTTGAAAGGATATTAATATTCTCTAACCCAGGTCCATGAGGGCATCGTGGTTAGCAGTCAGACTTCTATTGGCAGGCACCCTTTATAGTAACTAGCAGTCTAACTCTGGCAGTCATGACAGGAGTCCTTTCTTCAGCTTGGGTTAGCTTCCTCTGGGCCTAGCTTTACTAGTTCATGCTTTCAGTTTATTTCAACCAGCTAGTTTGTAGCTGGCTTATGAGGCCAGCCTGCTTCCTAAACTTGAGGTAGGCTTCCCCAGCCAGTGGGGGGAGGGGGAGCGCACAGTCTCCCAACTCGGCCCACCTCACCCGCTCTCCCAGCACTCTTGAGCCCCTGGATGGACGTCTTTAGTGCCCAGTTTTCAAGAACTTTCTCTCAGCAGGTTCTATGCCATGCCCTTTCTGCCAGCCTTCTTGGGCTGGCTTGTGGCAAAGTCTATTTCTTGGACTCCGCCTTTCTCAGTTTCTCGGCAATCTTCAGTTTACTTGTCAAGGTTTCTGATCATTGATTTGCCTCAGGCTATTTCAGCCTAAAGGCTGGTGAATGACATACCTTGCTTCACTTCTCCAGCTTATGCTTCAGACTTCCCCGTCATTGGGGCAAGAGAGGACTCCATGTGGAGCACCCTAGCTTATGTAGGGCATCATCTCGAGATCTTTGGAGGTCTTGTGGGCTCACAAGATCTCTTGGGATATTTATCAGCCCCGTGGCTTCTCGTGGCGAATGACATCATCCTCGGCTTCTTAGCCACGCCCCATCAACAAGGCACCATAACTCACAGAGCTACAGCCTCAATTGGGCTCTGCCCTTCTCCGCCCCAAATTCTCTAGTGTCCAAGCAATGCCAAGCTCCTCCTTATGTGCTGACAGGTGCCAGATTGATCTGCATACTAACTCACTAAAGAGAACTAATTCCCAATACAACTTTGCAATCTTTTTTTTTACATTATTCCCTAAACCATAAAACATAACAGCTTTTTAAACAGCATTTGTACTGACTATTATGAGTCATATAGAGGTGATTTTAAGAATACGCAGGACGTGCATAAGTTGTAAGAAAATACTGAGCATGTTATATAAGGCACCCAAGCATCTCCAGAATTGGGTATCCCTGGGGGTCTCTGTAACGTTTGCAAGGATGCTGACACATAACCATACCACACGTTAAAGTGACCTAGAGGAGATAGAAGTTTGGATGTGGTAGCCTCAGTTCTTCTTTTCTTGTAAAGAGCTAGGACATGTGGGTTCATTGTGTACTGAGGCCAAGAAACCTCCTTTGCCGTCCTCCCACACCTTCCTCTCAAACAGGACCACTGCTTGTTGGAGTGCAGACTATCTCATTAGCACATTATCTGGATGGATGGCCCTGCAGCAGCATGACAGAGCTGGTGTCTAGTAAGGGTCTGTTTCCTAGTTTGCAGACAGCCACTCTCTTGCTGCATAGGGTGGGGGCAAGTCTCATGCAAAGAAAGGTCTCGAGGTATTTTCTTATAAAGGCACCAATCTCATCCCCTGACCTAGTTACTTCCCAAAGGCCCAATTTCAGACATCATTTGAGGGGATTAGGTTTCAACCTGTGAAGAATGGGGGTGTGGTGTGAGACACAAGCATTCAGTCCGCAGAAGTCACCGCCTATATTTTCTCTTTTACTGTGAAAATGACATCAGTAGGTCATGAGGGTGCTTAGGGGCTGGCGTCACTTCAGTGACAGAGCTGATAGAATGGAGGGCACAGCCTGATTACATGCTGAGTTGTAGAATGGATTCTGTAAGCTTGTGGTGTTGTGTATAGACATATCGCTGCTGTGGCTAGTCTGAACTGATATATAAAGTACATACCAGATTTCAAAGACCAGATAAAAACAATATGGAATGTTTTGCTTATTTTTTGTGTGTTTAAATGGTAATATTTTTACATATTTAGGATTGAACTGTTTTTGTAAAATTCATTTCACATATCTGCTTTTGCCTTTTCATTTTTTTCCTTTTTTTTTTATTTCTTCAATCACAATCCCTCCCTACTCCCCCTTCCAGTCCCACCCTCCCACCCTCTTCCCCCTCAACCCACCTATCTCCTTCCTTTTTTTTAAATTTAAGTTTAAGGTATATCTTTTTCCTCCCAACAGCTCCTCCTTTCAGTCCAACAAATGGCTCTTTCTCTTATAACAATAAATACAATACAAAACAACAGAAATAATTAGGCCACAATTATGAGAGTTACAAGGCTTAGCATACATTCCCAATGTCCAGTCCATACGTATTTGGCAACTGACTTTAACATTCTACTATCTAACCATCTCCATGAGTTTAAAGTTCTATATCCAACTCAGCTTTCTGTTTTTTGCCTTTTCAATCTAACTACTTAGAAGATTTTTAAATAGGCACGTAGTTCATATTTTACTTTTATTGGACATCATTGCACCATGAAATACTGTTTTAGAGAAATCTGACATCCTGCATACAGCTCAGTTGGAGGAAACTGGGCTTCAGATGGTCATGATAGTAAGCAGAAAGAAAGAGAAAGTCACTTTGGACATGGATAAGTAACCTGATTTCTTTTCTGACAAGATTTGTTTTGAGCTGTAGGCCTTATAATGAGTAGTTGGCTGTTGCTTAGCTTAGCTGCTGGTTATAAAGAAAACATGAGACGAATTCTTCATTCTTTACTTGCCAAATTAAAAAATAATACATTGGTCCCCAGAACCTATAATGATGCACAGCTATCACTTATTGATTTAAACATACTTTATGCATTTAGGTCATTATTGCTTTTATTTTATTTAAGGAGAAATCAATGCCCATTGGGAAGTGAGGGCCAATTCGAGCTGGCGTCTGGATTATTTTGACAGGTCTATTTGTTTGTTGTTTTGATTTTTGAAAGGGGTCTCATGTAGCCCAGGCTGGCTTTGAAATCACTATGCAGCCAATGGTGGCCTTGAACTACTGGTCCTCCTGCCTCCACCTCCCAAGTGCGAGGATTACAAGCATGTGCCCCAACACCTGGATGATCTCTTGCTTGCTTTCATGAAAGTTACTTTTTGTTCCTAACCTACCATCAGGGATGCATTCAGGAAGGCCAGGTTAGTTAAAGTAAGAAATCATTTTTCAGTTACCTTAAACCATAGGGACTACTAGGAACAGTTTGTCTTGTTTGTGTAGTTTGTTGTAAACAACACATACTATATCATACCACCCAGCTGCTGTGCTTAAGGTAATGTGGCAAGTTCTCTTGGTGAAGTGGTACTATTAACATGTTAGGCTTCTTTGTTTTATCATGTTTCCGAATTTTAAGAATTGACTGATTGTGTCACAATTTTCTTTAACCAGCAAAACAAGCAACAGTGAAGGCCTACCATCTGTTTCAGTCCTCTGCACACTGTTTACCTTTTCCTTTTTTTTTATTGGTAGCCATGTATAAATTTATGACCTTGGCCAGGCGTGGTGATGCACACCTTTAATCCCAGCACTTGGGAGGCAGAGGCAGATGGATCTCTGGGAGTTCAAGGCCAGCCTGGTCTTCAGAGTGAGTCCTGGACAGCCAGGGCTCTGTTACACAGAGAAACCCTGTCTCAAAAAACATAGATGGATAGATAGATAGATAGATAGATAGATAGATAGATAGATAGATAGATAGATAGATTTATAATCTTGCATAAAATTTTATTTTTAATTAAAACTTTGTCTAGAGAATTTCATATATAGGTACTGTTTTTACATCATCTCCACCCCTCCAACTCCTCCCATGTCTCCCAGTCCTTTTCAATCTCATGACCTCTTCTTCTTTATTATTACACACACACACAAACACGCACGCACGCGTGTGTGTTTGTGTGTGTGTGTGTGTGTGTGTGTGTGTGTGTGTGTGTGTGTGTGT